>CM042235.1:21981405-22433905 GCA_023566465.1 Cottus gobio
TATGCGCATCCTGGTGACCCTGCTGCTGGACACCCTGCCCATGCTGGGCAACGTGCTGCTGCTCTGCTTCTTCGTCTTCTTCATCTTCGGCATCGTGGGCGTCCAGCTGTGGGCCGGCCTGCTCCGGAACCGCTGCTTCCTCGGCAACTTCTCCTTGTGAGTTCCCCGTTTGGCTCCGGCAGTATTACAGCCGATTGAGCCGGTTTGTGCCCATTCTGATGTCAACTGCAGGATCAATATTGTGACAGGGTTGGCAGAACTATTATGAACGTCCAATATGATAGACAGCGGTGCACAGAAAAACTTCACTTGAGGAATTCCATTTTATGCCACGTCACTTGAGGGGCATTTGTAATGTATGCTTATTGGAAAGCTATCGCTGCTGCTGTGATAAGCAACACAGATGAGGCGGCGATCAGTCTTCTGGAGACCAAGGTAACACTGTGGAGCAGGCCCTGACCCGGCTCACTAAACTGGGTCACGCGCAAAAGTCGATGAGGTTAGCGATCATACGGTCTCATCATAATGATGAATGGGAGAGCCACGAGTGCTGGAATAATGAGAAAGAACATGGTATGTGGAACATGGGCAGCCATGACTTATTCATGTTCCCAGCATCATCTTGGCTTCATTACTCTTTGTAGGATTTATGACACCTCACAGCTGTAATTTAAGCCCATGCATAATGGCTTTGGTGAGCTGGCAACTTTTTTTTCAACATCATCAATTATTATCCTCTGCATCCAAAAGGACTGTATTTTGGTTTAAGTCTGACTCTACGTCCAAAGTCATAAACACATGACTTCGTTCACGCCTGCTTTCAATTCATCTTTTCAGCTGACGTGTGGAGTGTGACTGGTCGGGCCTCTACAAGTACTTGAGGGCTACTATGCAATTAATAAAGGCCGCAGGGCAGAGGAATGTGTGTTTACAGACGGGCCAGATACCACTCAATCACCACACACACACACACACACACACACACACACACACCAGTTATTCCAGACAGAGCAGGGCTCTGTAACAGATATGCCAAGCGGTGGCCTCGTCTCGCACAATGCCTGCGCGTGGAGGGGGAAGTTGTCAACACAATTACAGCTGGCTTCGCTGATTAGTTCCTCCTATCTGTTGGAAGGACTGGTCATCAGTGAAAAATCAGCTGCTGGAGGATTTGCATAGAATTAAAACTTGTAGACTTTAGGGCTTTAAAGTTGATCCACTTTAAAAACCACCCTGCCGCTTCATTCTTTAACTGCTGCTGACTTGGCAGCAGAACAGAGTCGCTTCCCCGAGGACAGACGTGTCTTTGTCCTTTTGTAAATGTTCTGGGTAAAAAAGCCAGGTGAAGAACGAATGTTGAAATGTTATTTAGCTTTTAACGCTTCGCTGTCCTTGTGCCAAGATGTGTTGCGGTCTCACAGTTTGTAACTCCTCATATTTCTCCATGACCCAAGGGTATCTTTTTTTTATTTAAGTTGTTAGGCGATACTTAAAGCACGATTATATAACTTTTGAATGAAGAAATAACAATATTATTTTTTTGTTTTGTTTATCAAAACGGAGAAACAATATAAGGTCCCTTTGCTCATTTGGGCTCAGTTTTCTGACTCTTCTCTACTTATAGTACTTTTAGTTATCATATTAAATCTGCCAAAAGTTGGGTGAAATGACAAAAAGGGTAATTTATGACCCCAGAGAGAAGAATCTTTAATACAGATGCTAACAATACTCAAACACCATTTCCCTTCCAACTTTAAGCACATCTCTTAATGCATTTGAGCCGGTGTGGGCTAACTCCTGCAACGTCCTCTCTCCTTCCTTCCTGCAGCCCTCTCTCCGTGGAGCTGGAGAAATACTACCACACCAAAAATGAGGACGAGAACCCCTTCATCTGCTCCGAGCCCGGAGGCAACGGCATGAGGGACTGCGGCTCGGTGCCCAAGGTGTACGAGGAAGGAGGCCTGCAGTGCACCCTGAGCTCTGACTTCTACAACAGCACCGACAACACCACCTGCGTTAACTGGAACCAGTACTACAACAACTGCACTGCTGGTCTGGTCAACCCCTTCAAGGGAGCCATCAACTTCGACAACATCTGCTACGCGTGGATTGCCATCTTTCAGGTAAAACGGCCCATGAGGCACATACAGTAGCTTCAGGCTTCAGCTTCAAGCCTGTAATACAAGATGGAGACGAAGAGGTATGATCGGGGGGGTAATTGCGTAATTTTGGAGGACCAGAGGGATGAGTTCCCCCAAAAGTCTGCTGCTGCTCTGAGGGGGTAAAGCACACCAGAGAAATGTAGGGATTAGTCTTCTGCTGAGTCTCGGGACACTCTGGACTGTGAAATATGGTCTCTTTTTGTTCCTATTTTTTATTTCTACTCCTTGTTTGAGTTGTCTGACCCCTATTTTATTTCCTTCTTCCTGGCCCCTCTATATTCCTGTCCTCTGCCGGTGGTCTTCCTCAGGTGATCACTCTGGAGGGCTGGGTGGACATCATGTACTTTGTGATGGATGCTCACTCCTTCTACAACTTCATCTACTTCATCCTACTCATCATTGTAAGTGTCACTTCTCTGGGCCACCAGTTGTGTGTGTGTGTGTGTGTGTGTGTGTGTGTCCGATGATGATTGAATAAGTGGGTCAGCTGAGTGCGAGTGCGTGAATAACAATGTCGCCCACCACCTCCTTGTCCCCAGATTGGCTCATTCTTCATGATCAACCTGTGCCTGGTGGTCATCGCCACACAGTTCTCGGAGACCAAGCAGAGGGAGAGTCAGCTGATGAAGGAGCAGCGGGTGCGCTTCATGTCCAACGCCAGCACCCTGGCCTCCCTCTCCGAGCCGGGCTCCTGCTACGACGAGCTGCTCAAGTACCTGGTTCACATTGTCAACAAGGGGGCCAGACAAGTGGCCCGTATTTTCCGGCTGTTGGCCCGCCGCGCCGGGTTCAATATCGCTGCCTCGCCCCCGGCCACGGAGCCCCAACGCAGCCAGAGAAGGAGGAGGAAGTCCTCCAGGCAGGGATCTGTGTCGGTTCATCAAATGGCGCGCCACCACCACCACCACCACCACCACCACCACTACCACCTTGGTAATGGCAGCCTGAGGGGCGGAGGGGGCGCACGGTGTCTGGAGGGTCAGGATTTTGAGGCCAGTGCACATAACAACAACGGAGGGGCCCTCGTGGCAACCGCCGGCGCCGGACATCCCGCTTTAGTCGTGCCGCCTTCGATGACAGCAGCCCGCTCCGACACAAACCTGGCCGTTTGGTCCAAACCTTCTGAGGGAGCCGCCAATGCACCTTCAGTCCGCTGCAGCCCCTCGACCACACACCTGGGTCCGACACCAGGCCCCTCCTCCCTCGCCCCAGCTCCATTGTCTCGGGCAATGAAGAGGAACTCTGTACCTTTTGCGGCTCCAGGGCCGAAGAACTACCCCACTCTGCAGGTTCGAGCCCTGGCGGAGTCCAGACGAGGGAGTGCTGCCGCCAGCACTCTGACTAACATCAGCTTCAACCTGAACATCCCACCCATGTCCCTGGAGAGACAGCCATCGAGCCTGGTGGACACGCCCACTCCCGCAGGTAAACAACTCACCGCAATCTCATTGGGTTTCAAAATCATTGAACTGTAAGTTCTGATCATGAATACAATCAATCTGCTGGGATGGCTCAGTATTCTGATTAAGGCAAAATGAGGTTTGAAAATAACATCAGGAGTATCTCCTTCAGTCAGAAACTGTGCTTCATTTCCATATCGCTGTTCAATCAAGTGACACGGCACAAGAAGTGCTCCTTTATCTGCAATCATCCATTTGGAGAACGGTATTGGTTTGTGCGTGATTAAGCCTCAAACTTTAACACTGTCCAGAGTTGTTGTTTTTCCCTTTTTGGTGAGTGACAGAACGAGTGCTAATTAGAGTCAATAAATGTTAATCCCTCATGTCGAAGCCAAGTGGGCTCAGCAACACAAGCCAGGCCAGGTCTGTTCAGGCTGTAGACGGTGGAACAGCTGGCATCCAGCCAGACTGGCCGCAGCACAGCCCGCAGACAGAAGGCATTACTCATAGCACACACTGCCCATCACACACACACTCCCTCTGATACGCACACAACTGTCCAAAAAGGTTGTTGTTCCCGACAGATCTATTTCATCGGTCAGTTTGTCTAAACCACTTTGTAATGTATCAGTCAATCACTCTGATGTCACTGCGGTTCTCCCCTCTTCGCCTCAGTTTCTCCATCTGACCTTTTTCCTCACTCGGCTGCAGCCCAGCTCTCCTGCCAGCTGTCGGCCCGTGACCTCAGCACCACCAGCAGTGCCATGGACACGGCCGCTATGACATTGGACCCCGAGAGTTGCCCCTACTGCGCCAAGGCCCTGGCCAACGAGTCGGAGGGCAACGAGACCCTCGGGGACTCCGACAGTGACGGCATATACGAGTTCACCCAGGACCTCCACCACAAGGACAGGAGAGACAGCCGGCAGCCCAAGAAGCAGCGTTGCAGTCTGGGAAAAACGGCAGCGAAGGTGGTCCACTTCTGGAGGCTTGTGTGCGACACGTTCAGGAAGATTGTGGACAGCAAGTACTTCGGACGAGGGATTATGATTGCCATCCTGATCAATACTCTGAGCATGGGGATCGAGTTCCATGAGCAGGTCAGTGTGTGTTGCCTTTCCCATTGTCACGTTAAGAGAAGTGTGAGTGTGTGGAGGGAAGATGCTGACAGATGAGACTACATGAAGGACTGTAGGAAGGTATGGGTTCAATTTATAGATCGCACGTCTGTCATTCTGTGTGATTGCATAATTCCTGTGGGTCCAACTGGAATGCCTGATGTCTGCCTCTGGTCTGGGTTGTTTACACGTTCGTATTGACATGTGAGAGAGAAAATGGAAATGAGAGAGTATGAGGGACAGAGGATACAGAGAGAGAGAGAGACAGAGGATACAGAGAGAGAGAGAGAGAGAGAGAGAGAGAGAGAGAGAGAAGAACAGGGGTGATTTAATTCAATTTAAATTCAATTTAGTTTATTTTGTATAGCCCAAAATCACAAATACAGATTTGCCTCTGAGGGCTTTACAATGTGTACACATACAACATCCCTGTCTCAGGACCTCACATCAAATCAGGAAAAACTCCCCCTAAAAATTGTGAAAACCCTTTTACAGAGAAAAAAGTTAATAAACCTTCAGGAGAGCAACAGAGGAGGATCCCTCTCCAGGATGGACAGAATCAATAGATGTCATGTGACCAGAATCAACGTAACGTATTAATAAGCAGGCGGCGACCTCCGGGTCTGAAAAGTGAAGTGTCTCAAACTGGCATTCTTTCTAATGGCCAGATTCCTCTGTTTGCACAGCCACAAACCAAGATGGTGATCAGCAAAGTGCAAAGCTAGAGGTTTCAAACCCTGTAGTCACAGTGACTGCATCCACTTCCTGTGTACAGTCTTCAACCAGTACTCTTTGAATTCTGTAACCTCACATAGAACCCATTGGAATCATGTTTATGGCTCAGTGGTTAGCAAGTCGGTCTTTCAATCAGAAGGTCGGTGGTTCGATCCCCGGCTCCGGCAGTCTGCGTCGTTGTGTCCTTGAGCAAGACACTTAACCCTCATTGCTCACCGTTGCTGTGTCTACGGTCTACTGTATATCATGTAAGTCGCTTTGGATAAAAGCGTCAGCTAAATGAAATGTAATGTAATGTAATGTAATGTAATTATGTAACATGCTTGTAGAGTTATCTTTAATCAACTCAAAGCACTTGGGCAAAGTTTGGGAAAGATTTGATGTTGATTAACGATTGAAAAGGTCAGGGCTCAAGACTTCTTAACTTTAATCTTTATCGGACACGAGACCCCTTGTCCCAAATGTTCTTCTACCTGACAGTGCCAGGCCATTGTGCCGTCTGCCGTTATTCCAGAAACCCCATTAGTGCGAAGAAATCTCCTATTGGACCAAAAGCCCGTTTGTTCAACAGTCTGTTATCCCGAAAACAAACGGCCATTCTTCCGAAGGCTCATTATCCCGAATATACACAATCTTCCTGCAGCAAACAGTAGCGCATGGCTAATCAATTTGCATTGTACCCTCCAGGTGGCATGGCACACGCCTATTCAAGCTCCGATTGGCTTTCCTTATATTCTTAGTCTAACCATCATAGATCCCTCATCCTTCCTGAACCTGCCAACACAACCAACGGAGGAAGAGACAGACAATCAGAGGCAGAGTTGTGTTTAAGGCTATTGTGTTGTAGCACAGTGTGATGTTGCGTACAGTTATGTAACAGGAGCAACTGACAGGTGTTTGTTTGTGTGTAGGTGTGTAGAAGGAGCATGAAGCCTGGCCAGGTTTTCTGGGGTAACATATCCAGATGCCATCTTTTCCTGGTCCTTCTCCTTCCTTCCTTTTATTGTGATTCTGTTCCTTCTTCCCCCTTTTCTCTCATCCTCTGTTGTCAACTTCCTCTTCTCCCTTTTCTACTACTCCTCCTCCTTTTTGTTTTCTTCATCATTTTTTCACCTTCGTCTTTTTTGTCATTTTCTCTTCTTCTCTCTCTCTTTCTCTTTCTCTCTCTCTCTCTCTCTCTCTCTCTCTCTCTCTCTCTCTCTCTCTCTCTTTGAAGTGCCCTTTCCTAGTTTATGTAGCATGGATAATTCCAGTCTCCAGACAGGCTGCTGAAAACTTTACTGAGACGCTTCATTGATTGCAAGCCCATCGACATCCAAAGACACAAGTATCACTAAGCCTCTGTAACTCTGTCCACATGGAGGAGAGGCTGGGTTTCTATTTCCCATACATCCTTCAGCCAAGTTTTCTGATGGAGTTTTGGGTTTGTACCCCGTGCAACTTTAAGAATGAGGTTGAGACTGACTTATTAGGTTCAGAGCTACAACAAGTTTAAAATGAGGGTGCGGGGCAGGTCAAATTGGGTTTTCAAAGCACAGAACCTTGGTCCTGTGTTGGAGGCGATCTGTCCAAAGTGCAGTGGTACACTTTAACACCAAATATCTAGTGGTACCGAAACACCAAAGGGAGTCTGCTCAGAATAAAACACAGCCCATGACACAGTAGGCAGAACAATTGTCGAGAGAGAAAACTAAAAGTGAAATTTACAGACCACAAGCTACAGGCCCTGCACCGGAGAATGTTTAATGTAACAGAGAGGCGCGATTAAATATCCCGGTCTGTCGCTATCAGCTCTAATCTGTGTGAACTGGCAATGAGAAGGTTTTATTTTTCCTTAGTTGTGTAGATTTAGCAGCCTTGCAATTATTTTCTTATTTTATTTGTATTCAAGTATTCAATTACAATCGGGGGGTTTCCATGTTAGCGCACACAATCGTTCATCCCATATGCCTATTTGCCTATATGCAGTTAGTAAACTTACTGAAAAACTGTTTCACAAAAAATATTTAGACTTACCCGCTTCTATCCACAGTGTTTGCAGTTTTACAAACCTGTCGCATACATCTGGTTTTACTAATATAGAGACGAGGAGCAGAGTAATATTATATAGAGATATTATTTTACATTAACTGTGTAGTTTGCAAAATTGCAACCGGTGCCTGTATCCATGCCAGCAGCAGTAGCAGCAGCAGCAGCTGTATGGCAGCAGCAGCAGCAGCAGCAGCAGCAGCTGTATGGCAGCAGCAGCAGCAGCAGTATGGCAGCAGCAGCAGCAGCTGAATGGCAGCAGCAGCAGCTGAATGGCAGCAGCAGCAGCTGTATGGCAGCAGCAGCAGCAGTATGTCAGCAGCAGCAGCAGCAGCAGCAGTAGCAGCAGCAGTATGGCAGCAGCAGCAGCAGCAGCTGTATGGCAGCAGCAGCAGCAGCTGAATGGCAGCAGCTGTATGGCAGCAGCAGCAGCTGTATGGCAGCAGCAGCTGAATGGCAGCAGCAGCAGCTGTATGGCAGCAGCAGCAGCAGCAGTATGGCAGCAGCAGCAGCAGTATGGCAGCAGCAGCAGCAGCAGCTGTATGGCAGCAGCAGCAGCTGAATGGCAGCAGCAGCAGCTGTATGGCAGCAGCAGCAGCTGTATGGTAGCAGCAGCAGTATGGCAGCAGCAGCAGCAGCAGTATGGCAGCAGCAGCAGCAGCTGTATGGCAGTAGCTGCAAGTGCTCTGCAAATATCCGTTATTGAGCGTACCACGTCACAACATTGTTCTTCCTTCCTGTTGCACGAGGCCAGTTGGATGTATCAAAGATGTCGTAACAGTTGCCGTAATTCTGAATCTGCACACTTCTCTCTATCATCTGCTCGATCTGAAAGTTTGTGTTTGGGGATAACTGCCCATTTTAGGAAATATAGTATTGTGGTTCAGCTCTGTTGACAGCTTTTCGATCAAGTTGACCCGTTTTCCAGCGCCCCCTCGGGCCCCTGCTCTGTGAATGGATGACACACACGTGGTAGGACTGGCATTATGTATCATTCAGCTGCTAATTGAATTGTGGAGATCTGACTGTGCCTTAAAGAGAATTTGACAAGATTAAACATCCACCCGATGAGTAATTGATGGGGAGAGGAAAGTGGGGAACACACACACCAACAACTAACAAACTTCCACCCATTTTTAAAGGCCAATCAATGTCTCGGTTGGCAATGATTACACTGGATGTACTTATTAATCATGAGCTATGCTGAATATTGATGTGTGTATCTGACAGAGGAGGACAGGTTGTCAATTTGTCAAGATGGTCTGCATTTGTTGGAATGGGGCTTGTGAATACCAGACAGCAGTATTCATTCATTTTAGTCTATATATATATATATATATACATTTTTAGGCATTGGGATTAATTTTTAAGGAGCATAACCTCTACAGAATATTGACTCTTTATCTCAAGATGTGCACCTTTGGGACCTGCATACTGTGTGAGTCTGTAACATACACACACACACACACACACACACACACACACACACACACACACACATGGACAGTATGCTGCCACGACCCGTCTCCTGAGATATAAGCCGGCCTCTTGAGTAAATCAGACATCCACACTTGCGCCCCTCGAACACAGACATGTTGTTAACCTGCAACTCATCCGGTGCGTACGGGGCCCCAAAACCCTCACAGTCCGGGACACACAGCAGAGCCTCCCTGTCTGCTGCCTATCTCTTAAAAGCGCACACACACACACACACACACACACACGCAAACACTCGAGGGCAGCGGGAAGAGGCAAGTGCAGCAAATGTAAAATGTGTGCAGGACACGAAGGGGGGACGGGGGATGAGGGATAAAGAGATGATTAAATGGAGTGTTGGATAGGGTTGACAGAGTGTAAGGACTCGCAGTTGATGGGACGGAGGGGGTGATGGGTGGGAGAGTAGAGGCGGACGGGTCTGGCGAGCCAGGAGAGGGCGTCTGCTTTATCTCCCCGCGCAGTTTAAGAGCGTTACCATTTATGGCGGAGCTGATGGAATAGTTGTGCCTCGGCCAACTATGTGACACCCGTAGTCTGTTTACTCGGGAAGGTCGACCCTCTTTCTCTCTCTCACTTTACATAAGGAACTTCCCCTCCGTCTGCAGGGCCGGTCGCCCCCGTCTTCCCAGCCAGTCTTTCCGCTCCCCCTCGACGAACTGATGCCAAAATAGCTGGAGGAGAAGTCAAGAGGTGTATAGCACAGACGAGCGCTCCAGGGGAGACGTTTGTGAAATGCACGGTTCCTGTTTTTGGAATCGCTGCCGCTGTCATAGCGGAAACCTTTTAGCACCGACATGAATATTGACTCAGCGTGCAGCTGCTACATGACCACAAAGTGATCCCAAGGTCACTCTCGGGTCACGTTTCCCTCAGGCGGCAGTTTGACTTCATCGACCTTGAAAGCCAGCCACTTGCAAGAGAAAGTGCATGGAGCCACTGTTCTAATGGTTGGATGGATCACTTTGAAAAAGAGTTTGAGATTTGACGTTGAAAGACATCATATGTATGATCGGATCAGAATTTTTGTTCTGAAAGAAATACTATTATGAACAGAATGTGAAGAAGTTGACGGGATGTCAAAGGCATCTTGGTATTGGGTTGCAGGGCTATCCATGAGGTTAGCATGCTGCCCGGTCTTAGCATGCCCCGAAACATTCTTGGTTGAATCTTGAGTGTTCTTGCTCAGCTGTCTAATAACTGACGACTGTACATGTAGATTGTGTGGACCCGGCAGCAGAGGGGAAGTGCTGACCCTTTGGTCCTTGGAGCGTGGTACACTCAGCCCAAATGCAGATACTTGGAGCTCAAACACACATGCAATAAACACTGAGAAAAAATAAAATAAATCAAGCAACTGCTTTGACTCGCTTTATTACTCCCAGCAGGAACACAACATTGCATCATTGCTGTTTCCTCGCAGTAATGCTATTAGCTAATCGTCAACCAAACTGCACAGCCTTTTTTTAAAACCACCGAAATTCAGCGCTGATTGACTGGACTTCCACTTTGTCGTGCGTTTCTCACGAGTCGAGCCCCGAGACGGACCGTGAGCCGTGACGCATCAGGGCAAACATATTCTTTGAAATCAACAAAGCCTCTTCACCCACCTCGCAGCGGAGCCGCCATGTGGATGTCGCTGCCCCACAGTTCAGTGGCAGATGTGGTTCTTCTTCCACGGTACTTGAAAAAGAAAAAATATATATATTTCCTGTTCTAGTTTTATTGAATTTCACAAGAATAACTAAGCTAGCAGGCCCTGTGAGGCCTCACTCACAGCTAAATGCTGTCGGCATGTTATCGTGCTCAAAAGCTTGCCACTGGTTAGGAAGTATAATACGTTCACCTTTAGATGCTAAACCTTTGCTCATCACCACAAATGTGCTTCACATAAGTCACAAACTACGGCTGAGTTTTTATGTATTTGTGCATTGACCAATGCACTGGATTTCATAAAAAATCTCTCCTGAAGCTACGTGGAACAGAAAGAGGTCATTAGGGTTTAATTGAATGTCCGGTTATATTCCTGAAGTTCAGGCCCCCTTTCAAATTGAAATCGTCCTGGCAATTTAATTTGTAAAGGAAGGATTTGCTTCAATTTTTTGCAAGGGCTGAGATTATCATTAGTTAAAGGTGATGGCGCGTTTCATTTCCATAGGTTACTGACTCAATGTAAAGTAGTCTGTGTTTAATGGTCTCTTGATGCATTCTGATGCTTTATTATGCTCCCAGACACACACACACACACACACACACACTAGCTTCTCCCCCTTGCCAAACGCAGGGAGACAATGAGAAACCTTGTTTGTTAAGCGTCAGAGACAACGTTTAGCAGCGTTTATCCTGCCCTGCCTGATGAATGCAGAGTTGGCATCTGAACAGTGGCCTCCCGCCAGCACGGGCCGAGCAAAATGTATTTTCTTTCTTCCAATTTGTACAAAAAAACAACAGCTGCTAATCCCAGTTTATGGAGGGAGGGATTTTTCCATCTATGGAGGCAAGGGAGAATCAATGAGGTGATCAAATGTTGCATTCAGTTATTTCCTGGTTCAGTGAGATGTCAAATGACATTCTGCCTGTATGTATAGCGACTTCTTCTCTCCCCTTTGCATGCAATATGCACACATAATCATTACAGAGAGGGACAATTTATGATAGGGCAATATGCAGTAGATGTGGGAAAGTTTTGAAATTGGCAGAAATATTTAACAGGGAATCTGTGTAGACACATCATATGAATATATGATATCCAGTTCAACCAAAAAGCATTTAAACTGCATTTAATGTTAGGTCCAAAAGTTTCATTTACGTTGAGAAAAGTCTATTCAACATAATCCATTGAGATATATGATGTAATACCTTATTCAAAATGAACTACCAATCAACATGAACAGGCTGTCGGACGTTGTCTGCAAACAAAAACAGGCATTTGAAGTTCCTGCAGTACGAAGTGGACGACTGCTCCTCGTTCCGGGACTCGTGTGCTGTGTTCAACATGGAAATAAATATTAATTAAAAGTGTCTGGATCCGAGATTGTGAGCATTTCAATTTCGGCTCTCAATATGTCGCCGGCGAGCTTGCACAGGTAAATGTGCTCGCAGTGCAGGAGGGGGACGAAAGTGCTGACAGAGATAACAGTGTTCGCCTAAAGGGGGAACAGGAGTGTGGGGCACCGCTTCATGGGATCGAACGCTCGGCCGTGTGTGAGAGAGCGCATGTGCAGAGCAGCAGCCTTGGCCACGTGCGACACGGCCCGGTTAAGTCAACAAAGCAAGCAGAAGCTCGGTTAACAACACACACACAGTAACGTTGTCTCTCCACTGCATCATTACATAGAGCTGTTCGCTGCCATATTAATATTCAGAATGTGAAACACGGCTCCATTAAAGATAGAATGCTAAAAAACAGCAGGGGCCCTAAAGTTGACCTCATGAAAAACCAGATACATTCTGTATTATTATAATTAGCATTATCTCTGTGTGGATCTCCCATCAAATAGAGTTGGTGCAGACTTTCCGATCATTCGGCCCCTGAGACGACGTCACCGCACTGCTCGAATCACAAGCAAACACCCGTAATTCTCCATTTCATGCTTGAAATGTCCTCTTCTGTGGCACGCCTAGGCGAACCACTTGATTAAGCACACACACACACACACACACACACATCATCTCCAGTCCGGGGTGTAGCAGAGCGCAGCATCCCGTTTAGATCAGATTAGGTGACGTCGCATTAGCCCTAACCAGATTACACTATTCCTCGTCTAACACACGTTATGCTGCCGCCGCCTCATTACCCCGGACACAGGCAGCGGCGCGCAAAGGCAAAGTTTCATCTCCCTCTCGGTAGCTCGCACACGGCTCAGCGGCCGCAGATTGCCGATTTTGGTCATTTCTCCTTTTTGATAAGCCAACGGCTGTGCGCTCTTGTTCGCCAGCTTTTTTATTGGTTCCTACGTGCAAAAAAAAGGCATTTTTACGGCCCTGTTCCCTTGCTGTAATCTCGCATTGATGTCTGAGGAATGTCTAATATACAAGCTGGAACAATAGCAGAGCAGAAACAGTGTGGTGGAGGGGGGTGGGGTGTGGGGGGATAATGACCTGGACTCTCAAGGCCAGATGTCTGCAGTCCAAGTCTCACCTCATAAAAACTATGCTTCTCGTTCTGGCTTATCAATGGCCTCCTATTATTCTGAAGCTGTGTGGCGACGGGTCTGTGAGTCTGCTCCGGGCCGCGTGAGCATACATGGTGAGGAGTGTGTGGACCAGAGCTCGCCTTTCTGGGCGTGGCCTTTCTGGGCGTGGCCTTTCTATGCGTGGCCTTTCTATGCGTGGCCTTTCTATGCGTGGCCTTTCTGGGCGTGGCCTTTCTATGCGTGGCCTTTCTATGCGTGGCCTTTCTATGCGTGGCCTTTCTGGGCGTGGCCTTTCTGGGCCTGGCCTGGACACTTGACGCTTACTTGTGTGAGGGCATTCATCGGAATAAAAAACACACACACAAACATCCCAAGTGCCGCATTTGTTCACCCTTTGAACTTTTCCTTAATCTCACAATGCGCGCCCGTGTGTGTGTGTGTGTGTGTGTGTGTGTGTGTGTGTGTGTGCGTTCATGAAGGATTTGCCGCCGCTTCCGCTCTCACATGAAGTGCACAAATGAATGGCCAGAAAAAAAGCAGCAGGATCAAAGGAATAGACCCGTCTGTGTGTCCAGAGACCGACACAAGCGACCCAGGCGATGACAAAGAAGCTGAGATGAAACGCAGAGCAGGAGCTTGTTGTTCAGGAAGCCGGTTTTGGGCAAATGGTTCTTCTTCTTTTTTTTTTGTTAACAAGGATGCAGGAGGGGTCAGATGTTATGTCACACCCTCTTCTCTGCACTTTGCTTTTCTACTCCCTCCGTCCGCCATTGCACGTGTTGCACATGTGTTACATGGCAGTGCTTCCACCGAGCTAATGTGATGAAACACTCCCCGCTCATGTCAAAGCAGCTCCACTGATCAGATTCCCCGATTATTTCTCCTCGTTGTTTAATTTCTGTTCTCTCAGTCAACAGCCACGATAACGAGTTAGAAGTTTTTAGCACAAGGATGACAAGAATATCCTTAATGCTAACATGATGACCCCCAGGGTCGTCAGGGGTTTGGAAAAGGTTGCGCGGGTCGTTTTGGGGCGGCAGTTGCAACCTGTTTGGTTTAGGGAATGAGGACTTGTTCAAAGTTGCAGTGACAACTAGTGCGGTAATTTGTGAGCCAGTGAAATTCAGGATTACAGCTTCAGGCTCTCAATTATGGTGCAATGTTACATCTCTGTGTTGCTGGACCTTGTCTTTTTGCCTCAGGGCCGGGTGTTGCATGGAGTCTCTAAGGGAGTAATGACTTAATACTAAGCAAGGACTTGTGAGGGTTGACTCGTTCAGGCTCCGGTACGCTGTCAGGACGCTCTTATTGAAGTTTTCTGTCGACAGTTGTTGGTTTTGACTGTTTATGCTGAGCACACATGACCTACATCAAGTTTTTAACCGCAACATCACGAAAAGTTCTGCAAGTAGCTGCCATTTTGTGAGTCATTTATGTTGTCTGTTGTAGCTGAACGAAGATGAAAAGCTTGGCTTCCCAGCATTGATTGGTTTAGAGGCTGTAATCAATCTCTTATTTTTTTGTTTTCAAAAGTTGTCCAAACAAGTGTAAAACCCATTCCCCATTTTTAGGGGCGTGACTGTTAGCCTGGTTACTGTGCACTAAGCTAAGCTAGCCAGCCACAGGCTGTAGTTTTATGGACAGATATGAGTGATATCAACCCCGAAAATGTTCCTACAACAAAACAAGATTTTGAGCTGGAGTTAAAGGGATAGTTGTGAAGCATGTCTTTTAAAGTGGGGGTGTCAGGTGCTTTACTTAGTGAGGGTATACAGTAGATTAGCCCCTCAGCTAACTGCTAACTGCTGGTTTTAGCTACCTAAAAAAAAGATGGGGAAAATGTTTTTCCCAACATGCCCGCTTTAAATTAATAAACATTAAATTAATAAACATTAATATGAAATGGAAGCACTCCATTGACAAAAACCAACTTCAGCTGACGAACAGGGGAGTAGCTGGTCCACCGCTGCCTCCATTGGTCAGTTGGTTGTGTTGTTGCAGGATTTGGGTGTTTTAAAGGTGTGGCTTTGAAGAGATCTTCATTTTACATGTTAACTACTTTAAAGCAGGCCTGTTGGAACAAGAACGTTCCCCCAATAAGTACCATGAGCAGTGCAGCAACTCGGCGACAATATTTCATAACAACCAACTCACTTTGTTTGGGCTCCAGACAAACTGGTGCCGTGATGCAGCACGAGGATGTTAATCTCCGTGCTCCTTCCTCCTCGTGCATCCTCACTCAGTGTTGACTAATCGCTGCTTCAACAGTCGCGGTGTGTCGTGATTAGTGGCAGCCCACCAGGACAGGCCTAATGACACACACTGTGTTTACATTACCTCCTGGTTCATTCTGGGGAGGATGGCTCTGCTGGGACAACGCCTCTATTTACACACACACACACACACACACACACACACACACACACACACACACACACACACACACACACACACACACTCTCACACAGAGGGATATTGAGACCAGTCACACATTTGCTTACACTTGTACGACAGAGAACATGCAGATGAGGATCGGGGTCCCTCAACGCCTCCCATCCCTGCCGTGCGCTGTGTGCGCGCGACACGGCGTTCGAGTTGTGTAAACTGTTTATTACATGGAGATGAAAGGCTTCGTGAGGCATGTCCGCTGGTGTCACACAGCGCCACAGACACATAACAGCATCCCCACCGGCTCCTTTTCTCCTCGGCGATAATTAGATGCCATAGATGCCTGATTTACATGCCGTGTCGTATTCGGATGTGCCGCGCTTTCTCTCTTGTCTGTCTACATTGACGCTTTTCTCTGTTTTTTCCCGCACATGCAGACACGTTGTTTGATCTTGATGTGTGTGGCAGCCCAATTCTCTGATGAGCTTTGTGCAGGCACATTCAGCAGCGGCATTGTGATGTGTGTGTGTGTGTGTGTGTGTGTGTGTGCACATTGTATATGAGTGTGAAAGGACAGATTTGTCATATTTGAATGTAGCCATTGGCATATTCGCTCTCCACAGCAGGTGTTGTCGTGGTAGTCATATAAACGCCTTACTATTAGACATGCTCATCCAGAACCAGTTCAAAGGGCTGGTAGTCAAGCTGAACTCATCTGAAAAGTGGAGATATAAGGCTCATGACAGCCGTGCATTGACGTGTGGTCTTCATGGGCGTGGCTTGCATTGACGTGTGGTCTTCATGGGCGTGGCGTGCATTGACGTGTGGTCTTCATGGGCGTGGCGTGCATTGACGTGTGGTCTTCATGGGCGTGGCGTGCATTGACGTGTGGTCTTCATGGGCGTGGCTTGCATTGACGTGTGGTCTTCATGGGCTTGGCGTGCATTGACGTGTGGTCTTCATGGGCGTGGCGTGCATTGACGTGTGGTCTTCATGGGCGTGGCGTGCATTGACGTGTGGTCTTCATGGGCGTGGCGTGCATTGACGTGTGGTCTTCATGGGCGTGGCTTGCATTGACGTGTGGTCTTCATGGGCGTGGCGTGCATTGACGTGTGGTCTTCATGGGCGTGGCGTGCATTGACGTGTGGTCTTCATGGGCTTGGCGTGCATTGACGTGTGGTCTTCATGGGCGTGGCGTGCATTGACGTGTGGTCTTCATGGGCGTGGCGTGCATTGACGTGTGGTCTTCATGGGCGTGGCGTGCATTGACATGTGGTCTTCATGGGCGTGGCGTGCATTGACGTGTCCTCTCTGTGTCCGTCTGTGTCTCTCCATCTCCAGCCTGAAGAGTTGACCAACGCGCTGGAGATCAGCAACATCGTGTTCACCAGCCTGTTTGCTCTGGAGATGCTGCTGAAGATTTTGGTCTACGGGCCCTTCGGCTACATCAAGAACCCCTACAACATCTTTGATGGCATCATCGTGGTCATCAGGTGAGCCGCGGAGCAGGATATCCTGACGACGTGGGGGGGGGGACAATAACGCCACTGAAACATAACCTATAACCTATGAAGGCGATCTCAAAAACCCATCGGCAATAAGACCAATGCAGGATCTGATTATAGAGTTGAACATGAACATGAAGATGTATGTGTGTGTGTGTGTGTGTGTGTGTGTGTGTGTGTGTGTGTGTGTGTGTGTGTGTGTGTGTGTGTGTGTCTGTGTGTGTGTGTGTCTGTCTCTCTTCTCTTTGGACAGTGTGTGGGAGATCGTGGGTCAGCAGCACGGCGGTCTTTCGGTGCTGAGGACCTTCCGGCTGATGCGGGTGCTGAAGCTGGTCCGTTTCATGCCGGCCCTGCAGAGGCAGCTGGTGGTGCTGATGAAGACCATGGACAATGTGGCCACCTTCTGCATGCTGCTCATGCTCTTCATTTTCATCTTCAGGTAGGCAAAGTGGGCGACCTCACGTCTGACCGCCACGAAAAAGACAGATGTCGATCTCACCATCTAAAACAGGTTGAAATGACAAACAGATGAGGCAAGGCAGCTCGAGCAGCGACCAGGAAACACATTTGGAGCCCGGTGGTGTGGAATGAAAATAAATCGGTAGATCAGCACAGCGTGGCGTCGACGTGGGAAGCAAGGAGCCGAGAGCAGCCGTGATCAGTACAGAGACTGAAGGGAGACCAGTCGATGGGGTGGAGAGACTTAAGTGATTCCCTGTTTTCGTCAGCAACACTTCCTTCTGCCTGGTTAGGCCTGTGCCTGAGCTCAACAGAATGTGTGGAGGCTCTCTGCACACACACACACACACACACACACACACACACACACACACACACACACACACAGAAACACACACACACAGAAACACACACAAAACTTCACGATGCTACGCTTCAAATCCGAAGTACTCCTCCATAACCTTTATTATGCACAACTAAAAGGCGTCATCAAAGAAACAGATAAACATCTTTCGCTATTTTTTATTAAATGTTTTAACACTCAAAAAGCAGATATTATTGAATTTCCAGAAGTAAGTGACATCGCTTTTTCCCCCCAGATCTCATCGTTGTTGTATAGTGAACGTGTATGAATATGTCATAGGATTGTGTTGCTTTATACTGCAATATACATTTTCATAAGAGAGATGTTCTGTGTTTCCTGCCCAGGGACTACAGATGCAAATGAACTCTTAGCTAACTCTGGTACAGCTTCTTAGAGGGTGCACAATAAATATATAAACTAATAAATAAACATGCATTTATGAAAAAATGTAATGGTCACTGTGATTTTGAACGAGTTTTAACTCAACTGCATAATGTCAAACAACTACCAATGACCTTGTTAGTAGAAACAACACTAAAACAGGGAGTTGCATGTGAAATACTTTTAATAAGCAATCACATGCAAATCTATGAGGGATTGCCGCCACACGGCTCTCAACCGCCGGCTCTGCTGACAGAGCGGACAGAGCCTCCACTCACAAGCAAGAAGCTTTGGATTTCAGCTCCACGTTAGCCGGGCGTGTTCGGTGTGTCTGAACACGCGCTGCTTCATTTCAGCATCTCGTGGGGATGTTTGTATACCCATCTGCACGTATATGAGGCCACACGAGCGCTTCAGTCGACACGCGCAGAGTGCCAAGAGCCTTGTGTATCCACATATAAACAGCCTTTGATTTGAGTGAACAGTTGCCAACACCAGAGGCCTGCTCATTGATCCCTCGGCCCCAGTTTAGCTTCGGTGTCTGTGTTCTGAATGCTGGTTTCATAATAGAAGCCCTCGGAGGATTAGCCGTCTTTCTGAATGTAGCGCTCAACCTTTTTTTTTCACTGCACTGCAACTGCACAGATTAAACACATGATATGTGAGTGACCTCTGGACGGAGGCAGCCGTTCCCACCTTGCTTCCAGTCGTCATGCTCAGATGTGCTGATCCACTCCCAGCTCGATCTCTGTACTTGTCCCCCTCTAACCCTCGGAAAGGAAGCAAATATCGTTGAACCGTTGCTTTAATTTCCAAAGTAGCGTAAACATCTTTCAGTTGTGCGTTTGCTTCTGATGCCATTGATCTCCGTTTGTTCGAATGGATGTAAGGTGTCAGTGGCATGGTTTTGTGGCGCTCTCCATGGTGCTGAAATTGGAGAAAAAAAACCACTTCACTCCCTCTCCCTTTCCTGGCAAAATTACTGCCACAATGCATTATGGGCCAACTGTTTATGAACCAATAACTTTTTATTACCTGATGACAGTGTATGGTGTTTATTTTTGCCTTTGCTTTTTGGGGTCATAAAACTAACTAATACATTTTTTTGTGACAGTCCCCCGGGCAGTAATTGCCATTCATGTTCAGTATATTCTGCCTGAGCTGCCATGCAAGCAGCGGGAATTAACAGTACAGTGGAGTCCAAACAAGTCCTTTCAGAAAGTTTATTTCTGTTTATTTGAGCTGCGTCTAACACGGGTTGGCCTGACGTAAACATTTACCCTTCTGTTTGTTTTCTCCTCTGGCCCTCCCTCCTCCTGCATCAGTATCCTGGGGATGCATCTGTTTGGTTGCAAGTTTGGATGCGAGGGGCAGAGTGGAGACACCCTGCCGGACAGGAAGAACTTTGACTCCCTCCTCTGGGCCATAGTGACCGTCTTCCAGGTGAGCATGTACTCGGTGAGACGCTCATGTTTAGCAGCAGCGTGACCTGCGTGACATCATCAACCATCCTGTGTGATCAAACTGTACCTGTTGAAGGGCCCTCAAGCCACCGTCATCTTCCCTGGGTCGTTGGTGCTGACTGAGCCTGTCCCCATACGGAAGGCTGAAAAGACAATTTCCTCCTGAATAAATATAATATATCGAATCAAATATTCCTCTTCACTCTCCTCCCTGTCTGGCCTTTATCTAGCCCCCTCATTTTCATCCACTCTATCTAAGTCTCATTTCTAGATATCTCATAGGTTAAGTAGGCCTGCCGCTTGCCTCTTGTCACCTCGGATTAATGGTAAGAACCTCTGTCAGGTCCGACCACTCGCCCATTATCTATCTATCCTATTGTATAGTATTTATCACCCTTAATATAGCACCCATATATAATTCAGTGAAACATCTGAGGGGAGATGATGTACAGTGTCAGCATGTCCCGCTGCACAGAAGATTGTACTGTCAGGTGCGTTCTCATGATGGAGGGTCTAATGCAGCTGCACTGATGCAGTCTTCATTGTCTTGAACATTTCAGCATTCTGTTCTTTCAAATGAAGAACTGTGGTGCACACATAGACATAGAAACACAAGTCAGATCGCTGACCAGACATAACAACAACATAAATATCACCGGATCGACCGCTCGGCCACTGGACATCGCTGAGTGGCTTGAACGAGGCTCTTTAGACCTCGTCGGCCTTGTGATATGTTTGTTGTGCAGCAACAGTAACAGCAGTACATCTGCATTTAAGATTTGAGCTTTGTCTAAAACTGGAAAACACAAGAGCAGACGTGGAAGGAATACATGACAGTGTGCTCGAACAAAACTCTAAAGGTTAGCATGTTCGGCTAACTAGCTTACTACATACGAGAGTAATCTAAGTAGCACATTGATAACAAACTCCATTAGTTTGTGGGACGATACGTTTTGATAAAGCCTGTTCTTAACTAGCACATCCACTGTGTGTTATTTCACCCATTGTGACATTAGCTTAGCTAGCTAGCTTCAGCTGATGAAATGCTAGTGACAGCTGGATGGATTACTGAACGGCCTAAAGGGCAGAAAACTACCACAAAGAGACACAAATGGCTGAGAGAGACAAAGTCACTACAAAGAGACAGAAAAGGCCTAAAAGGAGACACAAAACAACCACAAAGAGACACAGAACGACTACAAAGAGACACAAATGACCAAATGAGACACGGTGATAACAAACAGACCAAGTGACCACATAATGAATCAAAGCAACACACAACATTTCGACAAAGAAAATTACATCAAAGAGACCACAAATAGACACAGAGGGACCAAAAAGAGACACAAAACCCCGGAGAGAGGTGTGTATGGACTACAAAGAGATGCAAAACCACAACAAAAGAAGAGGCAAGAGCATCTCAGAGTCTGCGTGTCTTTGCTTTCTGTCCAGGGGCTCATTTGCTCAGAACAAACGCCCTGGGGGATGTTTGTCATGGTTTCCAGCTGGAAATAACAAGCCTGCTTTTGTCTGCCACTGTTTGCAATGAAGGACCCACAGTTTGTCAGAGTAGCCAGAACTTGGAGTAGTAAAACTACCACCGTTGGAAAGTTAAACAGCACGAGTGCCTTGCTAATAAGAGTAGAAACAGTATCTAAGTGGGGGCCGAGGCTGAGCGAGCGGCAAATTCCTCAAACCGATATTATTAAACTACTTAAACAATCGCTTTTCCCCCATAAATACATGTTGTACTCTCCTCTCCTCTCCAGATCCTGACCCAGGAGGACTGGAACAAGGTGTTGTACAACGGCATGGCCTCCACCACTCCCGTGGCCGCCCTCTACTTCATCGCGCTCATGACCTTCGGCAACTACGTCCTCTTCAACTTGCTGGTGGCCATCTTGGTGGAGGGTTTCCAGACCGAGGTACGGTGTTGCTGCTCTGTGTCAGTCTGACAGCATCAGACGAGACATCCGGGTCGACATGATTTGTTTCCTTTTAAAAAACGCAGGTCAACTTGTTGAATCTTGCACCGTGATCTGGTTTGCTTGTCTTAACGCAAATGATATCTGTTAAGGGTGAAAGTGCGTTGGAAAGAATTCTCATCATCATTCCGCCCCTTTTTTTTATCTCTTTTTTACGAAATTTAGATTTTGAGGCAAAACTACTATTGCATATTTCTCAGTGCAGGCACACATGACATTGATGGGTGGATGTTCGCGCCCACACACACGTAACCAACTCAATGCTGTCGGCATTAACCTGCAGCCTTTCTTGCGCTCTCTGCGGCGGGTTACGCGAGGACATGAGAACACACGAGTTACAGCGTTTCATTCCACCCCTCCATCCCCCCTCTCCTCTCATCTTCACCTTCACCTCGCTGTCAGCCTCTCCTCCTCCCACCTTCTCCCTGCTATCTCAGCAGTCGTCCTCATTATTGTTGCTGCTTATTTGCCAATACGAGTCACGCCATGAAGCCCGTCATGAGAAAACTATGTCTGCGAGACTAGACGGCATCAGCCCACATCCCTCGTTTCATCAGTCTCATGCCCCCCCCCCCAGTACAACTCTTCTGGTGTCACACAGCAAAAAGGGATGTGTTCTCCACCACCTCACTGTGTTTTGGATTCTTCTCGGAGACAGGAAAGGGTAAGAAACTGATATAGTTCACAGACGGCAGCTTGGGGAAAAAAACCTTTCCCTGAACATTTTTGCAGCGAGCAAAGAAGCTGAAAAACTCATTGAGCGACCTCTCTTTGCTTTTCAGCTGTAAATCACATGAGTATTCATCCTATCTCTAGCTGTCTACTTGTCTCCCCCTCTCTTTCTTTCTTTAAGAGATGTCGGCACCTACGCTTTGATCTCTGAAGCACTTTGGCTCTCGGGCCGAGGGGTGAGAGAATAGACGATGGGTGGCGGGGAGAGGGCTTGACAGCCTCATAAAATATGGATTCATTTGAAAGGGCTTCTCCTCCTATTGTGCTCATTGCTGTACACATATCAATTGCATTGCTGTGGTGAATGGAAGCACATGTGAGGTGGGAGACAATGACCAAAGCCGCTTAAGATGAAGGCTTTACATTCAGGCCAAGACTGGAATGAATGCGTTTCTGATGACGTTTTAAAGTCTAACTGACACAGAAATTAGGCCTTGCTTGGTTTGCTTATCTGGTAAAAATTGTAATTAGCAAAACGTTTTTTTTATAATAATCGCAAAGAGATATCAAATTAATAAAAAGGACCAAAACCACAAAGAGATGTGCAACGACTACAAAGAAAGGCGAAACAAAAACAACAACAAATGTATTAAATGTTTGTAACACCAACACGGACGGCACCGTGGCACACTTCACTGGCAGAAAGTATAAAATTACATTAAATTCATCTCAAAAGCTGCAGCTATGCAAAAGGACTTTGCTAATTTGAGGACATCCCAGTACAAAACACACATCACAGCTTCTCTCGCCGTTGACCACCGCACACTTCTCTCCAAAGTAAAGCCCAAGAAGGTCAGCTGGAAAGGGGCGGGACTTTGCCTCCGACGTATAACACTTAAGCGTTGTTAGCCGTGCTTTACACATTATTCCCCACATTCGAGTCATGTTTCAAACACTGGGTAACACACAAAGGTGTGTTTTCAAGGACTACATTTGACTAGTGGGCGACGCTGAAAGGCAAGGCAAGGCAAGTTTATTTGTATAGCACATTTCAACACAAGGTGATTCAAAGTGCTTCACATAAAACCATTAAAAGCATAAAAACACAATGCAAAATAAAAGATTTAAAAACAATTAAAAGCATAAAAACACAATCAAAAATAAAAGATTTAAAAACAATTAAGAACAGTCATTAAAACAATAAAAAAAACAGTTAAAAGGCAGAAAGCAGTACAGTTTATTTTATTTATTTACACGTATCCTTGGAGGCCAGGAGAAAGGCTGCAATACCCAATACAGTGAACTCGAACGAGAAGCTTCTACTGTATCAGAGGGATACAGCTGAGGTTTATAACACCAGTTCACAAATATTGTTTTATTTCTCCTTGCTTCGTAGTACCATAGACTATGATTTTCCCTTTTATTCCCCTTTAATCCCCACAGATATGTAGTCGAACACTTTCTCCCGAGGAATTCTCAGTCCACTTTTGTGTTCTGATACACACGCTTTCAGATTTCGTTAATTCACCAAGACTTACAAAAACCACCCACACATTCCATGAAAAACAACAAATCTATCCCTGTGTCCTTAACCTTGCACCTCTTGGCATCGCTCCCACAGCGGCATCGCTCCCACAGCTGCATCGCTCCCACAGCGGCATCGCTCCCTCAGCGGCATCGCTCCCACAGCGGCATCGCTCCCACAGCGGCATCGCTCCCACAGCGGCATCGCTCCCACAGCGGCATCGCTCCCTCAGCGGCATCGCTCCCACAGCGGCATCGCTCCCACAGCGGCATCGCTCCCTCAGCGGCATCGCTCCCACAGCGGCATCGCTCCCTCAGCGGCATCGCTCCCTCAGCGGCATCGCTCCCACAGCGGCATTATCTAAACCCTAAACTGACCGCCACCTTCATCGCTATATCGCTCCGTGACTTCAGTTACCAGAGGTATCAACGTGCCACACGGATTCAACTTGGATTTCTACCGACTAGAGTCGACCTCCAGTAGCTCCAAAGAGCATCCCTTTGTCCTATTTAAACTCCTTATTCTTTTACCTAAATCCCTAACCTTGCGGACACTTATTCTCATTCCCTACTAAAAAACCCGGGGAAATATGTGCTTTCACTTTACTTGTGACAAGGTACAATTTTGTAAAACTTCTCTCATTTTGGTAGATTTATTTCTCTGGTCACGAGCAAAGTATAAGCGCTGCACTTGCAAGAGCAAGGAGTCGTTTCATCAACACACAGGTTGGAAACCAAAACAAAAGATGTAGAATCTGGTTTAATTAAAGGCAACAGCAAACAGAAAGGTCTTCAGTCTGGCTTTAAAGAGGATGAGGGTCTCTGCAGACCTGCAGCTTTCTGGGACCTTGTTCCAGATGTGTGGAGCAGAAAAGCTGAACGCTGCCTCTCCGTGTTTAGTTCTGACTCTTGGAACAGAAAGTAGACCCGTCCCAGACGACCTGAGGGGTCGGGATGGTTCATAAGGCAGCAGTAGATCACTAATGTATTTAGGCCCTAAACCATTCAGGGCTTTATAAACCAGCAGCAGGATTTTAAAGTCAATTCTTTGTTGGACAGGAAGCCAGTGCAAAGACCTCAGAACTGGAGTGATGTGATCCACTCTCCTGGTCTTAGTGAGGACTCGAGCTGCAGCGTTCTGAATCAGCTGCAGCTTTCTGATTGACTTTTTACTGAGACCTGTGAACACACCGTTACAGTAGTCCAGTCTACTGAAGATAAATGACCTGTGAACACACCGTTACAGTAGTCAAGTCTACTGAAGATAAATGACCTGTGAACACACCGTTACAGTAGTCAAGTCTACTGAAGATAAATGCATGAACAAGTTTCTCCAAATCCTGTTGAGACATAAGTCCTCTAACCCTTGATATATTCTTCAGGTGATAGTAGGCTGATTTTGTAACTGTCTGATTTTGTAACTGTCTTGATATGGCTGTTCAGGTTGAGGTCTGAATCCATAACTACACCTAGATTTCTGGCTTGGTTTGATGTTTTTAACGTCAGTGATTGTAGCTCAGCGCTCACTTTCAATCGTTCGTCCTTGGAAACAAAAACAAGTACTTCTGTTTTATCTTTATTTAATTGAAGAAAATTCTGGCACATCCAGTTGTTGATTTCTTCAATACATTTAGCCAGCACTGGTATGGGATTATAGTCCCCTGGTGATATAGTTATGTAGACTTGTGTGTCGTCTGCATAGTTATGATAACACACTTTGTTGTTTTTCATAATCTGAGCCAGTGGAAGCATGTAGATATTGAACAGAAGAGGCCCCAGTATTGAACCTTGGGGAACACCACATGTCATACCAGTCAGCTCTGATGTGTAATTAGCTACCGACACAAAGTATTGTCGGTCCTTCAAGTAAGAGTCAAACCAGTTAAGTGCTGAAAGGTTTTTCTTTTTGCATCTTTCGGCTCGTTGTTTATTGGCTTCCCAGCCCTCCGGCCTCATCTTTCTATCTCATGGTTTTGTTTCCAGCTGCGGCTGCTTTCTTGTTTTGTTTTTGCTCCAAAAAAAAAAGCTCTAAGAATCCTCCCCACGCGTACCTGTGAAATCTTCAAACGCAACACATACAGTCTCTTGTACAAATGAGACCAAATGTAGAAGCCCTCAGGTCCTCCCCCTCCTCCTGGTACTCTGTATCATCACAGTGTTGTCGGTTCAATTCTCCCTCTCCTCTTTCAACCTTTTAACCTCCTTTTCTTTTTTTTTTTTGCAAACAGTTTATTTTTAGTCAGCCAAACTTTCCCTGTGTCAGGGTTGCTAGGTAACGGGCGGTTTGAATGGCGTGAACCAAGCCAGGAGAGATGTGCGGCCAAGACACATGCATCACTTCCAATATGCCCATGTTGCTTTGGACATAAAGGCAGAGGGGGAATCATGTTTAGTTTGGTTATTACATTACATTTATCCAATCTTTTATCCAAAGTGACTTACATGATATACAGTAGACCGTAGACACAGCAACGGTGAGCAATTAGGGTTAAGTGTCTTGCTCAAGGACACAACGACATGGACTGGCTGAGCCGGGGTTTGAACCACCGACCCTCTGATTGAAAGACTGACTTGCTAACCACTGAGCTACAGTCGCCCCGTTATAAATCATCTTTTCCTGCTTCTGGATTTAACTCCTTCCTCCATCCCCTTCATCTCCTCCACACTTCCTGTTGTCCTCGTCTCTCTGTGACAGAATCAAAACCCGCTGCAGAGACTGCACTGTTTCTTTAAGGAGGCCTATTCAACACCCAGAGACCAAAGCTGCTCTTTACAATTTCTTTTGTTTTAATTGCACCTCTCACCCTGACAGTAAACAATACAAAATGTTACACACGCACACACACACACACACACACACACACACACACACACACACGTGTCGGCTCAGCCTCACAGGAATGCCTCTGGGGGGCCGAGCGCATTGCATCCTGAACGGAGGTGAAAACATGGCCGTGCTCTTCACCTCTGGACCCGGGCTGCCTTGACTTCTTCCTGCTTTCGACCTGTAGTCCAGTCGCTGAAACTCGACCGGCTCGGTGCTTCAGGACTCAGGTTGCTCTGACGCTGCAGGTTGCTGCACGATGAAGTGGAAATGTTCCCAACAGGCTGGATGTCCTAACTCTCCTTCTGCTCTTGTGTACTGCTGTGCCTCTCTCACCTCTGCCTCTTTTCCTCCGTGCTCCTCCCTCTCCCGTCCGGCTGCAAACGATCACTTCCACTATAGGAAGTGTCCAAGCGGGAGGACGTGCATGTCCAGCTGAGCCTTATCCAGCTGCCCGTAGACTCCGGGGTATGTAAACGCACTGCAGCCCTGCCCCCCTCCCCCTCTCCTCCCTCTCCTCATCCTTTGTCCCAAGGCTTCGCAGTCATGCGTCAGATCTCTCAGGAGCCACAGCTGGAGGTTGCGTGCTTGTCATTAACAGTCGAGTGTGCAATAGCAGGTCCTGTGTGGGCCTTGCCCTTTGGCTGATAACCCAACTAGACCATTTATCAAACACAACTCTAAGCTCATGCTAGCTGCTGGTGTCAAAACTGAAATCCCAAAAGAAAACACAAACTTCTGTATTTTCTAATTTGCCGTGAGTGATATTGCGCCATGCAAATAGTTAACTATAGTCACAGAGGTTTTGAGATTTCCTCTGCTGAATGTTTTGCTGCCAAGCCAATTCTATAGAGTACCGAATGCTGGAAGCGAAGGTCCAGTTTGTTGTTCAGCACCGACAGTGTCAGGTGGCTCGCAATTGGAGATCTTCCAAAAGACGGGTAACTGTTATATATCTGGTTCTTTGATGAGAAAGGAAATAAAGAAAAGACAAAGGTACATGGAGATGAGCATTATGGGGAATATTCATTCATAGAGATTAAAATACAGCAATCAGAAGCTAAATATTAGTCCTTGTAGAAACCTGACATTATAATAAGCCGTTTAAATCAATCTACTTTCTTTAGTTTGGATCAGTGTGGGGCAGTGAGGACACCCAGCAACGTCCTAAACAGTTGGTGGCTCTCCGATGTAATGTGATAACAGACAGGTAACTTAACTACCTAGTACTGATGCCATGTAATATAAAGGAATATTACCTCATGGCATCATGTATTTAAATAACTTTACACTTCCTGAGTAACTTGCCCAATGGCCAACAGATGGTCAACCAATGGTTGGCGCTCTAATCACAGTTACGACAACCACTGGCTTCTTATCCTGCTGGGGCTTATGGGTAATAGTAATATTGAGTCTGGCACAAAATAAAAAATAAATGGATTTTGCAGAAATTATTAAAACTGATGTCCATAACCCGACACAACCGGCCCCTCTTCATAATAAGAAAAGCCTATCCTCTGTATTGTGGTGATGGTAGAAGCCTGGACAAATCAAATCTTCAACCTCTCGTGAACCGGCATGGCTCAGCACCAACAAGGCTGACATGGACCTGCATGTTGGGTGTTTATGAGAGTTGAGACCTCACCAGAGCTGCAGAGTCACTCATGTTTGCCAAAAGCAGAGGACCTCCAGCAGGGCTGCCGGAGAATGTGTCGCATCATCTGGAAGTCCTCTCGCCTGCCTCCTGCCTCCTTCCTGCCTCCTTCCTGCTTCCTCCCCCTCCTGCCTCCTCCCTGCCTCCTTCCTCCCCCCTGCCCCCTCCCCCGTCTCCTGCCTCCTGCCTCCTGCATGATGCCCTTGCTGCTGAAACTAGCCGGGCCAGTGAGTGACTGTTCAGAAGAGAAAAGTGCTTAAAGACTTGCATCACTTTGCCGTATGTGTGTCTTTCTCTTCATCTTTTTTTTTTTTTTTTAAAGCAGACTCTGTGTCACAGCTCAGATTGAACGCTCACCTCCCAGCAGCCCTCCACTCCTCGTTTTTATTTTTTATTCTAGCCTCGGGGTAAGAACTCTATTCCAGTGCTGCCAAAAAATGTCTTCTGTAAGTCTTTGTTTTATCTGGCTGGAGTAGAGAGATGAAGCAAAGTAAGGGGGGGGCAAGCCGGACAAGAGGATGAGAGATAATAAAGAGAGGGGGGATCAACTCTGTTTGCATGACTCAGGCTCTTAAGGCGAGGCCAGAGCACTCTGGGAAATGGGGGCCTTTAAAAACAGATGGCTGTGGCGTCTCGGCCCTCTGACTTTACGCTGTCCAACGCTGTCCAGAGTTGATCCTCAAGCTTTCAAATGGGCAAATGGGTCCAAATTGTTCAAACACAGCGGCCGTGCTCGTGATGGGGATTTGAGTGGAGTCTGCTGGCTGGTTACACGAAGTATTTAAAGTTTGATTGCCTTTTAAAACATCTTCACTTTGCATCACTGTAGGTACCAGCTGCCTGTAGGTGTCCAGGGCTGCCAATATTAAAATAAATCAAATCAAATAAACAAAAGGAACTTAGTTAGTTTCTCTTTTATTTTGAAGTTTATGGTCCAATTTTGAAATGAATTCCATCATCATTTTGATTTTGGCATTTTTTAACTATGCTTTTTTCAAGTTGTGGCGTGGAAGAAGAATTGTACTAGTGCTGGTGGTCCGTTTTCATCCAGTTTCTTATGGAGCTGTCCTCAAATGGAGGTGGTCAGATTTCGGTCCAACTATTGGATGGAAAGTAGGCACACCCAGACACACACACACACACACACACACACACACACACACAGACACAGACACAGACACAGACACACACACAGACACACACACACACACACACACACACACACACACACACACACACACACACACACACACACACACACACACACAGACACAGACACAGACACAGACACACACACAGACACACACACACACACACACACACACACACACACACACACACACACACACACACACACACACATACACACACACATACACACACACACACACACACACACACATACACACACACACACACACACACACAGACACACACACACACACACACACACACACACACACACACACACACACACACACACACACACACACACACACACACATACACACACACATACACACACACACACACACACACACACACAGACACACACACACACACACACACACACACACACACACACACACACACACACACACACACACACACGCAGACATTAATGTCCCCCACAAGAAGAATTGTAATAACTCCAGTGATGAGGCCATCTGCCTCCGCTGTACGTTGTGGTTTTATTGCTCAGTAACAAAACGACGTAATGATTGGTGAATACAGTAAACTGCAAACACCTGACTGTTCCATCTTGTTTATCCATGATTAAAATTCATATGTTTGTGGCGTGTATTATACTTTAAAAAAAGTATGATTGTGGCGGCTCCGTTTTACATTCTAGGCGAGATTATTAATTTAAATTTTCTATTTTGAAAGATGGAAAGAAGATATGTTTTTATTTTAACACGTGCATAGAGTGATAGAATGAAATTGTAATTTGATTAAATGATTTAATTTAAATACCCTGGACCTCCATACCTGTGTTGTTGTCGTGGCCAGGTGGTGTTAGTTTAAAAAGGTTTGCTACAACAGCACAGGTATCTGATCCAATTATGGACCGGTGCATCTCAAATGCAGCTGTGGTAGGATGAAATTTTGGTGGACACACACACACACACACACAAACACACACAATTATCCCTCTTCCTCCTATCAACATCCACCCGCGGCCTCCCATTCACACCCTTTTTAAAGCGATGTAATTGAGATCCCCCTGTGTGCTGCCGGTGTCTATTATTGTCTGGCTATCAGCAGCAGGCCTGGCCTGGCCTATCTCCTGCTGCCGCCACCGGGCCCAAATTGGGGTGGCGGAGTGTAAACAAGCTATCCAAACTACCGGGTTATTTCGGGACAAGGATTTCCCTTGAGTCCTGCTCCACAGCGATCATCTCCACCTTTGCTTTCACCCATTAAAAAGCGCTTCCTTCCTCACATGAAAACGCTCAGAAATATTATCAGGTTAACATCTCAAGTATTACAAGTATACAAAACCAAGTGCAAAGTTCTCCTCTGAAGATCATTCCACCAGCCGTATGTAATTCCCGAGATGACTTAATCTGAAAAATGAGAAAACTTAATGTAAGTTGTTTTTTTCTCACTCTAGCTGGATCTTTTTGCTGTAAAGGGTTTGTTTTCTGACCACTGGGATAAGGATTAACGACTGCCTGTGAAGAAGTGGGTACATAATGTACTGGAGAGGAAACGGGTGAAAAAGAGATAAAAGAAAAACGCTGAGAAGATGATGCAGACTGACAAGAGAGAGAAGAGAGAGAATGTTAGAGCACAGCAACCGAGGGACAGAAAAATAAAATTGTGTCTGAGTCTGAGCTGGATTAATCTCCCCCTTTGCTGTCTGGTGTAGTCTCCCCGCCGCTTGACTGAGGGTTCCCAAATAACATAGTGCACCCCTGATAAGCAAAGGATTAGCAGAGGTCAGCTCCATCTTTTAACACGATTGGTGCAATCTGCCCTTTCTGTGTCGTCCTGCAGCACCGTGTCACTGCTGCACTTAGATTAGTAGTTAATAAACAACTACTTGGTATTTACTACGCAGCCTTGAGAGCCTTTGTGTTTCCTGAAAGCAATCATGAACCAAGTGGAGCCCAGATATCGAGCCAAGAGAAGTAATGGCCTCAGTTTATCTTTTAGTGTTAGTCCTGCAGGTGTAAGGAAATCAGGAAACGCATTAACTATTGAATAAGTGAAGCCATCGTCACCGAACCCTCAGATGAAAACAAAAAGAAAAGGATGAGATATTGTCTAAAGAAGAATTTATTTGTTATTGTTGTACCAATATATTTGTTCACCTGCTGTTGCTACCAATTACTCTCCTCTCTTTCACTGAAGAAGAGAGAGAGAGAGAGAGAGAGAGAGAGAGAGAGAGAGAGAGAGAACAATGCTTTGGGCCGGTGCTCCACTGGCTCTGTCCTATCACAGCTGTCCTTTCTGGTGGTTTGAGTTCAGGGTGATGAGTCCTGTGGGAGAAGGTCCCTCGCTGAGACTAAAACTGTTTTCTTTTGGGGTTCTTATGGTGATACATTGTGTGAGTTTGTGTCTCTTTAGCCTGCGGTATATTCTTCATGGCCAAACATTTCTAAAATATATAGCTTGAAAGTCAAGTTAGCCGAGATTGTGTCACTACTGCTCCTGGTCCGAATCAAACGAAAGTGTTTTTAAGATCACAAATGTGAATGTGGTTTCCAACAGCTCTAAATGTAACAAGATATAGAGATATAGCAAACAAGATGAAACTAAACTACCATGGAGCCTTTATATCCAGCCAATCAAGTATATGAAGACAATACTCTTGTGCATAATAGGGCTGTACTGATTTTTTTCTGCTTTTTTTTTTTTTACATCAGAAGCCTCTATTGAAATTTAAAATCACAAAAAAAAATGTAAAATAAAATTAGTGTCTGTATAAAAAAATGAAAGGTGCTGTTAGACCACCCCGTTGGGTGGGGACTCCTTTCAAACAAATGTTTGATTGATAAATGCCAACAAATATGGATTTAACCTAAATATTTTGTTTTGGCAATATTAGAAATTATACATTTCAAGTAAATTTTGACTTTTGTAATTAAACTGATTAAAAAACGCTGTGCAGAATGTTCGAATGTTATCAATATGAATAAAGCTTTCTTTTGATTCCTTACTCCTTTAGTTTATTCCAAATATTCTGTTATAATAATAAAGACAGTACTGTGTTATTCAAGGTAGCTATTCCTGCTGTGACACAAGCATTCCGGGTCGGATCGGCATCTGGGACGAACACTGTGAGCAGGAGGAACGCGATGAGCACGCCACCACCAACAAGAAGGAAAAGGCTCAAGGATAGCTAGAGATAGCCACAGAGCGTACACACCATGCAGTGCATCCACACTGTGTCTTCCTCCTGCACTCATTGGGAGTGTAACAAAAGTAATTTGTTAGTTTAGAAGGAGCTGCATGGTGATTAGGTTCCTGGACACAGTTTATCCACTTTGCTACCGCAGAGGTCTGACCCACGGGGTCGGCTATTCATCCAGCACCCACCTGGCACCCTGCACACATTAATGCAGTATGCAGGCGCCGGCTCAGCGCAGCCAAGACAAGCAGGGTTTGGGAGTGGAAGCCAGCGTGAAGCAAAGGGTAGAGGAGAATAATTAAGAGCCTGAAAGAGACGAACAAAATGTTACCGTGAGATAGTGAGAACGGCTCATTTGACAGCATTGTCTGGAACGATGAGAGAGAACAAAACAAGGAATAAACAGTTCTGCCAAAAGTGTGTGTGTGTGTGGGGGGGGGGGGGAGGGGGGGGGGGGGCTCACAGCACAATGGAGAAAACATTGGTGTGTGTTGTGTGTTGTGTGTTTTTGTGTAAGTGTGAGGATCGCAGACCTCAGCAACCACACTGAAGCTCTTTTGCAGCCGTTTACAGGTCACGGCGAGTAAAAAGGACCGAGATAAAAAGTCCCCGCAGGTCCTCTCTGAATAGTGTTGTTGAACTTCCGTGTGGTTTCTCTATGAACCTTCTCACATCCTTTGCATGGCAACACTTGACGATCTTTTTCACTGTCTCTCTGTGCCCTTCGGCTATTGAACTCTGGGATCGTGGGAGACCAAGAGGGGGGTTGCCTCTAGGGACTGATCCGGGGTCAGATTGGAACAGGGGTTGATGCAACACAGGGACTGAGATAAAGCCAAGCGGGGATCTGTGGTTAGAGGCAACTTCAACCCATGTGCTTTCTGTGAACTCCACCAAGAAGCGGAGCTTTTCACCGGTGTTCTTCTCTGACTTTCTCTGTGTGTTTTTGTGTGTCAAGGGCGATGCCTCTAAATCGGGCTCGGAGATCGATTCTTGTGCACGAAGCATGGAGGACGTCAACGGCAGCAAGAAGGATTTATCGGCCTCTGCAGGTGAAATATACATGTGTTTGCAAGCACATTCTCGTTGAGTCAATGATGCTACGAGAAGAATTAAAAGGACGGAACTCAACCCTCTTCATTTTCCAAAGCCTCCATTGACAACACTGTGCCATCTGTGTTCGCGCAGTTCACTGCTGGCACGTTCCCTCCCTAATCTCTGCAGATTACACGCTGATTTGTCTTTCTTACAAAATGTATGTAATGGCTCGTGATACAGCAGCAAGTTAGGCCAGAGGCATGTGAAGTACACCCTGTGCAAACATCCCCCACCTGTTCTACGTCTGTGATCTCTTCTTCTCAGCCTTTTCCCCCCGTTGCTTTCCAACCCCACTCGGCCTGGCGGCATCAAACCAGAACAGCAGCCTCATCCATAATTCCTCACACGCCAGTTACCCATTCCCACTAATTGCTGTTCTAGCAGTCCGGATGGAGTGCAGCTCCCAGACATACGGTATCATCTCCCCGTCAGCCCCTTCAGATGCTCCGTGTGAAACCGCTTACATGGCTGGAAGAGAGTAATATACATCTGCTAGGCCTCGGATGAAGGTCTGAAGACAGAAGAATTAGCGCTATTAAAGATGCATTGTCCCCTCCGCATGTCACATATTTGTGTTGCTGCCAAATATCCTATTCTCTCACATGCACCCCACGAGATAAATGCCCTGCTGAACTATTCATGTTGCTCAATAACAGTACGAGACATCCATTTTTAAGTACGGTGTGCTGCTTCACTGAGGGTGGGCCCCTGTGGCTCTCCTCCCTGTGCGCCACCTCTTCCTGCACGTTTTACCCAAGTTAGCACTTTCATTCTCCTACATAATGCTTTTCATGAACTTCTTTTTCTCTCCAACTGTCTCCCACCGCTGTTGCTTTCTTCTCATCGCCAACTTTGAAGCGATAATCTCATTGTCTTCTTTATTCTTAACGTTAAACTCCGGTCATCTTTAATTTGAACACCATCTCACCCCCGACTCCTCCAATTCAGACGCCTGGTCAGGGGCCCGAGCTTAAAGCCTAGATGCTCTCTGTAAGATCCGGGCTTCGACAGGTCAATTTCGCTTGTTTTAGGTTTACGTAGTAACTGGAGGTTTCGGCAACCAAACTGGGTCGTGGTTTGGGTATTTCAAGTACCTTTCCAGTGAAATAGGTACACTTGTTATGTGAGATACGTACACGGCATTAAGTTAAGTAGGTTAGTTACGTTCAAAATAAAGTACAATAGGTTGCTTTGGTGTCACACGGGACACAAACAGCAGTCTCCTAATTAAAAGTCTTGTTTTCCATCCCCACGACCTCCTCAATAAGAGGACTTTCTTGCCCTTTATACGATTTCAGGTGCTCTGACAGTCTAACACAGATGTAGAGGGGTTTGCATCAGTAAGGTAAAAGCACTGTGCGTCAGTACAGACACTAAAAGCTGCCTCTCTGCGTCGCTATTAGACGCCGACGGGCACTGACCAAGAATCGGTATGTGACGAGTTGGGTCTCTTTAATCCCCTCTGACCCTCATCCTCATTGCTCTTACTCCTTCCTAAACCACTGAATTAAACTGTCTTCCTCCCTATTCCTTTGCTAGTAGTGCCTGTAAATGGTCATGTGGACCTGAAGACCAGTCTGACTCCACCACTGATTACCCACACGGCTGCCACCCCCATGCCCGTACCCAAGTTGCCCGTTGCCGGGGACCCCGTCCTGGGCTACGAGTCCCGTCGAGGCAGCAACGTCTCGATGGACCCGGCCTGCTACGACAAATCACCGGTTGGTGTATTCATTGTTGTTCTCATATACTCCCAAAGCATTCGTTGGTTTTCAAGCGTGATCATCCTGTTCAGGATCATTAACATTAACACACGTGTAAGGTGACCAGGAATTACCCGAGCTCTCCCACGAGTCTTCCATTGTCTGTGTCCTGCTGATGTGTGGAAGTCATAATGATTGAGGATGATTAATGTGACGGGCCGGTCCGACACTCTACTCACTGCTGCCTCTGCCACTCTTTATTTGACAAACTGATGATCGGATAAAGACCTGAGAAAAATATGCCCATATCTCTTCATCTGCTGTGCCTGTCAGCGTGAATCTCTATTCAGCTCAGCTCGCCGAGTCGACCCAATTCAGTTTATTACGGTTTATTTGCCTGAAAGATCAACACGACCAAAGTTCTCAGACATGATGGACGCATTTACACGCTGCCCCACTTGTCATTATTTTCTTCTCTGTCCTGCTTATTATCTGTCCCTCCTGGTCATCTTCCCGCTCCAGACCAGCGCCCAGAGCTCCTCCCCCAACGCCCCGTGGAGCTCTGGCAGCGGCTGGACCAGCCGGCGGTCCAGCTGGAACAGCCTGGGTCGCGCCCCGTCACTCAAGCGCCAGAAGCGGCAGTCTGGGGAGCGGCGGTCCCTCCTCTCCGGGGAGGGCGGCTCCAGCTCGGACGAAGGTGGAGGAGAGGAAGACGGTGGGTTGATGGAGGAAGACGACACCTCGCTGGTCAGAACGGACTCCATGTCCCAGTCGCAGAGAGAGACCCGACACCGGAGGATGGAGTCGGTGGAGACTCGGAGCTCCATGGATTTGCCCCCCGATGCTCTTCTGCAGGTAGATGCTTCATCTCCATTTGCTTCCTCTCTAGTTTCCTCTCTAGAGTTCATGACGTTTAGCTTGATGCACAAATAGGGTAGAATTTATTTTGATACCACAATCTCCTGCTCATTGGCATTCTTCTACGATGACGTGTTATTCAGACCGACACAACACGGTCTAAGTCAATGAGACTACAGCATCCTTCTAGCTGCATTCTGTCCCTGTGCAGGTGCCCTACCTGCACCGCTCGGCCAGCATGCACAGCTCCAGACCCCCATCACTGGGGCACTTACTGCCCCCAGAGCACAGCGGCTGCAATGGGAAGGGCTCCGCGTCATCGCTGGGCCCCACTCAGGTCTCTCTGGAGGACAACACGGAAGACGAAAATGCAGAGGAGGAGGCCAACCTGGTCAGTCCGTGCACATGTGCATGTTTGCTTGTTGGGAACGGATGTGGTTACTGACGTTGTTAAGTTCAAAAATCTTTGGGTGGTTGTGTGAAGAGAAGTCCCAGATGCAGAAAGTTATAATACAAATTGATTTAATAAAAAGATGATGAACAGCATTTCAAAATGAATCACACTAATAACTACACAATATATATACAAATATATCCCATGGGAGAGAGATGTCCCATGAGACAGAGATCCAGCTCCCCCCCACCGGGCAGCAGATCCATACATACCTGCCCGGCAGAAGGCACCCAGAGATCTGCTGATGTTCTCACAATGTCTCAGCTTTGCCAGGTTTGGGGTCAGCCCCCCTTCCTCTGGCTAGCCTCTCTTCCAGTCCATTGATTGGACAAGACCTCGTCCTTTTAGGTGTTGGTCAACCCAAACCCCCTCTCACATTTCCCCCTCAATACATTTCATAATTCTAATTAATACATTTGTGTAGTACATACAGTGTCATCCATTCAATATTTGATAATCCATACAGAGTTATTTATTTGTCTTGACCCTCCAATGTAAACTCTCTAGCTCTCACTAGGAGCACTATAAAGCATTATTTTCTAACAACGTAGAGCTGAGGAGTCAACGTTAGCCGTGCTCATTTTTTTTAAGGTTGTATGTATGCTCCCAAGTTCTGAGAGGTCAAATGAATGTTTTTGATTGTGGAATTTGGAGGCTTTGAAGGGAAATATATATTCAGTTCCGTCCTAACATGGTCTTGTGATGTCAAAGCCGCTGTGGAAGGGAGCAGCAGAAAAACACACCTGGTCGCCTTAAAAAGGCCTAAAACATCTATATCAGTTAGAGTGGCCTTTTTTTTGACAAACCTTGTTGTATTCATTCGTATGAAACAAACAGTTGTGTATGAGCAAACAAAAGCTTCTATCCGTGGAGAGAAGTTGTTGCTCCCAACATGCAACAGGAAACTGTGAGCGTATGAATCATGGATGCTGTTCGCTTCCTGCTCCCTCCAGGGTCGTTTTCCCAGAGTGTTCCGCTGGCTGGAGAAGAAGCAGCCCGAGTGGTGTCGGCAGAGGGACACCTGGGCCCTGTACCTCTTCCCTCCAGAGTCCAGGTAGTATTCACACCTTCCGCTCATCTCCATAACTCCGCCTCTCTGCACTTCTCACTCAGCTTATTTTTCTTTGATACCTTGTGGCGGCACAGCACTCCAAAACGAAATCACTAATGCCCTGCATCCTCCTGGAGTAGTTGGGATACATTTGGTTGTGTATTTTAAAATTAAGTTAAATATAAAAATAAAATAAAGAAAAACAAGTCCACAGCACTTTTTAAACGATTAACTTTTGTTATCAGTGTTCAGGAAAAGACTGAGCCCACGTCTTGACAAGAAGAGGATTCTTCTCGTACATTTGACTGATATCCCATAATGCTGACTGTAATGACAGAGTGGTTTTATGCTGCAATGTGTGCACAGCATTTTTCCCCTTCCCTTCCCCGACCAGCTACTTCCCAATCTCCCTTCAGAAGTCTGTTTTATCTGCACATTCTGCCATGTCAGGGGTGAGTAAGGAGCAGAGGGAGGAGGGGAGCTTCTCCTGCATGTTATCTCAGCCCCGTGCTGAATCCATCGCTTCCCACCCTCCTTCGCCCCCTTCCCTCTCTCCTCCTCCCCTTCTGGGGCTTTGATCTGTGTGTCTCTGCTGTCTATTTAGAGGACGTGACTGTGAAGCAACACGCCGGCCCCAGCCTGCTGCCACATGCCGCAACATGCTAATTAAACAGCCAATAAGTCCCTCCCCACATCCACACATAAATATAATGAATAGGAACTTTATGTTATCCACCATCAGTGTCACATAATGTCCATTCCAAATTAATCAGACGCGGCAGCACCAGAGAAAGTATTAAAGATGAATTATATTGACTAATTAAATGGGTTAAATAAAAACGGTGTAGGTCCCCTCAGTGTTTGTTTTGACTTTTCCTAAATTGTAATTACCAAAAAGAATAAACTGTATTTCTTTTTTCTACAGTATATGTGGCTATTACTGACAATGTTGTCACTGTAATTTCATTTTTGCAAAACAGTATTTAGCCTATTTCCACTGCATGGTACCGACTGGACTCAACTCACTTGAAGTCATGGGTAGTACCGGGTACCATGCAGTGGGAAGAAGGCATGTGTGGGGGCGGGAACTAAAAATAGTCTGAAATCACTTTTCACTATTCCAACAGCAGCATGACATAACAATGCTGGAAGCTTACTGATGACTCAGCAGATGTTGGAGCCGCAGGAATGAAAAGTCACATCGAGGGAGAATCGGTGCTAAAGGCTAACTGGCTACTACTTTCTGAGTGGAAGCTAGTTAGCCTAGCTTACGAACACTTTCTAAGGACCTTCTAAATGTTGAATGTTCTAATGTGGCAGATGGCCTAAAATGCTAACTGTCGATAGCTGAGGATACGTGCACTCAGTGGTTGAGAAGAGGAGTATCCAGGAATACGGGAATACGCTCCTCGTCTGGCGAGTTACCCGCCTATCAGCCAAATAACCATCGAATATATCAGAGGTTGTTGTTAGGGCAAGTTTTGCAAGCAACAGGCTTGGCTTTTAAGTTGAAATATCAATAAAATACATTATATCATGTACCAAATATAAACTTGCATAGCTCTATTTCTGAAAACTTTGGAATTACCTTCTTACTAAATCCTGCATACCACAAGAGAAGGGCGTTCATATGGGCTCATCTCGTGAACACGGTAAACACAACCCCATTCGTTCCTACAAAAACATCCATATTTTATGGTTTAAAAGGTAAAATCATTGGGAGGCAGCCACCATGAATGGCAGTATGAAAACATTCCCCTTTGATTTGCATAAAGCAAACAGCCTCCAGTTTGAGTCGGCCGCATGCTTTGGAGAAGGTTAATAGGAAAAGCTCCATGCAGGCTGCTTCTGTCAGAGTCTTAAGCAAGCGGAGGGGTCTTGGCTCAAAGCGGCTTCTCGCTGGCTTTTCAGTCGCAGCGGGCTGCACGGTTTGGCTGTCGCTGAGAGTGACGGCGAGGACACGGCTCTGCGTGGCACCTCTTCTGGCCGCGGACGCCTGCCTGTGCTCACAATTACATCAAGAGACGGCAGCGTAGTGGGAGGCCGGAGTCCAGCGGCTTCACATGGACCCGGGTTCACCTCAACCTGCCTTTGTGCTCTCTGCTGTTCTTCTGCTGCTACTGATTATTACCGCGGGGGACGTCCTTCAATGGGGAGCGGGCCGGCTATGAGCGCATACTGGGATGCAGCCACTGGGGTTGGACAGGGCCGGGCTGTGTAAGAACAAGGGGATATCAACACGGGGACCGGGGATGTGCACGGGGTCCCTCATACAGTATGTGATCAGATTATGTGGAACTAGATTGAACCCTGTGCAGCACAGTGCGAGATACAGATAAGAACAGAACAAATAGACAGCGGGGGGATGTTTAAGAGTTACAGTAAATAGCAAAAGTAATGATCCGATGCCATTTTTTTGATGTTGAAACTTTCTGTGTTGCTACTTTCCACTCGCGAGTGACAGAACACAACAGTGGTGCAGCTGAAGAGCACATTACATGGCCTCACCATCTGCCAGCTCTTTGGTGAAAGCAGTCATCCAGCACACAGGAAGTGGTGCGCTTTATGTCTCTGATTTGTTTGGAATACGCAGAAGAAGAACTGGTTAATTAGCATGAGCTTATCTTTCCCCACACAAAGAGCTCCGGCCAAAGTAAACCCGGGTTCGTCTTCGGCATGAGATCCAAGAGAACTTGTAGCGTGACCCCCTACACGGATACAGTGACCTGCAGGTGCAGTGCAGAAACAGCCCAGTGACGCCAATACATGTATTTTTGAGGAGTAATATTATGAGTTAGTTTGCCATGTTAAAATCAGCAAACATATTGTCAACATGTACATAATTGCACCAGAGCAGTATTTGGACTAAGTGACATTTAAAAAGTATGAAACTAACAGTAAGTTACTTTTAACAGGTTATAAAACAGTCTCAATGCAGTATTGGTGCTTCTATATGAATATTCATGAGTGAGTGAGACCGTCAGCAGGAAAATTGGTCTATTTCTATTGTTTGTCATTGGTGCCACTGTGTTGGATATGAGACGTTGTCTAAAGGGTCCCTGGTGCCAAATTCACAACGTGAAAGTTCCCCGTAGTAACCAAAAGTCAATAATGTCAACTGTCATTTAGAAGCAGTCGAGGCATTGATGCCGGAAAACTGGAAAGGTCACTAAATACCATCAAAGCAAACAGTAACTTGTTATTTTTTATCCCAAGTCAAACAGAAAGGGGTATTTTTGCTTGAGCGTGTGGTGACAGGTTTTCTTATTTTTCGGTGGTTTCTGGTCTTGGGGCCCTTTGAGCTTCTAAAGTTCCCACCGGCCTTCAACCCGTTGGAGGAGGAACTGGCATCAGAGGCGTGTGTTTTCATGTGTCCTCCCTCCCTCCGCTTATGAATTCTTTAGCACCGAGGCTCTGACATGCAGATGTCAAAGATGCACTAGTTGGTCCCAGTCTGTGTACTGTATGCATAATGATCACCACAGCCAGAATGCACACAGACTCAGCAAGTGTTGACACAATGGTGTCTGCATCGCCAAATAAAGCCCCGAAAAAATCTAGATATGAGCGCCACAATATCGGCCCCTCTGCACGCCGACGTGAGCCATCAAAGGGATCCGATGCACGCTCTAATCCCTTCCACTGCAACGTGGAGCAAGCCCCTCTTTCTTCCTTCCCTGTTGTCGTGAGCTGAAAAAGCCAGGGAACCTTTTCATGTCTGGTAACGGAGGTCAGTCATAATTAATGACTCATAATCCTACAGCTTTATGTATGTGAGACAAGCTCCCTTTAAAGAGTCTTTCATTGACTGTGCACGGTGTTTCAGTAAACGTCTCTGTACAGTGTGTAATAGTATCCCAGCTTTTATAGAGCATACCTGGGCCGAGCTGCAGAACAGTCATGGTCTTCTGATCTTCCATGAATCAGAGCCTGGACGCTGACACGCTCGTGGCCAACGAGATGTGAACATGAATTTAAACAAATTTGTAAACAAACTATGAGAGATTGAATGAGCCCTTTGTGTGCATAGAAAGTATTGTATTTCAACTCGGGGGGAGACGGGAGCAAAGAAAAAATAAACATAACATAATAAACAATGCAGCGCTCTCGCTCAATATATTTGCCCCATTAGTCAACGTGAGGAGACCTTTACCTGGAGTATTTCTTTTCTTTTCATAATGCAGCATTGCTACTTTTACTTTAAGATCCACTCCAGATATGTTTTAAATATAATATGTGCCTGATATGGTTTTCTCATATAAGTACAATAATATTTATTTTTACCATCTCCAAATACACACTTGCTGGTGCACTTGCTTGTTTTAGTTACATTCCTAAATGCAAAGTCAATTTCAATTAAATGTAAAATTGTAATTTTCCAGTGTCACTGAAGTTTTACATTCCTGTCTTCTTGTTTTCTTCGTCAGGTTTCGGGTCCAGTGCAACAGGATCATCAACCACAAGATGTTTGACCACATTGTGTTGATCATCATCTTCCTCAACTGCATCACTATCGCCATGGAGAGGCCTCGCATCACCATCGTCGTGAGTATCGAATATACTCCGTTACAAACAACCATCATAGCAAAAAGGCCAACTTATTTCTTCTCAAAGCATTTTCAGTTATGTAAATCTAAAAAAAGGACCCGTGACAAACACAAGTTCAATAAATAGTTCCATCTAGCAAAACCGCATGGGAGTACTGATACATGTTTTATTTACATTTTTAAATACAAAATAAAACAAAGAGAAAACAATGGCATGACATCATTAGGAGATTAATTGATAGAATCATGAAACATTGGAATGATATAATTAATTAATGAATTAATCTATCTATCTGTCTATTACATTACATTACATTTAGCTGACACTTTTATCCAATGTGACTTACAGTAGATGATATACAGTAGACCATAGACACAGCAACGATGAGCAATGAGGGTTAAGTGTCTTGCTCAAGGACACAACGACACAGACTATCTATATCTATCTATCTATCTATCTATCTATCTATCTATCTATCTATCTATCTATCTATCCATCCATCCTGTACCTGTCAGCAAGTCCAACCTTGATGACATTTCAAACCACAGATTTAAAGACACACCCACATTTGCCTAAAACAGAATGACTGCTGTTGTTTGCTCTCTGCAGAGTAAAGCAGTGAACACTGTGTTTGACTGTGAGCCTGTAGCTGTGGGCAGTGTGTGCCCCCCTGCATCTACTGCAGTGCATCATCAACACCATCACCTCCTCAGCTAGATAGAGGAGGGCTGGCTGAACGCACACACACACAGACGTCCAACTCCGACTGTGTCCTTCCCCACTTCCATCCGTATGCAGCAGAACTCAGCACAGCCTGCTCCGTGCATACACACAATAATTATCACCGTTAGATTTTTCTCTTTCTTTTCTTATTTCTGTCCCTCACTGAGCGACATGGACGGCCTGTTTGCGGTTCGGCCTCGCTCTGGAACGCTCCCTTCTGCTGGCTTTCTTGCGACTGAAACACGGAGGAGACTGTGGCGTCGCAGTTGATTCAATTATGCGCGGGCCGTTGTACGTGGCTAATGTCCGGGGAAGGGAGATGTTTAACAAATGGGGGCCGATCCCACGGGCAGCCCCGTGTAATCGGCCTAATCAGGGCAGAGAGCTCACGCGCGGGTCATCTAGAGATGGGATGGTTTTCTAGCTTCTCTCCTCTGCACACGCTCGTATGCAAATACAATAAACACTGCATATTCTTGAAATGGAAATTTGATCAATTTAGTGACAGAGATAACGTGTTTGAGTTTCAACAGTCGGGTGCGGAATACCGTCTGAGCAATTAGTTTAGCGTCCTGGAAGTTATGTCACACACATTTGAGTCTGGCTCGCGGTCCATTGCTGTTTTGGTTTTGGTGCCGGAGGTTGCCTGGATACTGTCTTCCTGTTGCTCAGTGGAAATGATTAAGGATGATTATCCCACCTATTATGATTTATTATTCTTAATTGAGCTAGGAGTCAATACATCATCGTCTAGAGTTTCTAAATTGAATTATATCAGCATCAGTAGTGTAAAAGACAATCAATCTTAAGTTTTCTGCGTCCACGTCATCGGCTCCAGACGAAAACATTAAGATGGAGAGATGGCGCGACACATTGGACCGCGATGAAAGCTCTCCGGGAGTTGTGGGTGGATTTCTGCTGCTCGGGAATACAGGAAACGTTTGTAGTTGCATAATTTAATGCTGCATTAATCAAGATTGTTATGCAACAACGCACTGCTGTACAGTGATCTACTGCATTATTGCTTTCACTGGGCAGCACGTTGAGCTCCTTATTCTTAAAAGTGGGCGAGGTACCGTGCTTTCCCCGTGCAATGCCTTGTAGATGAGACCTATGCCTGCTGGAAGGGTAAAGTATCGGGTGTTGTTTCCACTGGCGTGCAGCTAAGTAAAGTTGTCTCTATGCCATTGCGTTGTGCATTACTCCAAACCAGGCCGAGCTACAATGAGCTGCTACAATGAGCTGCTGCAATGAGCTGCTGCTGCTACAATGAGCTGCTACAATGAGCTGCTGCAATGAGCTGCTGCTGCTACAATGAGCTGCTACAATGAGCTGCTGCAATGAGCTGCTGCTGCTGCTGCAATGAGCTGCTGCTGCTACAATGAGCTGCTGCAATGAGCTGCTACAATGAGCTGCTGCAATGAGCTGCTACAATGAGCTGCTGCAATGAGCTGCTGCAATGAGCTGCTACAATGAGCTGCTGCAATGAGCTGCTACAATGAGCTGCTGCAATGAGCTGCTGCAATGAGCTGCTGCAATGAGCTGCTACAATGAGCTGCTGCAATGAGCTGCTACAATGAGCTGCTGCTGCTGCAATGAGCTGCTGCAATGAGCTGCTGCAATGAGCTGCTACAATGAGCTGCTGCAATGAGCTGCTGCAATGAGCTGCTACAATGAGCTGCTGCAATGAGCTGCTACAATGAGCTGCTGCTGCTGCAATGAGCTGCTGCAATGAGCTGCTGCAATGAGCTGCTGCAATGAGCTGCTGCTGCTGCAATGAGCTGCTGCAATGAGCTGCTCGGATGGCTGCGGTTCCTCGTCGTGGTCAAACATCGTGGACGCCAGGCGTTGAACCAGGAATACCTCTACCATTAGAGATGAGGAACGAGGGGCAGGCGTTACTGTCGGTTATCTTTCAATCTTCAGTCTTTTTGTTACTGATCACTTTGTTAATGTAAGTTGGCCATGATGTAAGTATCCATATGGAAAAAGCTATATTCTGAGCTTCATTTTGGTCGGCCGGTTAGCTAAAATGGCGAACTATAGCATTTACATGCAGTTTTTCAGCAAACTATTTGAGCCTGCAGAGAAGAAATAATCACATCAGTCCCTTTCAGTTGGCCAACATTTAAGTAAACAGATGAAAAAAAGTAAATTAAAGTTGATACCTGGTTTCAATTTTGTAGGCAAGCTAAAAATGTAAACAGCTAGCAACATGCTGTATTTCGGCAATCAAGCTAATATCTTTGTTAACGTTTCAGGTGTACAAAACAAATAAAACAAATATATATATTTAATTTAAATTTGTTGTCATTTACAACATATTTTTAGCTAGTATGCTATTTTTTCATATCTTTGTTAACGTTTCAGGTGTACAAAACAAATAAAAAAAATATATATATTTAATTTAAATTTGTTGTCATTTACAACATATTTTTAGCTAGTATGCTATTTATTCATTACATTTTTTATTCATCATTTTGTTTTATTCCAGGCCAATATTTAAACTCATATGTGGCATAAAAACTAACGTTTAGATTTTTGCAGGCTAGATATCTGAAATGCCAATTATTTAAAGATTTTGTTGCAGAAAGTTAGTTTGAAATGGTTTATTCCAATTTTTCAGCCACTTTTCCAATTCAGTTGGCCATATATACGCACACACAAAAGTTATAACTTTGTGTTGTCTTATTTTTGCAAGCTCGCTAGGTATCATTGCTACAGATATTTGCATGCAATAATTTGGCTCGTAAGGTTTATTTGTGTCACCTGGCTGCCACCGATAAAGTTGGGAGGCTTCAACTGGTCCCATAATTAGGCTACACACACCTAAATCCCAGCCTTCTGCCAGAATGTGATTGGACTGTCAGCAAATTGAGGCAAACAGTTGACTTGGTGAATTCATGTCTCGTTACGGGAAGCCGCACAAAGTTTCACCTCTGCCTCCCCACCTCTACCTTCTACCTCTCGCCCATGCCCCGATACTACCTAATGAATGAAAGTATGACAACTCATTCACAGAGGACAGGAATGGCTGCTGTCGAGCCTGAAATCTATAAACCCTCTCGACTCCAGCATTGCCAGTGATGTCATGCCTGACGTTCCCAGAGGATTCACAGAAAAACAATAGAAAAATAAAATGCTGCGGGACTGCCATCTCCGTGTTAGTGTGTGTGTGTGTGTGTGTGTGTGTGTGTGTGTGTGTGACTTCCGTGTTCCTCTGAGCACGGGTGATGGTAGTCGGAGGCCGTGGGAATGGCAGCCACCTTCGCCCGCTCACACGCACACATCCAGCACACAGGCGGTCAGCGGCAGGACGGGGGTCGTGTGTCCTCAGACAGAGGGGAAGGAGGGTAAATAAGCAGTCGGAGGAAGGGAGCTCATCCTCTCTTCCTTGCTTGTTTTCTCTCAGTCCTTGTTTAGCTCAATAAATAGGATCCCATCCTCCCCTGCGTGCACACACACAACACTGAGCCACGCTGCCGCTGGCAAAAGGGAAGCATGGAGCGCAGTGATGTGCGTATGGATGGAGATCTGATCGCTCAAGCCTGATGGTATTTAGTCACGTGCACGCCCACAATGCAAACTGATGGCACTTGCGTTTGTCTCTGGCGGAAATACACCAGGGTTTTGGCAGATAAAAAGCGGTTTCTTTGTGCATTCCCACATGTAGTACGATGCCACTTGTGTAGAGAATTTGTGTAACAAGTTTATTTGCACTACGCAAAACAGGAGATTTTTTTCAAGGGTAAAAGGAAACTTTTAGGATTTTAGACCCAGTGATTAGATGCCTTGTTTAAATTTTCCCTGCAGCACTAATAAATAGTAAACTTTATAATTGCCTGCCAGCCATCATTAGCGAGTGCAACAGGGATGTTTGTACAATGATGCTTTTCAGATAGTGTGCGAAGAAAATAGCTCCCTCATACATTATTCAGATCAATTTGGAAGCAGACAAAGAACAAACTCGGTAGAAAAACATGCTCGGAACAAAAATGTGCATTTTGAAATCATTGGAACTGTTAGCAAGTTCCTTACTCAACCGGGTCTCTCTCCCTTCTCCACTGCAGGAGCGGATCTTCCTGAAGCTGTCCAACTACATCTTCACGGCGATCTTTGTGGCTGAGATGGCTATAAAGGTGAGAGGCACTTTGGATTTCCAGCATCACATTAGTTTGTAAACTTGTTCTCTGGGAGTCATCCTGGCTTCCGTTCCTCATCCCAATTCCACATGATGTGAAAGAGTCTGTTAATTCTCGAGTACGCTAAAGCCTGGGACTACTTACGCTGCAGAATGCGAGCGGGCAGCTCAGGATTGTTTGGTACCACACCTCATCATTTGTCTGGAGCTTCGGGAAGAAAACAAGATTAAACATCTGCGTTCACTCGCAGATGTGTGCGCATTTTAGTGGAGAAATCCAGCGGCAGACTCTCAGACACCAAGCTGCAGAGAAAATACCTGATAGCCGCATGCACTGCAAGCCTCGGAAATACAAACGATAACAGAGTTAAGACGGAGGAGGAGGAGAGGAATGGTTTCATAATGCTAAGCGGAGGATTGTCTCGCCAGTATTCAAATGGACTGGCTTTGACTGAAGGTCTGTGCAGGCGTAGGCAGGGTGAAGCGGAGGCAGAGGGGAGCAGAGTTCACAGGTGTCACTCATTCAAAGCCTCTGTCTCCCCTGCACACACACACACACACACACACACACACACACACACACACACACACACACACACACACACACACACACACACACACACACACACACTCTCTTGAACTGTAGTGCAAAGTTGTAAATTGATCCCAGAATGATGCTTTTTTCTTCTTTCATGCCCTAATATTCAGTTTACAACTTCCGATATTTACTTTATGGTCCTTTTCAATGGGGCCCAACTCCTCCACCTCCACTAGACTTATCAAGATTGGCTGCTTATTATTAATGCTCATCACCGGTGCCACCGGGTCGGATTCCTAGCTCAGATGAGACCAAATCATGCAGGCTCACCACAAACTCCTTCAGCTCAGACTCACAGGGCCTAGGGCCCCGGGCAGCAGACCCAGATCCAGCTTTGCTGTGGAGGTGGAGAGCTCCGCCCCCGGCAGCAGCGGCTCCTAGTAATACAAACTAGGTGTTTACTGCCGCATAACCTGGGAAGAGGGCAACACTGTTTGGAGAAGTGAAATCCAAAAACACATCTGTAATTATTGCTTGTCGCTGAAGAGGACAAAACTCCCAGAGTGGCTGCCTCTCCACCCGTGGGTGCTGTTCTGTGCGCTCTCATCACGTGTGCACGCCGGATTTGTTTTGTTTTTCCTCGTCATATGCGCAACGACTACACCGAAGAAGTCAGCGCCCTTCAACAATGCTCATTAAATATATAGGCCTAAATAAAAAAGAAATCACACAACTAAAAGCAAAATGAGAATCCAAGTTCAAAATGTAGGGCTAAAACAGGAACGTAAAACAAATACAGTATATGAAGTAGTACATCAGATGGGTAAACTGAATGCAAACAAGAATATATTAATGTATAAGCATATGAGATGTAATGCATATATAGACAGTATATATATATATATATATATATATATATATATATATATATATATATATATATATATATTATATTTATATATAGGTTATATAGGCTACATTGGAAAACAGTAAGTAATATTACCTCATAATGGTTAAGTGGCATTGTAATAATATATATTAATTATTCATTTTTTATATTATTTTAAGATGAATAATAAGCCTTTATTTAGTAATTGAATACCATAGCCTCCGACAAGTTAAAGACCAGAAGGAAAAGAAAAACAGGAAGCAATGAACCTGAACTAGCTAATTTTTAAATCAAGTGAATCTGTGTAAAGTGAACATTCAGCTTGCTCGTGTACAACACCAGAGGATCTAACCCTCAAATCCAAGAGTCCGACGGTTGAAGCTGTCTACACTGTCGTGGAGCTCTGTCTTGTATTCATGAGGTGTGATCAGCCGCTTTGATGATTCCATCTCCCTCTTCCTCTCTGGCGCTCTCATCTCTTCCGTTACATTAGATGTTAAGAAATGCAGGAAGCAAAAATAGCTGTCGTGGCCTGATTTAATAAGTTTGAGCTACAAAAAGAAAAAGAAAAAACAAGTCAGCCAGTCTCTATTATTTTTTCTTCTTCTTTCTGTTATGCAAATTTCTTTACGGGCAGAATAAGTGATGAGGAACCTATGGAATTAAAAATGAGGTCTTGGAAAAGCTTGCAGCTTTCTTGATTTTCGCTGCCAACAATCGCTTCACAAAGTCAATAAGCTGTGCTCAAAGGACATTAAGCACAGGCTCAAAAGATGGCTACATAACAAACAGATCTGTGAACGCACTCTCAAAAATAGATATTGAATCACTGATTCTTTTTGGAGTTGATATTTTATTTCAAATACACCCCCAGCCTTATCGGTACTGCAGCGGTTTACACTTCGTGCTATCTGCTGTGACTCTGCCCGCTTATACGTCCCGTTCTGTTTCACAGATTGTGGCGTTGGGCTGGTGTTTCGGGCAAAAGTCCTACCTGAGGAGCAGCTGGAACATTCTGGATGGGATGCTGGTGATGATCTCCGTTATCGACATCCTGGTGTCTCTCCTCTCCAACTCGGGGACCAAGATCCTGGGCATGCTCAGAGTGCTGCGGCTGCTGAGGACCCTGAGGCCGCTACGGTAAGTGGCAGCCGGGGATGCCTCACAATACTTGGTGAAAAATGTATAGCTGGATGTGCTTTGTGGTAGGTATTAAAGGGCCAGTACTGACTGAATACACATTTCGGATCTCTCCATTCACCCGGACTCATGGGATGATAACCCCATGTGGATGTTTTGGATGTTGTGGAACATGTCGGAGCCTTCTCTCAGCTCTGACATGTGCAGCCTTTTGGAGATATTGGGAGATGTGTTTGTGTGTTTTTGGGAGATGTGTTTGTGTGTGTATTTTTTTTTTTGCATGTGCCGGTGTTTAGTCAAGCGTGCATTTGTATTGTGTGTTATTATCAGCCTGTACACAATTGCACAATTACGTTTATTTGAGCGGAAATCACCAATTTGGGGACTATGTTTAGATCTCCAAATATGTGTGTGAGTGTGTGTGTGGGGGGGTGGGGGGGAGAACGAGAATTTGTGTCGTTTGATATATCAGACAAGGTCCTTGTGTGTGTGTGTGTGTGTGTGTGTGTGTGTGTGTGTGTGTATGTGCACTTCTCGGCCCTTATCTTTACTGTGTGTTCACGCCGTTTGCATGTGTGTGTGTGTGTGTGTGTGTGTGTGTGTGTGTGTGTGTGTGTGTGGCGCATCGCACTCGACTCAACTCACAGACGCATGCTTGCTGTCTCATCTGTTGGAGGGGAGCTCTTTGAATATTCATCACAGTACTCGTGAAGAGCACACAAATTAAATATGAATTTTCTCCCTGCCAAATTTACCCACTTAACACGGCTGATCGTTCCTGTCTCTTCGCTTCGATAGCTTTCACCTTTGACACAAAAGTGAAATCTTCTGCCAAAACTTCTTTCGCTCTTCCTGCCTTCAAGCTGTTCCTTCGTCTTCATACTGTGACATTTTTTTTTCCGTCACACATCAGACCATGAAGTAATTAACATTAAAGTAATGTAAAAAAGTGAATGTGACCATCAGTTGGGTTGGAAATGGGACATCATAATTTCTTTCCCGATATTTTCAATGATGCTTCGAATGTCTGGGTTACAAAAGCACTACAAGTAGCAGAGCGCTACAACAAGTAGCAGCAGCACTACAACAAGTAGCAGAGCACTACAACAAGTAGCAGCAGCACTACAACAAGTAGCAGAGCGCTACTTCAAGTAGCAGCATACAAGTAGCAGAGCACTACAACAAGTAGCAGTAGCACTACAACAAGTAGCAGAGCACTACAACAAGTAGCAGCAGCGCTACAACAAGTAGCAGTAGCACTACAACAAGTAACAGAGCACTACAACAAGTAGCAGAGCACTACAACAAGTAGCAGTAGCACTACAACAAGTAGCAGTAGCACTATAACAAGTAGCAGCAGCACTACAACAAGTAACAGAGCACTACAACAAGTAACAGTAGCACTACAACAAGTAACAGTAGCACTACAACAAGTAGCAGCATACAAGTAGCAGAGCACTACAACAAGTAGCAGAGCACTACAACAAGTAGCAGAGCACTACAACAAGTAGCAGAGCACTACAACAAGTAGCAGTAGCACTACAACAAGTAGCAGAGCACTACAACAAGTAGCAGTAGCACTACAACAAGTAGCAGCATACAAGTAGCAGAGCACTACAACAAGTAGCAGTAGCACTATAACAAGTAGCAGAGCACTACAACAAGTAGCAGAGCACTACAACAAGTAGCAGCAGCGCTACAACAAGTAGCAGAGCACTACAACAAGTAGCAGAGCACTACAACAAGTAGCAGAGCACTACAACAAGTAGCAGAGCACTACAACAAGTAGCAGAGCACTACAACAAGTAGCAGAGCACTACAACAAGTAGCAGCAGCGCTACAACAAGTAGCAGAGCACTACAACAAGTAGCAGAGCACTACAACAAGTAGCAGAGCACTACAACAAGTAGCAGTAGCACCAAGTAGCAGCATACAAGTAGCAGAGCACTACAACAAGTAGCAGCATACAAGTAGCAGAGCACTACAACAAGTAGCAGAGCACTACAACAAGTAGCAGAGCACTACAACAAGTAACAGCATACAAGTAGCAGAGCACTACAACAAGTAGCAGAGCACTACAACAAGTTGCAGTAGCTCTACAACAAGTTGCAGAGCACTACAACAAGTAGCAGTAGCACTACAACAAGTAGCAGAGCACTACAACAAGTAGCAGCATACAAGTAGCAGAGCACTACAACAAGTTGCAGCAGCTCTACAACAAGTTGCAGAGCACTACAACAAGTAGCAGCAGCGCTACAACAAGTAGCAGCAGCGCTACAACAAGTAACAGAGCACTACAACAAGTAGCAGCATACAAGTAGCAGAGCACTACAACAAGTAGCAGAGCACTACAACAAGTAGCAGAGCACTACAACAAGTAGCAGTAGCACTACAACAAGTAGCAGAGCACTACAACAAGTAACAGAGCACTACAACAAGTAGCAGCATACAAGTAGCAGAGCACTACAACAAGTAGCAGAGCACTACAACAAGTAGCAGAAGCACTACAACAAGTAGCAGAGCACTACAACAAGTAGCAGTAGCACTACAACAAGTAGCAGAGCACTACAACAAGTAACAGAGCACTACAACAAGTAACAGAGCACTACAACAAGTAACAGAGCACTACAACAAGTAGCAGAGCACTACAACAAGTAGCAGAGCACTACAACAAGTAGCAGCATACAAGTAGCAGAGCACTACAACAAGTAGCAGAGCACTACAACAAGTAACAGAGCACTACAACAAGTAGCAGAGCACTACAACAAGTAGCAGCATACAAGTAGCAGAGCACTACAACAAATTGCAGTAGCTCTACAACAAGTTGCAGAGCACTACAACAAGTAGCAGTAGCACTACAACAAGTAGCAGTAGCACTACAACAAGTAGCAGTAGCACTACAACAAGTAGCAGAGCACTACAACAAGTAGCAGCATACAAGTAACAGAGCACTACAACAAGTAGCAGTAGCACTACAACAAGTAGCAGAGCACTACAACAAGTAGCAGAGCACTACAACAAGTAGCAGAGCACTACAACAAGTTGCAGCAGCTCTACAACAAGTAGCAGAGCACTACAACAAGTAGCAGAGCACTACAACAAGTAGCAGAGCACTACAACAAGTAGCAGCAGCGCTACAACAAGTAGCAGAGCACTACAACAAGTAGCAGAGCACTACAACAAGTAGCAGAGCACTACAACAAGTAGCAGTAGCACCAAGTAGCAGCATACAAGTAGCAGAGCACTACAACAAGTAGCAGCATACAAGTAGCAGAGCACTACAACAAGTAGCAGAGCACTACAACAAGTAGCAGAGCACTACAACAAGTAACAGCATACAAGTAGCAGAGCACTACAACAAGTAGCAGAGCACTACAACAAGTTGCAGTAGCTCTACAACAAGTTGCAGAGCACTACAACAAGTAGCAGTAGCACTACAACAAGTAGCAGAGCACTACAACAAGTAGCAGCATACAAGTAGCAGAGCACTACAACAAGTTGCAGCAGCTCTACAACAAGTTGCAGAGCACTACAACAAGTAGCAGCAGCGCTACAACAAGTAGCAGCAGCGCTACAACAAGTAACAGAGCACTACAACAAGTAGCAGCATACAAGTAGCAGAGCACTACAACAAGTAGCAGAGCACTACAACAAGTAGCAGAGCACTACAACAAGTAGCAGTAGCACTACAACAAGTAGCAGAGCACTACAACAAGTAACAGAGCACTACAACAAGTAGCAGCATACAAGTAGCAGAGCACTACAACAAGTAGCAGAGCACTACAACAAGTAGCAGAAGCACTACAACAAGTAGCAGAGCACTACAACAAGTAGCAGTAGCACTACAACAAGTAGCAGAGCACTACAACAAGTAACAGAGCACTACAACAAGTAACAGAGCACTACAACAAGTAACAGAGCACTACAACAAGTAGCAGAGCACTACAACAAGTAGCAGAGCACTACAACAAGTAGCAGCATACAAGTAGCAGAGCACTACAACAAGTAGCAGAGCACTACAACAAGTAACAGAGCACTACAACAAGTAGCAGAGCACTACAACAAGTAGCAGCATACAAGTAGCAGAGCACTACAACAAATTGCAGTAGCTCTACAACAAGTTGCAGAGCACTACAACAAGTAGCAGTAGCACTACAACAAGTAGCAGTAGCACTACAACAAGTAGCAGTAGCACTACAACAAGTAGCAGAGCACTACAACAAGTAGCAGCATACAAGTAACAGAGCACTACAACAAGTAGCAGTAGCACTACAACAAGTAGCAGAGCACTACAACAAGTAGCAGAGCACTACAACAAGTAGCAGAGCACTACAACAAGTTGCAGCAGCTCTACAACAAGTTGCAGAGCACTACAACAAGTAGCAGCAGCGCTACAACAAGTAGCAGCATCACTACAACAAGTAGGTTAGTAGTAGAACCTTACATTCTTACCTTTTACAATAGGAGCCCTAGACATTGACACTGTGAAACTGTTTACCAAAGGGAACTCAAACTCAGGAGTGAGTTGTAAATATAATCTCCAGCCAAAGTGAATGGTAAAATGATTAACCGGACCAGACGCTTTTTAGACTCACTTCCTGGTTCCCGTTTTGACGTAGGCTACACGTACTTCCTGCAGGTCAATCAGCCAACTCATGTGGAATAGATTTTTTATGTGAATGTAATAGAAAATTAATAGTATGTGATGTGCGGCACCTTGGCTCTGAGCGGGGAGTGATGATAATAACTTAAGGTGAATATAGACACCAAGCCTCCAAGTGAGCGGGGAGGGCTTTTTTAAACGCTATCGAGCAGCAGAAGAGGAAGTAGATGATTCAAACAGCATACGCCTACATACTTCAGAGTGCGGTTTGGTTACCACTGTGGTGTGGAGGATTACTGCAGATAAAAAAACAGTAAATGGCACCTTAAAGTGACATTAAGGGTGCACTTGTTGTCAAACAAGTGGCTTTCTATTTAGATCTGGTGCCACGATGACTGATGAGCACTTGAAAAGAGCACCAGATTCTCATCGCTGCTGAATCCTTACATTAAATCCCCTGAGGGCAGCGGGAACGAAGCTGCATCAATGTCGAGTTAGGGAGGTTTTAAAATCAGATAGAAAAAATATGAGGCCATTACAAACGGGAATTCAAGGCATTTTTCAGTTTCGGGGGCCGGAAATATTCTTAAAAGCAAAGGGCAACCATTTCTCTCAGGAGTGATGTCTTCAGTTTGAGGAAAATGCAAAATGGCAGAAAGAAACAGGATTAGGGAGGCTGTAAAGACCGCCAGAGAGTGAGCGAGGATGAAACAGGAGAGGACGGGAATAGAAAGAGGAATAAGCTGAGCCTGTTTGCCTGGCTCTCTCCTCCGCTAAGGCTGCGGATGAGTTACGTGACAGCCAGCAATGCTGTTAAAATCATTTTCTAAGGTAGTTATTTACTTTCAATCCAAAAGGAGGAGCGCAGCATTAAGGGCTACAGCATATTAAGCTATTAGTGTGCTGCTGTGGGTATGCTATATGCATTGGTAACCGTGTACTGCAGGTACTTAAAACGCTGTTAAAGAGATAATTCAGTCCGGTCAACACAGTGTTGAATTATTGCTTGGGTTCCATTAAAACTGTGTTTCTTTTTAAGTAGCGATTAAACATTCCTTTGGGAGACCTACTGTACGAGTGCTTCTGCCAAACTCAGCAACCCTAATCTTTTTAATAAAAGCGATTGGATCTGTTTGTTAGTTATCTAAGATGCACTGTTGTGGCTTTTCATCCCAACTAAAGTTGCATCTCTCTCAGGTAGGCTAACTGTTTCAAAATATGAAGCCAGACCTGTCAGCCAAAGTTAATATAGTGCATTATTACACGGCTCGCTGATTCATGAAGTCAGTAAACAAAAGTGAAAGTCAGTTAACTAAGTTTCCATCTTCATCTTTAGTGCAATCTATTTCAAATCAACAGCCCGAATAGTTTAATTGTTGCTAATAGGCTCATTTCTGGTAATCAAATCAAGTTAAACTCAAAGTCTTTGACTAAAATAGCAACAATAAATGCAGTGTTTTTTCTCTGAAGAAAACCCCCTGAAAGATGTGGGATTAAAAAGTAATGCCTTTAACTGCTGTAATGTCTGTAACAATGCCATTTGCATTAGTAAAATAGGCCGGGTTATTGCTGATTTCTTTAAGTGGGGTTATAAGGTTCTTATTCTTAGGCAGTGTATTTTCTACAGTTGCTGGTCTACCGCTTCCTCGATTGATTAGATTGTTTCAATTGACTCTGAACTAACCCTTTGTATATAACACAGTGCATATCTTTCTTTTAGGTGTCTGAAATGCCTTTTTTCTTGTTTATTGATAATTCCTCCCCCCATCCCCACCGTCGCTGACCCCTGAGCTCATCCATCCACTCGATGTAGTCAACTCTAATTACCACGCTTCCGCACGTTCGCAGATCCCGTTCGTATGACACACCAAATTCGGCTTAAAGTTTGTGTTCGCATTTCGTACCAAGGGTACGAGAGCTGCAAATGGTGGAGTCTAACAGCTGAAGAAGAGGGATAGGTGTAGGCTGAAAAACAGGAGAGCAATTTACACAGCAAGGTGATTTAGTTCAGACAAAACAAAAAAGTAGCTGCTGTCTCATTCTTTATTCCCTCTACATCCCTGCTCACCTACCCCCTCGATTCAACTAATTTATATCTCCCTGCGTCTCCTAATTACATACTGTGTTTGCACTGTGGGAACACGTCTGCCACTTGTTGTTCTCCTTCCTCGTGGAGGCACATGCCAGGTGGAGGAGGGAGACGGGCGGGTGAACTCCTTCCCGCTCAAAACAAGAACACGCTGCAAGCTGCTATGAAAATTATGTGGTAGAGGTAGATCAGAAATAGCAAGGCGCTGCCTTTTTCTTCTGCTGGCTCTCTTTCCATCCAGCTCCTGCTCATCCCGCCATTATTTTATGTGTGTGTGTGTGTGTGTGGCATGTGCAAATAGAGTTTTATGGAGTGGAACCCATCGCAGCGCTTGTGTCTCTCATCATCCGAGTGCATTGACTCTGCATGAGAGGCTGGCCTCTCTGCCGGCTCCCCTCCTTAATAAGCCTTTTCACTTCAGGGTGTTTGTCAGAGCGGAGCTCAAAAGCAGAACATGATGGGAAGAGGTAGAGAGGTTGGCTGAGGGGTTTTTCATATGCAAAAGCAGCAATGCGTGGGGACATTTGGTATTAGGTAATGTGGGATCTGAGGGATTGAGCAGTAAACGATGCATTTTTGTCCTTGATGAACTCACTGACTTCCCCGACTTGCACTTTTGTCTTTCTTTCTCTCAGTTTCTACAAATGCTTGTTTTTCCTCTCACTTCTTTTTCCTCAACTGTTCACTGGAACATGAAAGGTTGACAAGTAGATCAGGAGCAAGAGAGGATTCAAATGAACAAATGAAAAACGCCTTGAAACATCACAATTAGCTAAACATTTGACACCCAAGAAAAAAGGATTCCACAAACATCTGCAACCAATTCGTGCAGGGTTTCGCGTTTCTACTCTACTGCTCAGAGATATGTCATAACTGCTTAAACAAAGTCTTCTCCAGACAAAAACACTTAGACCGGACATCAATCCTCGCGAGCCAACACATACATGTTCTCATAGCAGCACAGAACTGCATCTATTCCCAGTAGGCGAGCATGCTGCGGCGGCTCTTTAACACCAGCACCCTCTGTAGCTCGGCAGTGGTACTGCATCCCGGCGTGGTCTTCAATAGAATATCAAAGTGGAAAGCGATGTCGGCTCGTTAATTTTCAGATGGGGGCTATTGATCAGTGGTCGGTCCTGGACCCCTTACGTCAGGTCGTCTCCTGATGTGCTATTGGCTGTTCCTTCACTCAGCTGTGTGCAGGGAAACATACAAGTTAGACACAGACTGAATAGACGGACGGAGGCAGAGCAGAATATCCCCAGAACAGCCTCTTTATCTTTGTCTGTGCATTGTTTTTCTCCTTGAGGCCTTTTCATGTGTCATCCTGTGTGTGCATGTGCGTGTGTGCTCATGCATGTACGCATACACGGGTTGTTTTTGTGCGTTAGAGCCTGTGCAGTGGGCGTGTGTGCACTGGCAGGTTTTACATTGTCTGTGTGATTTTTTTTTTTTTACCCTGTCGGAGAAGCTCAACTGCAGTGCGGTGCAGTGCCGGGTGCCATGCTGGCACTAATTAAACATCAGTCTGTCGGCTAAATTGGATGTGTCTGCTTCCTTGACTGCAGAAATGAAAGGAGGCAGAAAGAGAAGTGAAGGAGTTGTTGTTGTTGTTTTTAAAGAGGAGTGAACGAAAGATAATTGAACTTGTCTGTGGGCCAACAGGTGTTTTCTTTTAGGTTTGACATGTTGCAGAATGTGTGCAAATGTGAAGAAGAGCTTCTGACTGGGCTGAACAAGGGAAACTAAGAAAGTGTGTGTGCAGACACAGCGAGGGATACCTGCTCCATTTGGCAGCGGCTGCACTGTGAGCGACCTAAGACGGTCCAGCACGAGCACTAACATGGCATGCATGTGTTTCAGTGTGATCAGCAGAGCCCCGGGGCTGAAGCTGGTGGTGGAGACCCTGATGTCGTCACTGAAGCCCATCGGCAACATCGTGGTCATCTGCTGCGCCTTCTTCATTATCTTCGGCATCCTGGGAGTGCAGGTGAGAGGGGAGGGTGATACAGAAACATAAATATACACAATAAAAACCCTGGAAGGGCAGTTAAACTGCACCGTGGAAGGCAAACATTATCCTTCCACTACCACGCCCGCAACAGCTTTTTCCTCTCAGTAGTACTTGCATCACGGAATATCAGCGCAAAATGTGTTTTTTCTCCCCCGTTGTACATTATAATTCACACACTAGCACATTTATGAAGCGCTCGTCATAATGGAGCTCTCATGGCTAACAGCCCTAGGACTAATCTCTCCCAACAAGCTATGTGCCCTTGGCATACTTCAGGCTCCTGCCTATCAACATGTTTATGTCCATAAACCAGATGTGGAAGTAAAGCCGTGTCACAAAGGGGTCGTGCTGAATGTTGGCAGTTCCATGGTGGTTATTCACTGACATATGATTTATTTGGGATATATTATATACCAAGTGGCAATTGCTGTCTTTTGTACATGAGTTTCCATGTACTGCTTTTGGAAACCCAAACCCCAGCTAGTAAATATTCATGTACACAGCCAGCAGCCGGCTTAGCTCTGTCTGAAGGTAACACAAATCCTTTAACGAGCTTTAACTGGAAAACAGGAAGTTCCGGGAAAGTGTCTCTACTGTTCTCTCCGCTCTCTTATCCCGAGTAGTGGTAACTCTCACTTCAACTGGTCTCACTGCAGCTAAAGGGTTGTGGTCTGCCACTGGAAACCAGTACACCCTTTATCAATATAAAGGTGGACCTCTCCTGTGTTTGTTTTAAAAGAATAAATAAAATGACTTGCTTTGTTGAATACAGACCCTGAAAAAAAAAATCGTATATTTTTTTAAGGTGTATGAATCACCTGGAAATACACTTATATGAGATGATAAGAGACCCTTTGGTTTTATGACCCACTCAAGTCTGTGTTTTTCTCTCCTTAGCTCTTCAAAGGGAAATTCTTTGTTTGCGTAGGAGATGAAGTCATGAACATCACCAACAAGTCCGACTGTTTGCTGAACAAAAACAAATGGGAGAGACACAAGTACAACTTTGACAACCTGGGACAGGTGAGGCCTCAGACGTGCCCAGATTTCTGATCAATAAATGCGTAAATAAATGTTAATTTCTTTTTCCGCCACTTCTTCAATATTAGGTTTTTGGCAAGCATTTCAGTGTAGTATGTATCTCTATCACACTATGTCTTCCCTCTCTCTATCTCAGGCCTTGATGTCACTGTTTGTTCTGGCGTCAAAAGATGGCTGGGTGGACATTATGTATAACGGACTAGACGCCGTAGGAGTTGACCAACAGGTAAACATATTCAAAGTCTCAACACAAAGTAGGTCCATAGCTCATATCATTTGGCTATAGCTGAAGAAAATTGATATTTGAAGTTATTTACTCTGTCAACAGTTATTTCTAAGTTAGAAGGTAAATCCTCTGTGCCCTGTGTGTTTCAGCCCGTGATGAACCACAACCCCTGGATGCTGCTCTACTTCATCTCCTTCCTGCTGATCGTGGCTTTCTTCGTGCTCAACATGTTCGTGGGTGTCGTGGTGGAGAACTTCCACAAGTGCCGACGCCACCAGGAGGCCGCCGAGGCCAAACGCAGGGAGGAAAAGAGACTGAAACGCATGGAGAAAAAGAGACGGAGTAAGGAGAAGGAGCTGGCTGGTCGGTAGTCTTTCCACATCTTTCTGAGTCCTGCTTGATTTGAGCCTGAGCCTTTTTTTTGTTCTTTTGCTTTTTTATTTGGTTTGGCCGAATTCGGAAGAACGCAATTAGTGAGCTAGTATACTACAGATGCTATTCTGCGGTAGAACCTTCCCTTTTCCTTTCCTTGTACGCCCTCCAGCCAGTTTTTGTGCGATGGTCACCTATCGTGGCTCCGCAGACTCTGCTCCAGACTGTGGAGGCTCCTCTTCAACTCCAGCAACAAATTGATCAAGTTGGATTTTAAGAAAAGCTTCCATAATCGGCCGGTTTGCAGAGCTAGGACAGCTGACCGCTGGCGTTAGCATCCCTCCCCCTTCCCCTGCTCCTTACCTTGCCTGGTCTTCTGTAGACATCGTGCTTGGGACGGCCCCTTGGAGCATGCCCAGTGAGTGCTGGCAGACGGGTGTGCATGGTAGCGGGTACACAGAGCTAGAGGGAGGGGGAGTTGCTGGTCATTCAATCGCCACAAACGAAAACGAGACGACCCCCCTCCCTTCCCCTCTTCTGCATGTGGTTTAGTACAGCCGAAGGGGCAAGGATAGACTCAAATCTGCCAGACATTGAAGAGCTTGTAGTTTTCCTGATCCAGATTTTTAGGAGTTAGCGTTAATTCCCTGCCCGTTCCCCCTCCCCTTTGGCTGTATAGGAGTTGGTGACAAACTGCTTGGTTTTTTTTTGTATACTTTCCACTGCCTCCTTTATGCGGAAACGCCAGTGCTAGCATATGCTAGCATTCGACTTCTTTGTGGATTTGGCGCCTATACATTTTATCCGCTTAATCCAAAGGCACTTCATTCAATTTCTACAAGGAGCAGTGGACATTATTGTTTTCTTAAAGTGCCGTCTATATGACATGATCGTTTTCTTTGACAATAGAAATGTTTCCATCCAACTCTTGAGAAATACAGATGGAAATCGATCTTCCTTTTTCAGGAGGCGTCTGCCAAGGGTATCTAACCAATCGAGAAACTCTCCCAGACCCTCACTCGGTCAAACACATGTACACGTTATGCCCCTTCTCCTGAAAGCACACAAAACCCTTCATACTTTAAAGTTCGTCTCCCTGTTTTTGCTTCTTCTTTTTCAGATTTTTGGGTTGAAAAAGTTTTTTGCTTTTTCACTGGCTTGGTAATTTTGCCAGAAAACCTTTTCCTGTACGGTTTAGGGGGGTAAACAAGACTAGATTGGTTTATTAGCAGAATAGTAAGACAAAAAGGCTGGTTGGCAGAGAAAGAGACAGCTCACTGGTGCAAGTCAGGATAATACAGTTTGTCAGGTGGTTGTAAATGTCTGCTTTGGTTCAAGAACTTTGGTTTGAGAGACAACGGCCTCCTGGTTGTTACAAAACAAAACAAGTGTTAATACAAAGAACTGGACTCAGAATCACTGGAAAGACAAAACATAGGAACATAAACCAGCTTAATCTGTCATCGCTTCCTTCTGGCCTTACTCCATCCCTCTTTCCCTCTTCCTCTCTGTTTGACTCTCCTATTTCAAACTCTCAGTCAACCTTCCTTCCTTGCTTTCTTCTGCTTCTGTCTGACTAACACGGTCTCATTCCTCTAGATTTATTGGTTCCGGGGGTGAGTTGGGCCCTCTCTGAAGGCACATTGAAAGGTAGAGTTTTCAGCATGTTCTGTGTGTCCCTTTTTAAAACCCTCACCACCACCACGACCACGACCACCCACCATGGTGGCTAGGGTTCTGAGTTTAATGATCACGGGAGGTGGGGCCCCATCCCGCGTCCCCGCCCCCTGCCTCTCTCCCATCAGCTCTCCGTCCGCTGGACATGCTGTTACCTGTTTTCTCTGTCGTGGCTTTGTCTTTCACAGCACTTCCTCACCCGCCGCGATCCATCCACTGTCCACAGCACTGTACCACCACCACCACCTCCACCACCTCCACCACCACCACCACAAGAGAAATAGACTCTTGTCTTGTTAGGGTGGCAGGGACACTGAGACGGGGATGTGGTGAGACAGGGAAAGTACTGACGTGCAGCAAATGTTGGACTTGTTTGTTGGTAAAGGATTCCAGAGTGTATTTTTCCTCACAAACCAAGGAAGCTGCAGTCAAATCATTCTGACGGGACACTTTTAAAGAATAATTCCACTTTACTACATCCACTTTTCTCGGTGATATCCATATTTTATGTTAGTTGTGATACTTTTGTGCTCAGCAAAGTAATTGCTGGGATCTGGGAAGTGTAGGGCAAGTGGCATGTGCACTAAGATTATTACACGGGTTGTAACAAGACTAGAGCTTTAAAGCATCCAGTAGATGTTGAGGTATTTCCTTGAGTAAGAGAAACATCTGCTGATGGCTCGAAATGAAAAGTCAAGGGATCACCAAAGTCATTGGCGTTCCTGTTGGGACCATGAATGTCTGCACAAAATGGATCTGCAATCCATTCAGAGATATTCTAGTCTGGACTGAAGTGGTGGATCAGCCGACTGACGCAGCCATCGTTAGAGCTTGTCAGCATGGCTAAAACAAGACAGCAGCTCTGAGTGACTCTACTGAAGCAACCTCAGAGCCCATCAGTTATCGGCCTGATGAGGACTTAGCCTCTGGGGTCAATGGACAATATTCCTAATTAGAAGCTAATCTGAAGCTAATCTGAAGCTAATCGAAGCCTGTGGCTCAGTGGTTAGCAAGTCGGTCTTTCAATCAGAAGGTCGGTGGTTCGATCCCCGGCTCCGGCAGTCCGTGTCGTTGTGTCCTTGAGCAAGACACTTAACCCTCATTGCTCACCGTTGCTGTGTCTACGGTCTACTGTACACTGTATATCATGTAAGTCGCTTTGGATAAAAGCGTCAGCTAAATGAAATGTAATGTAATGTAATTAGAATTAGATACATATTGATGCTACGGCGTTGGGTTCCAACATTGCAAGATTCCAATATCCAAGTTGTTTCTCTCCAACACGGACTGTTAATCTGCATACAAGCAGCGCCCGCTCAATTGTGATTGGTCAATACAGACGGAAACGCTTCAGATAGCAAAATCGTATCCCATCGCGTACATATTCTGCATTCATATGCAGACATATGTTTATGGTGATTATCACTTTGCTTCTTTGAGCTAACCATATTAGTTAAACATGTTAGTATACTAACACACTAAATTAATCCAAGACAAATACATATATCCTATGGGAGACAATATACGTAACCTTAAACTTCTGATTATTATTACCAATAGGAATGATGGCCAAAGCTCTTGTAATAAGACCCACGTCTTGATTGTGTGGAATCATCCTTATACTTCCCTGAGATGCGTTTCTCTTTGCGAGCGCTGTAGTTTCACCTCAGTGCTGCTACAGTACATCAGAGCGTGATCAGGTTGTAAGAGTGGCTCTTGGGTGAACAGAGTCTCTCTGTTGCTGACGTTCTTTAATAAAACCCTCTTTTAAAAGTCACTAGCCTCCATTAAAGGGCATCCAACCACAGAAATTCAATCAAGAGCATTCTGTTATTTTCCCATTGAGTCTGTGCTCGACTTAAAAGCTTAATTTAAAACAGCCAGCGCCAAAATATGTAAATGTCCCACAGTAAATTAAACTGCAACAAACTCTGTTGGAGTATCTAACTAGTTTTTCAGGCTGCAATCTCCAAAGCTTTGCCTCCAAATAGCTTGTTGTCGCCTACAAAGATGGGTTGGATCGTTTCTTTGGTTGAGAACAATCTCCTCATGGTTAACTGGATGTGTGCCAGCAGGTTAACGTTAATCAATCAGTTCACGCTCTGGCCAAACTGCATGAATTGACCTCCACCTAATGGCTGACTTACTACAACCCACTGTATGAAGGTCACCGCGGTACCAGTTGTTATTACCACAGTGGGTTTGGCTCTCGGTGGCCTTAAAGGTCATCTCAGGTCTGTCTGAGCACTCCGACACATGGTTGAACTGTATGCAAAGTGTTTCTATGGCGATCAGCTGAAGGTAGTGTGATGATAGGTGAGTGTTGTGTTAGAGAACGACGTCCCGCCTTCCCTAACTAAACGTTTGTGCGTTGTGCTTGAGGTTCTGTCTTTGTTCACACATGTATTTCCAGGTGCAACGTCTGTACACAGTCCTTGAGGGTAGACTTGTGCTAGATTGGATTTGTTTGTGTGTGTGTGTGTGTGTGTGTGTGTGTGTGTGTGTGTGTGTGTCAGGGGGAAGATAGCTGCAAAACAGGTTGTTAAATATATAGGAGCAGCTCTCATCCCCAAATCCCCTCTGCTCTCAGTCTGGACCCCGAGCCGCCCCGTGGTGGATCCCATACGGCGTTTCCCAAGTGTTTGCAGTATTTTGTTATTTTTACCCAAAGGCAAATGCAGAAGTGCCAAGAATACAAAACACATTCAAAGAATACAGTGTGCTAGTCGTTTCTTTTGTGTTAGGATGGTCAACACTCAGAGAATAAGGTGTTTTTGCAATGGATACCAGAAATGTAGCACTTGGTAGCAATATTAGGTCCTCTCCTCTTCTCTCTGTACACCAACTCTCTTGGCTCCGTCATTCGCTCGCATGGCTTTTCCTACCATAGCTATGCTGATGACACCCAACTGATCCTCTCGTTTCCCCAATCGGAAACACAGATAGCAGCACGAATCTCTGCTTGTCTGACTGACATTTCACAATGGATGTCCGCACACCACCTGAAAATTAACCCTGACAAGACGGAATTACTTCTCCTTCCAGGAAAAGTCTCCCCCACTCACAACCTGACGATTACTTTCAACAACTCAGTCTTGGCCCCGACCCCGACTGCCAGGAACCTCGGTGTGACCCTGGACAGTCAACTCTCCCTGACTGCCAACATTACCGCAACAACTCGTTCCTGTAGATTCATGCTGCACAACATCAGGAGAATACGTCCACTTCTCACCCAGAAGGCAGCACAGGTTCTCGTCCAGGCTCTGGTCATCTCGCGTCTAGACTATTGTAACTCCCTCCTGGCGGGTCTACCTGCTGGTGCCATCCGACCTTTGCAGCTCATCCAGAATGCAGCAGCTCGACTGGTCTTTAACCTCCCGAAATTCACCCACACTACTCCGCTCCTCCGCGACCTTCACTGGTTACCGGTGGCCGCCCGCATCCGCTTCAAAACATTGGTACTGGCGTACCGTGCAACGAACAGATCTGGTCCAGTCTACATCCAGGACATGGTAAAACCTTACACCCCAACTCGTGCGCTCCGCTCGGCTTCTGCCAATCGCCTTGTAGCTCCGTCACTGAGAGCTAAACACTCCACAAAGTCTCGACTGTTCTCTGTCCTGGCTCCTCGATGGTGGAATGAGCTCCCCATTGACATCAGAACAGCAGAAAGTCTCTACATCTTCCGTCGCAAACTAAAAACACATCTTTTCCGACTATACCTTGAATAAAGGAAGTAGCACTTTAGTAGCACTGAAATGGCTCTTACTGATAGCACTTTGTAGTTGAACTTTTTGTCGAAATTGTACCTTCGTGATTCTTGTTCTGATTCTTGTTGTAAACGGTAGAATGCACTTATTGTAAGTCGCTTTGGATAAAAGCGTCAGCTAAATGAAATGTAATGTAATGTAATATTAGCCAATTTTTATACCACTGTAAAAACAAAACATCTGTCTAATATCTAATATTTTGCTGCTTCAAACATTCAAGTTTCTCAAGATTACATTTGAACACATCATGATAATGTTACAATTTACCTTCACCAAATATTCTTTTTTTTGTACAGAATAGAGCTTGAACGCATCATTATGTTACTCCGTGCAGCATCCAATGATGTTGGCAGGACTGTGCTGTCCACCGGCTGCTAACAGCCAATGATACGCAGCGTTCCTCCGGCCTATTTCAGCACGGATCTGTTGTTCACAGCGATGCATTATCAGGGTTCGCCCCACTGGACATTACGACACTGAGTTCACGGCGTCCTTTTGGAGTTCAGACGCTGTCTGTCTGTCTTGGTACGCATGGTACCTGTGGTACAGAAAGAAAAAGTACTGTCATATTTTCAGAACTTTGGCATCGACTTGGTACTGTAGTATTGGTTCTTGTGGTATACCCAGTGTGTGTGTGTGAGCGTGCACATCTGTCATTTGAGTCCCAGTGTGCTATCATTAGCAGAGGACAGGAACAAAGAGAGAGGAGGAGACAATAGAGGAGGCACATTTGGATTTTGCCAGAAAGGATGATGAAGGAAGGAGGAGGGATGCACAAGGGTGGATGCGAGAGGTGGTGGAGTTGCACACAAATACACACAGACATGTATGGGTTACAAACACACACACTCACACCAGAGCCATTTGGACTTGGACTCGAGTCAGACACAAGTCTCAGAGACTTGACTTACCTGAAGAAACCACATTGTTTTCTCCTACACGTCAATGGGCTGAACGCTCAGGTTGTACGAATTTGAATGTCAATCCATTCAGAAGTTTCACATTTCAATGCTGGTGACCAACTGCATTTCATGATGATCAAGAAGTCGAACGTTATGAAAGTCAAATGTGCTTCAAAGTCCGAAGGTTTCATCCTCTGGAGACCATGAATGTCTGTGCCACATTTTCATAGCAATCCATCCAGTCGTTGAATGGTCGACCAACAGACACACACACACACAGACACACACACACACACACACACAGACACACACACACACACACACACACACACACACACACACAGTGTCACGAACACACCCATCCAGGACGGTCTAGTTTCCCTCAGGGTTAATGAGAACTTTCTCATTATATAGATAAGTGAGACAAGATATCAACATAAGATAAGTAACCTGTTAAACACCCGGGGCGGCTGTGGCTCAGTGGTTAGCAGGTCTGTCTTTCAATCAGAGGGTCGGTGGTTCGATCCCAGGCTCCGGTAGTCCATGTCGTTGTGTCCTTGAGCAAGACACTTAACCCTAATTGCTCACCGTTGCTGTGTCTACGGTCTACTGTATAGCATGTAAGTCGCTTTGGATAAAAAGCGTCAGCTAAATGAAATGTAATGTAATGTAAAAGTGGCATGCCTTTACTGCTGCAACAAATGTTGATTTTTATCATCTTCCTGGTATTATTTTTTGGGGGGAAAGATTATTTGATTAACCATTTAGTCCCCCAAAAAATATCCAAAGTGTCATCTTCCATTTGCTTAATTTGACTGAAAAATATGAGAAAACAAACAGGTTTCTGATACTACAAATACAAAAACAGCTTTGCCATTTCTCAAAGTCTTCGGGGAGCTCTATGCTACTAAAACTAACTCTGTTTGCCAGAAATGATGTTGACATACTGCTCATTTGTTTTGCCAGTTACATGTTGTGGGCAGCGTGGTTGCTGCCAGGATTATGTTTGGTTGGAACAATTTCAAGCAGCGCACTCCTGTCCTGCCCGGACGTTGATGTGGGTGGTTCAGGTGGTTCAGGGTGGTTCAGGTGGTTCAGGGTGGTTCAGGGTGGTTCAGGGTGGTTCAGGGTGGTTCAGGGTGGTTCAGGTGGTTCAGGGTGGTTCAGGGTGGTTCAGGGTGGTTCAGGGTGGTTCAGGTGGTTCAGGGTGGTTCAGGTGGTTCAGGTGGTTCAGGGTGGTTCAGGGTGGTTCAGGGTGGTTCAGGGTGGTTCAGGTGGTTCAGGGTGGTTCAGGGTGGTTCAGGTGGTTCAGGGTGGTTCAGGTGGTTCAGGTGGTTCAGGGTGGTTCAGGGTGGTTCAGGTGGTTCAGGGTGGTTCAGGGTGGTTCAGGTGGTTCAGGGTGGTTCAGGGTGGTTCAGGGTGGTTCAGGTGGTTCAGGGTGGTTCAGGGTGGTTCAGGGTGGTTCAGGGTGGTTCAGGGTGGTTCAGGGTGGTTCAGGTGGTTCAGGGTGGTTCAGGGTGGTTCAGGGTGGTTCAGGGTGGTTCAGGGTGGTTCAGGTGGTTCAGGGTGGTTCAGGGTGGTTCAGGGTGGTTCAGGGTGGGTTAGGGTGGTTCAGGGTGGTTCAGGTGGTTCAGGGTGGACGGTGGGTGTGTCACCAGAGACCGGTTCACATCCGGGGTCTAGGCAACAAATCCCCTTTGATTGAGGTCAGAGGAACATCGTGTTTCTGGGTTACATTTCATAACAACCCAGACCGCAATCTTTCTCTGAGAGCTGAGATCGTTTTAAAGTCTCTCTCTTAGCCAAGTGCTCTAAGTTATTAACTGGAAAAGAATACAAGTGGAATCGTTGTTTATTGGCTGGGAGGAGGTATTCTTCTGCAAAAGGCAGGAAAACAAATTACATATTTTTATAACTGAGCATTTTTTTTGTAGATACATTCAGTGTCAACATTTTTATAAAAATAGTTTTTGCAAGTTAATGATAGACGATAAGAAATGATAGTTAATAAAGATCCAGTTGTGCATGCTCCGTGCGACTTTGTGACTTTATTGTCACATACTTTATTTCCATGTGTGGCAGGATGTGCTTTTAATGTATTACTGCTGTGTGTGTGAGTGGATTTGGTCGGATTGGATCGGGGATAATGAACATGCTTCGACGTGGTACTCAACTGCAGCACAAACCAAATATATATATATATTTTTTTTTTCATTATTTCTTTCTTTCATCATTATTCCATCAAAACAACAATATGATTTCCAGAAGAAGCGTCTCCTTGTTGTTCAGCTGCAGAGCGTATCTACTAATCAGCAGGTGTGCTCGGCACCCAAGAACTAGCACTTCATTATATTGCTTATGTGTTAGTGTTTCTGCTATTTGGACACAGACAGCATCCAGCCCCAAGAGACAGAACTCTGAATATGATGTCGGACAAACGTTATCTCTATAGGAGACAGGGTTGAAAAGAATCGTACAAGTAGAACAATAATGTTGAGTTTATTAGTACCAGCTTTTAGCATTTATTCTAAGGGTGTCCACATCATATAAACCATGCGAGATCTATATGAATTAATGTTATTCATTTGCATATGTGTGTGTGTGTGTGTGTGTGTGTGTGTGTGTGTGTGTGTGTGTGTGTGTACCATGCTGGTACGTCTCCAATGAGCTCTGGCTCTTGCCATGTCAACAGATGGCCCTCGACTTCCCAAGCAGACACTGGGTCAGCCCCCACATGAACAAGACAGAGTTCACTCTCTCATAACACTCTGAGACAGTCATCTCCATCAAGGAGTGCATGGATGGAACAGCATACACACCTCAGACACTGCCAACAGCGTGGGCATCTTCATGTTTACTGTTTATGGCGTGATTTCCCTTCAACTGGATCATTTTGGGTACGGATGTCATAACCTCTGCTCCCGGATCCCCCGTAATCTCCCCCTGCGTATTCAAATGAAAACATAGTAGTGTGGACATGGCCTTACAAACCTCCCCATTAACTTTATTTTTGTTTGTCATATTACATACTGTTTACACATGAAATAGGTCTTCTGCATCCGTCCTTAGCAGCAGCAGTGGGCTGCTGAGCAGCAGCCGGGGAGCAACTGGGTTTCAGTGTCCTGCTCTTCGACAGGCCGGCTGTGGGGAGACCAGGGATCCAACCGCCTGCCTGGTGGTTTCAGGACGACCACTCTCCCATGAGCTGCAGCCACAATACACAGCACGGCTAGGCTACTCTCATCAGAGGCAGGGGCGGAGCCACGGTTTCTAATATGCTCAAAGCTCAGTCAGTCTGTATGCAGCGTGCACTCGCTCATGCACATTCCTGCTACTTATTTCATGCTATTCCACCGATCAATAACTGGTGGCAATAACACGCCTAGAAACGTTTAGCGTTGGACCAGCACAGGCAGTGTGACCAGGGAGCAGTTTGACAGGACGAGGGCTTTGCAAATGTTTTATGAGGAAAGAATGAGAAAGACAAGCTAATATTTGGTCATATTTTGAGAGTGATCTTCTGGGGTTAAGTACTTTTCCATGAGGCGTCTTCCATTATTTTGGATATTCCCTGTTGGTGAGTTCATTCCCACATTCAAATGAGGGTAAAGAGTAAAGCACAGTGAAATATGCGGATCGAAGTTGTTTGCAAAATTAACATTACTATTACGTGGCATTTAATTCTCTGAAACAGTGGCACATTATCTTTGCTCGTGCATTTAATGCAAATCAAAAATAGGAAAATTGACGAAGTAATACAAGAAGTGATGTATTGACAACATCTGCTCATATTAAACCTAAGTAGAATACTCCAGTCTTAGATTCAGGATTATAAACTTCGCCATTGGCAAGAAATATCTTTTTGAAACTTTAATAATCCCAAATGCGGGTGAGACTTAGTTTGAGGTTTGCAAAGTTTTCCAACCTTTTGAACCCTTTTGTTAAGTTCTCCCCAAAAATCTGTTTTTTACAGTCGGTAAGAATATAGAATGGGGGCTTTTAAACTTTGATAACGGTGAGCTTACAAGTGCCGATGGTGAAGTCACAGCAGACAACGTGGCTGTCGTTTCCTCCTCGTGGATTCATAACTCCTCATCACCTTGAGGTCGGTAAACAAAAGTCCATTCATATGTTGCTGTTAAGCTCTGTTGTCACTACACGGCCAGCAGTCAACAACAACACGAGGATAATAGGATCATCTCCTCACTCACTGGCAACACACACACACACACACACACACACACTCATGCACATATTCAAAAACATAAGTGTGGGTAAATGCAAAGCAGCTTGACATTCCATGAATAGCTGTTCTTCATCTACTGGCTCACACAAACACACATAAACACACACACACACACACACACACACACACTCACACGTAAGCCAGCCGGTGCCAATCCTCATCTGTATCTGGGTCAGAGCTAACAGAGATGAATCTTACTGAAGTTTGCACATTGCTCCCCTTTCTTCCTTTCTTCGGTTCCTCTGTTGCAGAGATGTGATTAATAACACCGGTCCTTCAGAAGGGGAGGTTGAATAGGGGGGAGGGGGGAGGGGGGGATTCTCAGAGGAGGAAGAGTGACGTAACTTGTCCAAAAAGTCTCAGTGATTCAGATCTTGGGGAGTAAAAGTGTAATGCCACCAGGTGTAGGTGGTGGTGTTAAGTGAGGAGTCAAATGTGATGAATCTTTCATAAATTTCGGGGGTCAGCGTGCGACTGGAAGCCATGTTAATGGAGCTGCTCGGGGGCGTGCCACTGGATGTCTAGTTTCATATCGGAGAGCGAGCTAATGAAGCAAATTTGCCTCCTGGGTGACATTAAATATACAAGGACCGATGACGGATATGTATTGTGACAAAAACAGAAACTAATGGGCGATGTTGATATGCCTGCAAAATCGAAAGTAATATAAGGGACTAATAAAGCTCATTAATTTCCACAGAAAGTGGAACGTTGTAACATTAATAATTGCTGTGAAAGCGCATGGAGCGAGTTTGATTGAAAAGCTGTTTTGTGGAAGGTAACACTGCCTCGACAAGGCACGCGCTGAATGTTTCATTTGGAGAACTTTCTCCATGAATATTTAATCTGCAGAAATGTCGAGGAGAGAAGGGCAGCGAGCGGAGCGGCAGACCGTGGTGCTGAAGCTGAAGGAGCCTCCAGATGGACTTTTGAACTTCTAGACGAAGCCGGGGAGTTTCACTGTTCAGTGTGCAGACGCTGGCGAGGCCGTACTTCAGGGACGGCAGTGCTAAATGTTCAGCGGACATACTGTTAGCATGCTGACTCTGGCTATTTGACAACTGAAGCTGAACAACTGAAGCTGAACTGAAGGTTGGTCCAGACGATGTCTGGACCAACCTCCAATGACGATCGGTCCAATGGCTGTTGAGATGTTTCACTCAAATCCAGTAATATCAACCTAATGGTGGTGCTGTAGAGGAAAAGTCGGGGAATTACCCAAGGCGCTCGGCTCTTTGGGAACCATGAGTGGCATAAATGCACAAAAATGTCACGGTTTTCCTGGAAAAAAACTATGACTAAAGGTGTCTAAATGAGACGATGACGAGAAGGCACCTCCCACATCATAAACAAACTAATATCATATTAACATACACATTTCAGTTCAGTTTCCTGTGCTACTAAAATAGTTACACTTTAACAGTTAACAATACAATGCTCAGACTGATGGTTGATCAAAAGTTGACAGGATATGGTTGACGAAACATGATCAATATTGACGGAGACATTAGACACAGGACTGAGACCGAGGCCGTGGGTACACTTGTCTTTTCGATGGGACCACGTGAGCATGCGGTCCGGCTGATTGGCTCCCGATGTGATCAAGATCCAGTCTCGGTCTCGTACAGACCTTTACACCTGATGCGATCACACGATCAAATGATCGGATGTCCAAAAGTTGGACAGGAAGAGACAAGTGTAACCAAGGCCGAAGACTACATTTACAAAAGATAGCTGACAAAATGAACACTACGATATATCCAATAGGTACGATAATGTTTCAATGGATGGACCAAAGTAGTGGAGCAGACCAACCACCAGGCCAGCAGCATCATTTATGGAGTCCATGTGAGTGAGGATTATTTATCCAGCTCAGCTGACTTCAGTGCACAGCCACAACTCACCTCGGCTCTCTTTAGAGTTTCCCTTTCCTGTTCCCACTATATTTCTGTTTCTTTGCCTCTTTCCACACACAATTCTCAACATACAAGACATAAAAAGATGAATCTGTTTTTGATGGATGTTCTGCGTTGGTACAGGAACTTGTGAATATTTGGGTTCTTACACTCACCAAGAAGGCTCAGATATTGATATCTACCTTATGAGGACTTCTTCTGTCCAGTGGCGTGTCACAGTTGACAGGGATCGAGTCGATAAACTGGGTGACACACTCTGTCATTATACTGTTGAAAAGCTTCCCATCGGTCTGTACCTTGTCATCAGTGTTATCCCTGTTGCTCCGCCCTCCACTCACGCCGTCCAATCGCTTGCCTTCACCATTCAGTCCCCCCATTTCAATTGGTCCATCCTGCTCAAGTATGACTCAGAAAGAGGTGTGTCAGTCTACTATGTGAACCAGCACAATGTGTGTGTTTGTGTGTGTGAAAGAGAGCAGATGAGTGTGCGTTGTTGTTTGTGTGTGTGTGTGTGTGTGTGTGTGCGCGTTATCATGCCCTGTCATTTTGAATGATGTCATGTTTTCTTATTTCTTTGCTTGTTTTCTTCTGGACTCTCTCAATTTGCTCTGCTGCTCCTCTCCGTTTAATCCATTTCTCTTCTCTATCGTTATCTCTCTGTATCCGTGTGTCTTTCTCTCTGCTGGATATTTAAGCAAGGCAGCAGAGCACTCGGGAATTCCAGTTAAATCTTTTCTTTTGGATTGTTTTACAGCTGTTGTTTGTGTTGACAAATGTCTTCTTTTTTAAGCCTCAGTGTTTGCTGGATTTCTAAATTGGACGTCCGGGTCCTTGACATTGACACATTTTTCCAGGCAGACACTGAGTCTCAAGATTTCCTACTGATCCATTCACCATGAAGGACAGGGGCGTAGAAGCAGCCGCAGCATCCAACCAAACTGCTGCCTATTTTACTCATTTCCATCCAGATCTTTGACATTGAAGTGCACTGTTGCTGCTTTTACGGCCCGTTGTCCTGCCCGTTCTTTCACACTCTTTTTTGTCATGTGGGTTCCAAAATTTTAAGTCCCTACATCTCATCCATTTCCCGTCAGCCATATCTAGTCGCACATTATCCAAATCTCTGATGGAACTACCTAACCCATGAAGGCCTTCGAAGACATTCAGAGGAGATCCAGCTAAGCAGAAACCATTGCACCAAAGAGTCGAAGCTGTAGCAGTATCTCGTGTTGTTTTAAGATCCACGCTGAGGCCCCCCTTTTCATGGGAATATAGCTGGCACAGCATCCTTTCCACCTCAAACCGTAGACACCACCACGTGATCACCACATTCTGGACCGCTGTAGGTCCACTCCGGTCCAGACCCATTCTTCACATACCCGACCCAACCTGTCCCACACAGTCACAGCACAGCCATGGTGCTGTACTGTGCCTCAACCTCAACCGAGGACCCTTACTGTGTCTGTATTTCCCAACAAAGACCGCCTCGGAAATGTATGGAATATGTTTTGGAGCGTGGCCGCGTCCAAAAGCAACTCCCAGGCCGATTCTCTGGCCCTTGACCTCATCACGCCTAAAGGTGAGCTCAGGGTAGGCGTCCACGGAAGGGGAAGGTGAGTACAACGGAAGGGCAAAGCAGAGGAATGAGGCTCTTGGGGTTGTTTTTGGACAGGGAATGATTTACTGTCTTTTGTTTTCTCTCACCAAATGTTTCCTTCTTACTGTCTGTCGGACCGTAGGCAGACGTCCGATGGGGGTTCTTAGATCTCCTAATGTCATTAGTCTGTAAAGTCGTTCAGGAAACCTAAAACGGAACGTCCACTTGATCCCGCTGCACGGTTCCGGTGTCCACGGGGAACGTTTCCCAAACACAGCGTCTGTTACATTTCTAATGTAGTTCACAAAACCTGTGGCCCAGATGACGCAACCATGATTTATTAACCACATGTCGTCTAATTCCTGTGCACTTTCGGTATCGCTCCGCGTCTGAGAGGAAAATGTTTGACTAATGTGTTGCCATGTTTGCTTTTAAGCAACAGGGTCACGGGGGGCAAACACGAGCAGGGTTACAGATGCAAAGTAACAAGTCTGCAGAATGAGCTCCTGGCAACCGAAAGTCAGGGGACCAGAGAAAGTGGAGCAACATCCTCACTGCGCCAAGCAAAACACTTCCACTAGACCAAAAAACAACCAGCCGAGTACAACCTAGTTATCAACGTATCCGACTGACGCTGGACAGTTTTTCAGTTGTTGCTCAATAAATGGCATCATACGAATTATATAAGGAGCCAAAAAATGATGAAAAAAAACTTGAATGAAAACCGAATGAAAATTAAATATTTCATTTTTTGTTCCGTAGCAACTGCCATTACACAGCCACCGCCTCAGTATGTGCAGGGAGCCAGCCGGGGAGGGCCTATTTATTGTGATCATTATTTATTAATAAAACATTTTTTTTTAAGATTTAAATTGGAATCTCTATCTGACAGGAAGAACATCGCTCCGCAGCTGAACAACCTTGTGCCGCCTCCTGTAATCATTCACTTCAAATGTCGGTGGCTTTATGATAATGATGTAAATAATGATTTTATCAGCATTGCGGTGCAGGAGGGACTGTTTATGAGCCACGTGTGAATCGCAATTTCATATTCAAAGAGCGAGACGCTCATGTCAACAGCGGTTAGAATGGCAGCGGGATCCAGTGGACATTGGCCGTCAAAAAATGTAAATACAATCTGATTTGTCAGGACCCAGCATGAACAGCCCAGCTTGTTTTTGCTGGTCATCCAAGAACACTTTTTTTGGGTCAAAAAATACATACATCGTAGATTCTAGAAATAAGTTATTGAACATAACGAGATCTAAGTCCCCATGAGACGATTGCACAAGATGAGTGTGAAATATGAGGATGAAGAAGCAGAGCGCAGGCTTCGTAACAAAAACCTGCTCAGAGAGGAGGTTTGAACCCTGACCTCCTCCTCTGGCATCGAGTCAGAGCCGAGCAGAGACTGCTGCATCAGCGAAGGAGAGGATCGAAGAGGGAAGGGGAAGAGGCAGCAAAAGTGGGAGCTAAATCATTTTCTTCAATCCGCTCAATATCTTTCCCATCTGTTGCTACCTTTCTCAGAAAAAGATATCTAAGAAAATTGCGATGCCAGGCGAGCGCGATTCAAAGTAGGAGACAGTTTCCTCTCGTTAGAGCGGCTCCTGCGTTCTCCTCTGAGGAGAAAAGAGCAGTGGAAGGGAGAACAGGAGAACAGGAGAACAGGAGAACCGTAATCCGGCTCCCTTAAACTTTCACCTTCCACTTCGTTCCAACTAGTCTTTCCTTCCATTTCTCCTCCTCTAAAGTCTTGTCCGGTCTCGCCCTCTTCGCCCCCTCTGTAATATTAAAGGTGAACCAATCTGCTGGACTTCTTTCAGCCGTCACCATTCAGCTTTTTCTAGGTCCCCGTATGGGCATGTATATGGGCCTGCATGTATAACATGCTGGAGAGAAAATCCTTTTTTTAAACTACATAGGACCGCTGAAACCAAAGGGACTGCTGTTGTGTGTGAGCGTGTCTCGCCGGCACACCTGCAGACAGTAAGTAGAACAGAGTGAAAATAAAGTCTGCTCGTCAGACGATGATGGAGCATCCCGTATGGTAACCCATGAACCAAGTTGTTGCATTCCACGAGGGCCACTCCTAACTGCCCCGATTCAAAGACGAGCCAGACTCTCCCTCGGTGCTTTGAGTCGGCTTCATCATTGTCTACCCGTGAAACAAACAAACTTATCACCTCATTAATAAACACGGCTGACAAGCTGAGGAGGTGTTGCTGCAGAGACAATTCCAGAGGAGAGCATGCCGTCCTGTTTCAGTGCATGCTGTTTGACCAAAGCACACCAGAGGCTACATCATCTTCCCACTTTCCGGCATGCACATCTCTGTCGGAGCTCGAGGGGCAGCAGTCACACTCCCAACACGCCTCCAGGTTCATCTCCCTGTCGTGAATATCAATAATCACCAGCAGGCACGAATGCAGAATAATTAACGTGGAGCTCAGCAGCAGTGCAGGCCTCCAACAACTCCTCAGCTAGCAATGCTCAATTCAGACAGGGCCCTATTCTTAATGTTCACCTCTTTAAATGATTGAATAGGAAACTAATGAGGCCCCTCCCTGTTTTCTAAACTCCACCCAGGTTTGATTGGCTGTTTGCTATGATGCAACAAAGTCCACCAAGTCTTCCATACCGTGCTTCATTCAGGATAATATACATTTCTGATCTCCACCAGGAGAGACCAACTAGGTAGCATAAAGTACATATGATACGTTTGCAGTAATTAGTCAGATTTAACGCTTTGGAAATGTGCATTGGACCACATTAACCCTGTGAGCCCCTCCTCAAGTTCATCTGTCTTTTTGTGGGTCTTTATTTGTTTATTCCACTTTTTATTTGAATACTGACTTATTTGAAAACAAGTCAGCGATGACAGACCTCCCCTCTGAATGAACAGGCAGCACAGCCTCGTACCTCAGCTCCAGTCAAGGCGCCGCAGAGGGACTGATTAGCTCAGCCAGTGAACCCGTTGAATAGTGTATTGACCAGGTGATTGACGGGGAGTCCCCCAAATACAAAACTAACATGCTGGTGAAATACGACACCCACGCTGACTGCAGCTCCACCCACTCACGGACACTATGACAGTATTCTCTCCACTGAGGGTGTCCCTGATGGGGCTTCTCTCAAGAGACGAATCCCAAAAGACTTAGACATATATTCAACATCAGGAACATCAGGAGTCTGCTTACTCAGCGCTCCTGCCTCTGATCTGTGGGGGGCTTCACAGATACAATAGGGAAACCACTCGGCACACACACACACACACTCACACACACTCGTGGGAATCGTTCCAGACGAGCACAGCTGCCGCCGCAGCAGCACACCTGGGCTAATTGGGCAGAGAGGGAGAGCTCACAGCACCCGAAGGACGCTCGCGTCCTGAGTGTGTGCGTGTGCGTCTCCCCTTCTTCCTGTGTGACCTACAGCCTCTCCTTCACTGATAAGGTGATAGATGGTGCAAGCTTCCTCTCTCTTCCTCATCCTCATCTCCTAGCCCATCCATCCATCCATCCTCTCTGGATGGAGGAGAGAGGTGAGGAACAAAGTGATGGAGTACGTGGAAAACGTTTCTCCTGTGTGATGTTCTCCTCCTGAGAGGACAGAAGTGAAAGAAGTGGGGATGACACATGATGTTCAGAGAGACAGAGGGAAAGAATGACCAGATCTCTAGACAGAACAGTCTAGACAGCATCCTCCTCCACAAAGTCTTCCATGTACACACACACACACACACACACACACACACACACACCTTGAGCAGTGCTGTTTATCTCCCATCACACTCGCTCAGGGGAAAGTCAATTTATACAATTGTTGATCAGAGGAGAAATTTGATTTGATTAGTCAAGACAGCAGACCACAGGAGGGCTTGGCTGCAGTCTCTTTCTCTCTGTCCATTATCTGATCCGCCTTCCCCCTTTCTTAATATTTTCACACCTCTCTTCACATTTCTCTTCTTCTCACTGTGAGTCAGCCGCCTTGAGCAACTTGAGTGTGAGGAAGGTGTTGTTGTGTTTCACTAACCTTTTTATTTTTATGTTTAAAAGCAGCTTCGGAGGCTCCAGTCCTCTGCACACAAGGTCTACTGTACAAGTGTCCCAGTGTATTACCTCCTATCTCACTTTATGGACGCTACCTCCCCCTCCTCCTCCTCCTCCCCCTTCCCCCTCCCCCCACTACTTCCCACTTCCAACAGAAGCTCAGAGTAAGCCTTACTACTCAGATTACTCCCCCACTCGCCTGCTCATCCACAAGATGTGCACCAGCACCTACCTGGACCTGTTCATCACCATCATCATAGGGCTCAACGTCATCACCATGTCCATGGAGCACTACCAGCAGCCCAAGGTCAGATCTGGGGGAGGAAGGTGGGGTAAAGAGGGGCTCTCTGCTTTAATTATTCGTGCCTGCGCTTTAATAATAATTTCAAATGTGTCCTGGAGTTTATCTTATTGGTCACTCATTGCAACCACATGTTGGTCTAAGTGACATCTAAGTTTGGTATGATGGATACAAACTCTGACAAATGTGTTTGCTTCTTTTTGGGAGTCAGGAATATTGGCACCAAATCTGAAAAATATCAGTATTTGCTTTGGATTTTAAAATTGAATTGGAATATTCGTTTCAATCCTCCAGGTTTATGGCTTCACAGTACTTCACAGTGTCAGAAATGCAGGCTGTGCCAATGAGAATAAAATGCCAATAATTCAAAGGAAAATAGCATGTCAAAACATCGTTATTAGATCTTTAAACAAGGGCGAGAATGGAATTAGGTCAACAGAAAATAAAATGAAAATAAGTTAGGAATTGGAAAAGCCTTCTAAGAAAGTCAATGGTGAACTATAAAAGAGTGGTCAAAACAATAAATATGAGCTTATTACACAGCCAATAAAAGAGAGAAAGACAGATTCTGGTACACCCAAAAGGTAATACAAATCATATGTATCCTAAGTATCCACACCGAGGTCTCCTATAAATACTTGGGATTTATAGCCCATATGTTAATCGCCACCAGGCAGCTGCTCCAGCTGGAATTTGTCTTTTGTCCCCCAAATTAGAAATATTCCTATCGTTTCAACATATTGTTGACCACCTGCTCAGAACTGATCAGAACCCTGAGGTGGAGGAAGAACAAAATATGGCTGAGGGAGGTGGAAGGAGAGATGGTATTTAGCAAAATGCCACAAGAGTAAAAGAGACAACGTGATGCAGCGTAAACGAGAGAGGTCTCACCAGAGGAACATTTGAGAAGAAAGCATGAGGGTTACAGGACAGATAGGAGGACAGGGAGGCATGGCAGATGGAAACAGGGTCAGGTGGGAGAGAGTGATTGTTAAACACATAGGAAGTATAAAATAGTGTCATTATCCTGGAGATGATGGGACTTTTGGACTAAAAGTTGTTTACGGAATAGAAGTTTATTGGGTAGAATAGAAAGTCTTTAGGTACAATAGAAGGTTATTATGTAGAATACAAAGTACTTGAATACAATAGAAAGTGGTTGGGTGGACTGCAAAGTTGCTGGGTACAATACAAGGTTTTCGGGTAGAATAGATAGATATTCTTAAGGTACAATACAACTTTCTTGGGTAGAATACAAAGTCTTTGGATACAATAGATGTTTTTTAAGTAGAATAGATAGTCTGAAGGTACACTATAAGGTTGTTGAGTAGAATACAAAGTCTTTGGGTACAATACAAGTTTTTTTGGCTGGTTTTCTATCTTTATTCAAGAGTGTCTTTTAATTTGAGTGCAAGACTCACTGATTTTGTAATGTTTTCCCTCAAAGCCATTAGCAAATTAAAAAAACCTGCGCTTGAACAGAGAAAGAAAACAAGCTCCTTAAGTGTTGGTAAAGTGGATATTAAAGTCAGGGGTGTTAAGCATTTCACTATTTGTAGCAAATGGTTATACAGTTGATAAAGTATTGTTTGGCTGAATGGAATTGAGTAAAGGGATGCATCACAAACTAGAAATAGCTGAGAGTCAGTAAGGATGAGGTGAAATCCCTCTTGACCAGCAGTTCTCTCCTTGTCTGCTATTAAAGGTCAGTTTTTACATGCAGATGGGTACTGTGGAGCCTCCCACAGGCTAAAATGGACACTTATATTCTAGTGGCCTTTTCATGGAGGATGAGGGAGGGACCGGACAATGTGAGTGATCCGTTAAGAGATTACAATATGGACCCTGAACACTGTGAATGCAGGAATTAGACCACAAATATGTCCACCATAGCAAGTCAGTTAGTTTAACTGGTTGACATTGGAAAATTTGTTTCATTTTTAAAAGGTATAAAAAAAACACTAATAGGTTTGAGATCCTTTCATTGACTTTCAGCAAAGTTTTAGCATTTTTCATACAATGAGAGACAATGAAATCCACAGCTCACCCTGCTAAGATACCAGAGCACGTAAGACTTCTCACGAGGGATACTTGTGTAATTTATTAATCTTTCATATTTCTCTCCCTGACATCCTCAGGAGTTGAAGAAGGCATTGACGATCTGTAACTACATCTTCACCGTCATCTTTGTCCTGGAGTCTGTTTTGAAGTTGGTGGCCTTCGGCTTCCGGCGCTTCTTCAAGGACAAGTCAGTATTCAATTAACATGATCCCCTTAAAGGAACAGTGTGTAGGGTTAATGGGGATTTATTGGTGGCAGAAATGTGTATATATATATATATATATATATATATTCATATATATAATATTCATGTTTTCCTAAGTGTAATGAAGCAAGAATGGTTGTGTTTTTGTGACGTCAGAACCAGCCCCTCATATCTCCCTAGGGCGCAGGTCCTCTTCACAGAGTTCGCCATGTTGGCCGCCATGTTTTCCACAGTAGCCCAGAAGGGACAAACCAAACACTGGCTCGAGCTGGAGCCTTTTATACGTTACCTGAAAGCCAACATACTTACTAAATCCTGGGAAAAAACATTTAACTCCCAGTTTAAGGGTTTGACGCCCGAGTGGACGTGATATTGTACGTGCTGGTTAAAGGTACTGCTCTTTAACCTCTGAGTCATGTGGAAAATCTGAGGCAACGTTCAAAGAGCTTAAATGAGCTTTTTTCTAACGGCTGCAGTGGATGGCTCTCAGCGAGGCCTGAATACAAACGGCCTCGTTAAACACCCATAAAACACGCTGCCTCAGATGATTTCATAGCTTTGAAATCCCTGGCTTCCCGCTGAACACCACACAATAGCACACCAACACAATCGCACAACAGCACAAATGTATGCTACCACACGTCCCATGCACGTCGATGCACACGCTAACACACACACACACACACACACACACACACACACCTCAGTGGAGGCGTCATGTTTTTGGACCAGCGCTGCCCACCAGGGGCTCCATGATGTCCACTCTCTTTGCCAGAGTCGGACCATTAATCCTTTTTGCATTGGCAGTGGTCCAGTTTGATATCACCACTACACACATGAACTCACACACAGGTACACACAGGTACACACAAACACAACGTCCACCAAGACCCCGAGGACTACTTTAAAAATCTCAATGGATTCTAAGTTGACGTTCTTGCGTGGATTCACACACTTTGAGTGTCCAATTAAGGATGTTAAGGATGGGAGGGGCCTCTAAAAGCTGCTCATGGAGAAGACACAATGGGCATTGATAAACATGATTAGTACGACCACACACTTTTATTCTCCCATTTTGTTCCGGACACATTCATTGCACAGGCGCTGAGAATTCAGATTTTGAACACTTTGAAGTCACATTACAGAACCTGGGAAAAAACTCCAGATCTCAGTCAGCCGTATCTATTCTTATGATACACTCAAATTGAAATGTTAGCGTTGCTGCTTTTTTAATCGGCCTAATAACACTAAAACATTCTGCACACTCCCATGCATCCAGAAAATTGTCTCTAAATTTGAAGTGTGTGTAATTAGTTAGCTGTGTGTGTCAAACACCCAACCCTTTAGACTTGAAAGGTTGTAAAAAAAGAAAAGTGTGTTGTTGGCTCCTGCAGCTGTCGGCAGCTCGGATTCCTTTCACTTACATTGAATATGCACATGGGGTTAAAACCAAGAGCTAAAATGTGTGCATGTGCATATAGCAGGTGCTGTAATGACATTTACTGATTTTCAACTTGTTCTAAGTTTGTGTGATCAGATCCTTGAACCAGGTCTTTTGACCCGAGTTCCCAGCGCTATAAAAAAGGAGCTGACTCATCAGAAGTCGCTCATTTGTTTGGATGAGTTTTTTTTTTGCAGCCAGTCACATGTATCAGAGATTTAAAATGAAAAGAAGTGCTTTAAGTCAGTGTTAGGGAATGACGGGTCATGTGTGTGTGTGTGTGTGTGTGTGTGTGTGTGTGTGTGTGTGTGTGTGTGTGTGTGTGTGTAGGTGGAACCAGCTGGATCTGGCCATCGTGCTGCTGTCCATCATGGGCATCACTCTAGAGGAGATTGATGGCAACGCGCTGCCCATCAACCCCACCATCATCCGCATCATGAGAGTGCTGAGGATCGCACGAGGTATGGAACGCCCACCTGACACACACTCTCACACACACGCCAACACACTCTTTCTCTTTCACAGTGCTGTTGTTAAACAGACACGTCCCTGAGGCCGCCCATCTTTATCAGTTTTTGCATGGCCGGTCTCAGCGGGGTTCAGGCAGGGTGTGAGTCGACCAGATGGCTCAGAGAAACACAGTCAGCTCAACAACGCAGGGCTGGGAAGGAGCTGAGAGTTACATGTAGAGACAAAGTGGGAACATGGGAGAGATGAGGAAAGATGGCTCAGGGTCCAGACACATTATGGAAGTAATTGGATTAAACTCCGAGAATATGAGACGAGGCACGGGGGGAGTACATGAGAGGATGATGCATAACGTCTGACCCGACTAGTGAAATGAAGCGAATGACGAGGAGACGCATGAAAGGAAGAAAAATGTATGTCGATGGGTGAGAGCGACAGAGTGGGCGTACACATTATCTGAAAAGAGAATAAACGGCTGGGCAGGTGTAGGTGGTTCAGCATATGAAGGTGGAGTTAAAGAGACCAGGAGGGAAGAAGAGGAAGGAGAGGGCAGCGATGTGTGCTTCCAGCTGATTACCGTCCAGGTCATTTAAGATAAGAGGAGGTCGGAGGGGGCAGGAGGAGAAGAGACACGGAGAAGAAGCTCACCTGTTTGGTCTGATTGGAAAAGTAACGGGGAAGTCGTTATCGATTACTGTCACACAGAAGAGCGGGCACAAACACATGCTCGGGTGTGTGTGTGTGTGTGTGTGTGTGTGTGTGTGTGTGTGTGTGTGTGTGTGTGAGGGAAGCCGTGATTTGGCTGGGTACAGTCGTCTCATGTTCAGGCTCACATCCTGTCTTCTGGGAGTCTGTTTCTATATGGCACACGCTAATGAAGGAATAGTGTGAGGTTATGTGGAAATATGCTGGTCCGCCTTTAGAGACGATCATTACCACTCTTCACTCTTCAAGGGCCAGTTAGCTTAGCTTAGCTTAGCTTAGCTTAGCGCAAAGACTGGCAGCAGGGGGAGACAGCTAGCCTGTCTGGAAGGTCTCTGCCCACCGGTACAATCCCGTACCAAAACAAATATTCTTTGTCTCTTGGTCTAGGCCAGAGACCTACTGTAGTTGTGTCATCACTGCGGGTTGCTAGGAAACTAGTGGAAACTCCTGGAAGTCGGCCCAGGCCAAGAAAAATCTCAATTTTTTTCGAGCGTCTCTACTTTTCCATCCGTTGTTTCTGCGTTACCTGTCAGTCTTTGCATACCTCCATCGGTACCTCCATCACCTAAAAGTACTAAAAGCCCACTCTCCACTAACGGAGCAGGATATGCTGTAAGAAAGGAAGATGTGGAGTCCTTTCAGTTTCAAAGAAGGCGTGATGGCACACGTCCCTGTTCTGTTATGTAAGACTGAACAATTTTTCCTTTTCTGTGTGTGTGTGTGTGTGTGTGTCCACAGTGTTGAAGCTCTTGAAGATGGCGGTGGGGATGAGAGCTTTGCTGGACACCGTTATGCAAGCCCTGCCTCAGGTACACCGTCAACTCTGTGAAATAACATCCACTGAATCCTCTTTTCCTTCCTCATCCTTGTTTTATTTTTTTTATACATGGAACTTTCATAACACGTCCTACAGAAGTTGTCCCTAAAATTACAGCCTTTCCTCTTTTTTTTGATACACAGTCTTCTGTTTCGAGGCGACGTCGTTTCCCATGAGCTTTTTTTATGTTGTTGTTTTTTTGCCGACTCCAGAGATCCTGATTTGCATAACCACCCCCTGCCGAGTGATCGGGAAGTGAATGTAGCTTCAGCTTCTTTGTTTTGAACGGCAGTGGGTGGATTTCAGGTTGGGAGTTGGTAAATGAGCAACTTGTGTTAGGATAGAGAGAGAGAGTTGCATCGTTCACGGCGTTCTTTAATACTACCTCTGCACTGCCGCTTGTTCCAGGCTAATTCCTCCTGGAGCTCCTCAGAAGTGTGCATGATTAATACATCCCATAATAGGCGGTGGTGGGCGTGGGAGCAGGTTGCCACATGCTGATTAGCATTGACAGTGGCAGCAGCAGCCACAAATCCTCCAGCTTGTCATCACCTCAGCCCACCTCTGCATCAAAGCAGTGCTTCCTTATTGCCGCTCTGTCCAGGATCAGCTGCACGATTAGAGCTCCTCGTGTTTTATTCACATGTTTTAGCCTTCTTTCAAGTTGAAAAGAAGAAGAGCCTTGCTCTTGTATCGCAGTGTGACCAACCAAGACGGGCCGCCATGTTTGAGGAGCGTCACGTCGTCTTTAGCATCAACTGCTGGAGTGTAATCTTCCCTAAACCCAGCAGATCGATATACTCCTAATACAACATGTTGAGAAGACTCTACAAAGGCTTTTCATGGTCTTAGCAATGTGTACGATGTATATATTTCCTGGAAGCCTTTGAGCCCTGGGGGACAAATAAATGCCCCCGGAAACAGGGCCTCTAACTTCAGTCCACAGTGGAGCACCATCCAGGAACAGCGGAGTAACCAGCTCCAGAGCAGATGAACAACAGGGAGACCCTACGTTTCCTTACGTTTCCTTACGTTTCCTTACGTTTCCTTACGTTTCCTTACGTTTCCTTACGTTTCCTTACGTTTCCTTACGTTGGTCTCCTGGTTTTGGGTTTCGGCAAAGAGAAAGAGATCATCGTCCAAACTCTTTAAAATGTGGCTCCTCCCTCATGCTCACATCCCTGTGCAGAGCGATCCAAGGCTCGACGGGCCGGCCCAGTCACGGTTGCTAAGCTGTAATTGGACCTTCACTGTTGCTGGGTTTTTTTCCCCTCTTGTTTCATCATGACCCTCCATTCACTTTCTCACTGGAATGACTGTTTGTTGTCCCTCGTTATTGGTTTATTTTGCCAGGGATTTCTCTCCTCTGATTAATCTCTCTCTCTTTCTCTCTCTCTCTCTCTCTCTCTCTCTCTCTCTCTCTCTGCAGGTGGGGAACCTGGGTCTCCTCTTCATGCTTCTCTTCTTTATTTTCGCAGCGTTGGGGGTGGAGCTGTTTGGCGACTTGAGTAAGGGAACAGAAACACATGCACAGTCTTTAATTCTCCCCTCTGTGGGTTTTAATCTATCCAATGTTAATTGCTTTCCAAAGCCCTTTGGTGAAATGCCATATTGATTTATCTTTTTCACATTCTAGCTTGTTGCTTTCAGACTAATAAACTACTATTACGGTTATTAACATTTAATTGCCAAGCCCCGATGTTACAACTCTCTTTGTCTCCACCTCTCTCCTTTACTGTCTGGCCATTCCTCCTCCTCCTCCTCCTCCTCCTCCTCCTCCTCCTCCTCCTCCTCCTCCTCCTCCTCTTGCAAGTCTGCGATGAATTACATCCATGTGAAGGTCTGGGGCGCTATGCGACGTTCAAAAACTTTGGGATGGCATTTCTGCTGCTCTTCCGAGTTTCCACCGGAGACAACTGGAACGGCATAATGAAGGTGAAACTATCTGCAGTTTGGGGAAACACACTTACACATCGATTCTTTAGGGCATGCTGACAACTCAGTGCTGTTCTCCAGTGCTAAGAAGCAGAGTCTTTCTCACCCATGAGGCCAAATAACAGCGCTGTACTCGCTGGAATCTTTCAGCACTAGCTTTGTTCGAAATTGTTGCGTTGAGACAACTAAGATAGTGTCCGATAGGTTGCCAGATACCTTACAAAGATTCCCAAACACTTTTATATAAACACTTTTATATAGCTGTTGGTCTGTTGTCTCTGGTTTCTTTTCGGGCCAGATTCGGGTAAAGATTCAGGACATTACAATTCCTCCTATCAAGTGTGTTTATTATAATTTGCATTCCAATTAGTCCAACAACTGGCGGCTGGAATCATAGGATCGCCAAAGACAATGTCTGGTGGCATATCTATATGCTAGATATTGGCATATTTTACTGGATAAGTGAAAACGTTCACCCGCTAGTGAGGCTAGATGAAAGCTGGTCACAAAGCTTTCCCCGGGTCCTTATTGAACGTTATCGGCTCATGTCCTGTTCCCGTGCTCCTCCCAGGACACGCTGAGGAACTGCGGCCAGAACAGCACGTGCTACAACACCGTGGTCTCGCCCCTCTACTTCGTCTCCTTCGTTTTGACGGCGCAGTTTGTCCTGGTCAACGTTGTCATTGCTGTGCTGATGAAGCACCTGGAGGAGAGCAACAAGGAAGCCAAGGAGGAGGCGGAGCTGGAGGCGGAGTTGGCGCTGGAGCGCCAGATGCAAGGGGGAGACATGGCAACGAGGTCGCCCCAGCTCAACCCCCTGGCGCTGGGCACGGACAGGTCGAGCTCGGGGGGTTCCCCCTGGAGGTCCACTGGCGGGGGGGACGGGGACCAGGAGAGAGAGGGTCCTACGGACTCGCCCACTGCTGATATAACCAGAGACTCTGTAAACATCAGCGCAGACCCCCCTTCATGCCCGGAGCCCCCGCTGGAGGTGAGAAATCTTCTTGGTGTTGCTTAATAAGCGTTTGCTTATAGGTCTCACAACCTTCATCACGCCACTGTGAGCGTTGTCTCGGTCCATTGATAACATCCACATAACTGCAAATAAGTAATAGTGGGATATTCAGAGTCTCGGTCAGGGTCTCGTCGCGTACCCGCATGACGTGCCGGATGCTCTGAGGTCGCTTGCCGCTGTGGGGCCCAGCAGATGACCCCCCACGACTCCAGACCATCCGTTTACTCTGCGGCCCTCGCCGAGGGACACCGAGCACGCTGGATGATATCTGACATCATAGATTTCTTGGGAGGAATGTCTCTTCGCTGCCTAAACCGTAGCCCACATGTAAACGAACTGTGGCGGCATTGGCCATAATAGGACATGTTCCCTCCACATCCTGGAGTCGGTTCAGAACATAAGAGGATGCATGTATGAGGGAAGTATCCAGAACCAGTCGTACTAAGAATAAGAGGCACTGGATATGCAAATGTATTATTTTGTGTAACCCATGCTGACCCTTAACAGCAGGGTTTCCAGTTTTTGTGTGTGTGTGTGTGTGTGTGTGTGTGTGTGTGTATGTGTGTGTGTGTGTGTGTGTGTGTGTGTGGCTGGTCCTCTGTAAAGGACATGCCAGTCATAGATAGGTCACAGTGCCATGGGAAAGCTGTACCACAGGGCCTTGTTGTTCACTTAACAGCTATTTCCAGACAGCGGGGAACTTTATTTTTTTTGGAGGGGGGGCGATAGGAAGTAGAGGTCTTGCTGTCGTTGTGTGTTTCCCTGTAAGATGTTATCCCCCTTTCTCCGCCGCTCCTCCAAAAACATGTGTGGTTAAGCCTCAATCTCCTCTCTGGCCCTGTGGGAGACCAGCGCTCCCACAGCGCTGCAGCGCCCCCTGGTGGGGTTGGATGGCAACACACAGCCTGTGGCGATGGGTGGGTTGGGAGGAGGTTATATACCGTATATATTCAGATGCTGCATGGAAGCCTCAGGTCATTTAGGCCACCCTTACAGGTCAGGATACTATTCAAGCAAAGTGTGAGCGATGTGTTTAAACTTATATCTTCTCTTATCTGATATCTTGTCTTGTGTCTTGTTTCTGCTTGTATATCTGTTTGTTTTCGACCTGATCGAATCTTCTCCTCCTCTTTCTTTCTTTGTGATCCACTCTCTCTTTCCACATTTATTCCTGTGTCTCTGTCTTGACTTCCCATTTTCTACGACTTCTTCCATCCCTTTTCCCTCTGCATCATCTAAGTCTGTCCAGCGGAGAGCGCAGTTTGACTCGGTCTCTCTGGGCATCCAGGACTCAGGGGAGGGAGAGTTGAGCCTGATGGACAACCTGTCCGGCTCTATCTGCCACTACTACTCGCTGCCCCCCGAGCCCCGCAAGCACAGCGGCGACAAGAAGGTCAATAATCACCAGAATGATGACTCACTGCTCCATCCTCATACGTCACGTCTCACGGCTCTCATATTTCTTGTGCGGCTGCCAAGCAATCGGGAGGAAGAAAATGAAAAGTGCAATGCAGACGTTGCTGCTGTAATTTCCCACAAACCCAAAAACATTACAGACGGGATTTTGTGTCCTTGTCTAAACAATAGCCGCATGTCATTTATGAAACAATGCCCTGACCACTCACTGGAACTACTTTTAACTGAGGAAATAGTCCCCATGAAAACTTCCCACAGGGATTATCAGTGGGAACAATGATTCTAGACAGAGAAGTTGTAGTTTCACATATGATTTAAGTGCTGTGAGCAGCAAAAACACAGTTCTATAATTATGATTCACATTTAGGTGTGTTTATTTTGTATTAAGGTGTGCTGATTTGTTTATTTCTTCTACTTCATTTATCTTATTCTACATCTGTTTTTGCTCTTTTTTGCATCTCAGGACTACTGAAAATATATTTTCACTTTTATTTTCCTTTTTCTCATAAAGAAACAGCAAATCCAAAACGTGATTGAAAAGATCTCGACTCGCAGTAAACTGTGTTCATGGAGGTCACAAGCAAAACAAACTGTTTAGAGCCGCTCAATGAAGATGGGATCAAGTTTACGAGGATTGTAATGAGTTTGGTTAACTCGGGATGAAACACTAGACTTTCATTGAGACCAGGTGAAATGATCTCACCGTTATTGGCAGAATTTACCACTTGTTTTTGTTTAGAAAATAAAATTTTCTAAACATAATAGCAGACAATATCACTTAAAGACAACTCATGTTTGTGGAGTGCAGAATCCCTGGCCAACACTTATTGAAGACACTTTGTACACCATGTCTGCAGAGCTTCATATCCTGAAGGGCCGTACCTCCATTGCCTCGCTCTCGCCTGCGGTCAAGTCGAACAGTTTTCAGCCGCTAAATCTAACCAGCATGCATTGCACGGCGGTGATCACTGTGTGTTTAGAGTTCGCTCCGTCTCCCGCACGTGTCTCATACTTTGCTAAGTGATGACCCACAATTCCAGGGCCAAGGAGATCTCCCCCTTACACACAAGTCCGCCGAGCAGTGCAACTCGATTAGCGATGTTCTCTTCTGGGTGTTTTGGGGGCCTCGCTCTGCCCGGACGGCCCCCCATGTGCCTGTCAGAAAGCATTTCCCCCGCTGAACAGGTACAAAGCCCAAAATATTGAAACGCCCCGAGGCTTCAAAACACTGGAAGACTGACGCCGAGCTCTGCAGGGCTCAGCGACGCCAATTACACTCAAGAGTAGGACAGACACTTAGAGGTGTTCGGGTTAGCCCGAGGTCTCTGTTCAGACCACGTGAAGGATTCCCCTCAGTCCCCTTGTTGGCATCACGTTGTGTCACAGTTTGTCTCCTCAGTGTGTGTGTGTGTGTCATTACACTGCTTTTCATAACCCTACAATTGAATAATAGAAATATCGTTGAGCCAAGATAGTCCCATTGAGATTTTGCATCTCTTTTACCAGGTGGTCTTGGCCAAGAATAAAACATAAAAAACCATTCAAATAAATTGACGCAAAGGAGACGACAGACTTAAAACAAACCAGTAAAATGCATCAATCAAATAATACAAAATGAAATGTTAGGACACGAACACTCTAATGCTCCTTGATACTTTTTAAACTGTCATTAACTGAATAAACACTGTTCTACGACGAAAACAAGGACACAGTCACATGGTAGCCCCGCCCCTAAAGCATCCCTGTCAATCACCTTGTAGCCCCGCCCTAAAGCATCCCCTGCTTTATGGTCTGTTTGACTCTAAATGAGCATAATTTACTAAATGAACATCATGCTGTATTGAAGAAGACTTGAAACTAGAGATTGAGACATAAACTCATGTTTACAATGTTTACTGAGGGAATACATCAAGAGAGAAGTAGAGTCATTTATATAGACTTCTATACAACCAGACTTATTTTTGCAACCAGAAGAAGCTTAAATTTTCCAAAGTTGTTTGGTTGCCGCCAGCCTTACATCAGATATTAAACCTCAATAACAATATCAGTATCAGTCCTCCTTCCTCGACACCCTCCCAGCTTCACACGTGTGGTTCCAGGTGTTTTCCAGGTGTGTGCACCGTCCTTATGTTTGTGCATTTGCTTTCTCTGCTCACCAGCCGTTGTCTCTCCCTGTCTAGATCCCTCTAGCGGAGATGGAAGCTCTGTCTCTGGCCTCTGAGAAATCCTGGTCCCTAGCTCTAACCGACGACTCAGCCCCCGGCGATTTTAACCCCTTCTTTCTAACCAGTCTGGAATGCAATGTACTGACAGTTCCTCTCTTTCTCTTTCTCCATACCTCTTCCTCCCTCCTCTGCTTCGCAGTCCCTCGTAGTGTCTTCCCTTCACGGTGCTCTTCCAAAGCCACTTGCACTCCCGCTGCTCTGCAACAGGTTCACATTGACATGGGGGGCAAGTGGATGCTCAATTAGCTAAACAGCTCATTTGCGCCGGTAGTCCCAGCACAATAAAAACATTGAAATGAGCTTTTCTTACGTTAATATGTGGATCAAAGGACTCGTGTGTGAAAGGTGTTGCTCCATCCTGATGAAGCCACAGAGAATGCCCCGTCAGCTTGTTTCTGACCCGGAGCGTTACTGTTGGGATTAACTCTCTTTTACAGCGTTTTTTTGGGGGACATTTACAAATTCTAGGTAGAGTGACATATCACATGTGATGAATTACTGTATACCGCGGCTTCAGAGCCATGTTAAGGCTCTTTATTATTATTATAACGGTCCGATTGTTTCCTATAATTTATTATGCATCAGTAAATCCATAGGAAAATGTTCCTGGAAACAATTGTGTCTTTTGTGATTACCTTTTGGGACGGTGGAAACCAATTAAATAATGCAATTGTATTGATCGCATAAACAATTCAACATATATTGAGAAATAATTGTCCAATGATGGACCCTAAACAGGATAAGTGGTTCAGATAATGGATGGATATTTAACTGAGATTAACTTTCTCTCTATTTTTCTGAATAATTAGTCACAAATAACACCAGGAAGCTTTAGAAGAAATTACCAGGAAATTACAGACCCATGAAATAAGTGGCAACCAACACGCTCATGTGTGAACATGTTAACATGTGTGAACATGTGTGAACATGTGTGAACATGTGTGAACATGCGTAAACATGTGAACATGCGTAAACATGTGAACATGTGTGAACATGCGTGAACATGTGTGAACATGTGTGAACATGTGTGAACATGTGAACATGTGTGAACATGTGTGAACATGTGAGAACATGCGTGAACATGTGAACATGTGTGACATGTGAACATGCGTGAACATGTGTGAACATGTGAACATGTGTGAACATGCGTGAACATGTGAACATGCGTGAACATGCGTGAACATGTGAACATGCGTGAACATGCGTGAACATGCGTGAACATGTGAACATGCGTGAACATGCGTGAACATGCGTGAACATGTGAACATGCGTGAACATGTGAACATGCGTGAACATGTGAACATGCGTGAACATGAGTAAACATGTGAACATGTGTGAACATGTGTGAACATGCATGAACATGTGTGAACATGTGAACATGTGTGAACATGTGAGAACATGCGTGAACATGTGAACATGCGTGAACATGTGAACATGCGTGAACATGCGTGAACATGCGTGAACATGCGAGAACATGCGTGAACATGCGTGAACATGCGTGAACATGCGTGAACATGCGTGAACATGCGTGAACATGTGAACATGCGTGAACATGTGAACATGCGTGAACATGTGAACATGTGTGAACATGTGTGAACGTGAACATGTGTGAACGTGAACATGTGTGAACATGCGTGAACATGTGAACATGTGTGAACGTGAACATGTGTGAACATGCGTGAACGTGAACATGCGTGAACATGCGTGAACATGCGTGAACATGTGAACATGTGTGAACGTGAACATGTGTGAACATGCGTGAACGTGAACATGTGTGAACATGCGTGAACATGTGTGAACATGCGTGAACATGTGAACATGTGTGAACATGTGTGAACGTGAACATGTGTGAACGTGAACATGCGTGAACATGCGTGAACATGCGTGAACATGCGAGAACATGCGTGAACATGTGAACATGTGTGAACATGTGTGAACATGCGTGAACATGCGTGAACATGCGTGAACATGCGTGAACATGCGTGAACATGCGTGAACATGTGAACATGTGTGAACATGCGTGAACATGTGTGAACATGCGTGAACATGTGTGAACATGCGTGAACATGTGAACATGCGTGAACATGCGTGAACATGTGAACATGCGTGAACATGCGTGAACATGCGTGAACATGCGTGAACATGCGTGAACATGCGTGAACATATGAACATGCGTGAACATGTGAACATGCGTGAACATGAGTAAACATGTGAACATGTGTGAACATGCGTGAACATGTGAACATGTGTGAACGTGAACATGTGTGAACATGCGTGAACGTGAACATGTGTGAACATGCGTGAACATGTGTGAACATGCGTGAACATGTGAACATGTGTGAACATGTGTGAACATGTGAACATGTGTGAACGTGAACATGTGTGAACGTGAACATGTGTGAACGTGAACATGCGTGAACATGCGTGAACATGCGTGAACATGCGTGAACATGCGAGAACATGCGTGAACATGTGAACATGTGTGAACATGCGTGAACATGCGTGAACATGCGTGAACATGCGTGAACATGCGTGAACATGCGTGAACATGTGTGAACATGCGTGAACGTGAACATGTGTGAACATGCGTGAACATGTGTGAACATGCGTGAACATGTGAACATGTGTGAACATGCGTGAACATGTGTGAACATGCGTGAACATGTGAACATGCGTGAACATGCGTGAACATGTGAACATGCGTGAACATGTGAACATGCGTGAACATGCGTGAACATGCGTGAACATGTGAACATGCGTGAACATGTGAACATGCGTGAACATGTGAACATGCGTGAACATGAGTAAACATGTGAACATGTGTGAACATGCATGAACATGTGTGAACATGTGAACATGTGTGAACATGTGAGAACATGCGTGAACATGTGAACATGCGTGAACATGTGAACATGCGTGAACATGCGTGAACATGCGTGAACATGCGAGAACATGCGTGAACATGCGAGAACATGCGTGAACATGCGTGAACATGCGTGAACATGTGTGAACATGCGTGAACATGTGAACATGCGTGAACATGTGAACATGCGTGAACATGTGAACATGCGTGAACATGTGTGAACGTGAACATGTGTGAACGTGAACATGTGTGAACATGCGTGAACATGTGAATATGTGTGAACGTGAACATGTGTGAACATGCGTGAACGTGAACATGTGTGAACATGCGTGAACATGTGTGAACATGCGTGAACATGTGAACATGTGTGAACGTGAACATGTGTGAACATGCGTGAACGTGAACATGTGTGAACATGCGTGAACATGTGTGAACATGCGTGAACATGTGAACATGTGTGAACGTGAACATGTGTGAACGTGAACATGCGTGAACATGCGTGAACATGCGTGAACATGCGTGAACATGCGAGAACATGCATGAACATGTGAACATGTGTGAACATGCGTGAACATGCGTGAACATGCGTGAACATGCGTGAACATGCGTGAACATGTGAACATGTGTGAACATGCGTGAACATGTGTGAACATGCGTGAACGTGAACATGTGTGAACATGCGTGAACATGTGTGAACATGTGTGAACATGCGTGAACATGTGTGAACATGCGTGAACATGTGAACATGCGTGAACATGTGTGAACATGTGAACATGTGTGAACGTGAACATGTGTGAACATGCGTGAACATGTGAACATGTGTGAACGTGAACATGTGTGAACATGTGTGAACATGCGTGAACATGTGAACATGTGTGAACATGTGTGAACATGCGTGAACATGTGAACATGCGTGAACATGTGAACATGCGTGAACATGTGTGAACATGTGTGAACATGTGTGAACATGCGTGAACATGTGTGAACATGCGTGAACGCCCTAAACAGTTTGTCACCACCTGGTGCATTGTTTTCTCCTCACAAGTACACCATGTCATGCATTAGACCTATCAAAGCATCCCACCAGCATCAGTGCGTACATGCCCCAGTGGATTCTGGGACAGGACATACTTTATTTGACAGGACGTCTTCCCACTAAAGGGAAAATTCATTGAATGCCATCCAGGTGTCGGGTGTAATTAAAAACCAGTTTTGCACTTAAAGGATCACATGTCTTCCTCTGTGACCTCGGCAGTCTCAGGAATGGAAAGGAAGTCGCCGCTCACGGGACTGTGCTGGGACAATCGTATAGAAACAAAAAGAGGGGGAGGAGGAGGGGGAAGAAGTGAAGGAGTACAAGAGGCGTTGAAAGACCCGGTGAATCTAACCATGTGCCCTCCGACTTTCTCTTCCCTTTCTCATTCCACCTTTCCAGCCTGATGTGTGTGACTCTCCAGTCCAGTAGACTAGTGCGCCTCCTCACCTGCAGTTTGCAGTTTTCTCTCCTTAGTTTTCTTTCTCCTCTCTCTCTCTCTCACTTCCTTGTATTTTTCCTCAGTTTTTTCTTCTTCTTATGTGCTTTACATGTGAGTCTCTTGGTCCTTTTCCTGTTCAGTCTTCTTGGTCTGTTTGTACTCGTCTTCTGGCGTCCTCTAGTTTATTTTGACTTGAGTTGCCATGTGTTTGCTTCTGGGGCTGTAAAGTGCTCTAGAGCCCCAGCAGCTCTGTGATGGATGTGGACCGGTTCTGTAATGGGTCAGACTGCCCCAGCTGACACACAATCACGGAGCAGGCTAACTTAAAGTGAAAGAAAAGCAAAAAAAAGCAAAAAAAAGAAAAGAAAAGAAAAGCGTTTGTAAACTTTAGACCTAGCGTGGTCTGGTTTCTGTGATCTGTGGCAGCTCTGTGCCCGTCAACCCCGACATGCAAACATCTGTTGTTCTGTGATGACCTCTGCCCTCTGCTCACCGTGGTGTCAGAGTGTTAGAGAGAATGTGAAAGTGCTTTGAGTTAAAGAGGAGCATCCAGTTCCTCCAGCCCCAGAGGGACCCTGACTCCCTCGTCTCTTTCCCCAGCCGGAGCAGCTGGATCCCGGGGAGCCGCTGGAGGACAACCTGCTGAGTGTCAGGAAGCCTGTGGTGGGACGCACACACTCACTGCCCAACGACAGCTACATGTTCCTCCCCCTGCAGCCCGTTGGGAACGCGGCCCTGGCTCCAGCACACCTCCTAGCACAGACACAGGGGCCCCAGCACATACTGGGCTCCCACAGGGGCCTGTCAGGTAATGCACCAGACGGTATTTATTTCAGTTTTTATTAACAACTTTGAACTAGCACTTGCCAGGTTAGAGGATTTCCTCTGAGGACCGGCGCTCCAGCTGCAGCCGTCCTGCGGTCTGATATCCCGCTCTGCTGGTGTGTGTGCAGGCTCCAGCAGCTCAGTGCGTTCCCAGCCGGAGGAGCGCTCCCAGCAGCTGAACGTCCCCGCCGACCTCTTCAGACCCATCAGCCCCCACAGTCACTCGGACTCGGAGTGCATCCCACGACTTCCCCCTCCCAGACGCGTGCACACGCTCAGCCGGACGCTCCGCAGACAGGTGACTATAAATACCACTCATTTCAGATTTTCCCTCTTTTATGACCTTCTCCTCCTGTGTGTCTGTACTGTATGGGATATGGGATGAAAGCTCAGTCAGTTATTCCTTTGACCACAGAAAAACGTTTTGCAAATCTCTTTAAATCTCGGATGTCCCCGACAATTGAGGCCCTGAGCTACGGTGGCCCTGAGAGGCAAGAGAGAAAAGTCTGACCTGAATTGTTTTCTTTCCATTTTGACTAAAGCACACGATTTTGGCAATAAGCATTTTTCTATGTAATCTTTTGCATCTGTAAGGATGTGTTTTTGTAAGAATCAGTGTTATTGTAATTCTCATTGTGGCCACAAGAGGGACTACGGCCCTTTTTATAAATAGGACTGAAAGCATTCATATTTTCTTCTAGGTGAGTTTTAATTTCTCCTCACATATATTGTGTGTCTTTATTTAGGTTAGAAATGTATTTAATCAACATTTAAGGGGAAACAATAATGCTTTTAGTCTTATTTAGAACATGTGGTTGTGGTGCACTACAGCCTCCTTTATGCCAAAATTAATAATACAACAACAAACACTTGGAAAATGATCCCGACAACAAAAATAAATAAATCCTGGCAGAACTTCCTTTTCCCACACTTTTCACAGATGAAGATAAAATGAGGAATTTAGGAAGATTATCCTGGCGAAACCTTTTTTTTCCAGATGTTCTTAAATCATAAACGCGGGAGAGAAAACACTTTAGAAAATGGATCTTTTCTGTATGGATCTCTGTCCTCAGGGCTTCGGTGCTGACGCCTCGTTGCAGAGCTTTCCTGAATCCCGTTCCTCGCTGCATGTTCTAAACAGTGTCACTCTTCTCCCTCCTTCTTCCTCCCCTTCTTCCTGGTATTCCTATCTGGTTTGAACGTATCCGCTGCCTCATCCTCCACTCCGTATCTGTTACTCTCTGATCTCAGCTCAGTTGGGCCCAAAAGCCGCCCGACCCCGAGCTACTGCTCAAACACAGATACTCCTGTTTCTGAAAGCGCAGACTGCAGCTCGCTGGGCCTTTCAGAAACAATGGACTCCATGTTCATCTCCCCAGAGACCACCAGATTTAACACACACACACATGCTTCCCGCCCCTGACCCCGCCCCCCAGCCACTCATTTGATTTGTATCTCCTGCTAACATCAGCAACAAAGTCTCAGTGGGTCATCTCACGTTGAGGTCACGAGTTCTTCCTTTCTCTCTCATGTGTAGCACTGCGTCAGCGATTCGATAGCTGAGTGACAGAATGTTTTCAAGCCAGACAAAAGAGGCCATTTGGCTTCGACATTTACCCAAAATGCAATGCACTTAACTACATTACAAATGATACAACTCAGGGGATTGCTACAGAACAGACAGCGAGTGCTGTCCATATGCATTTGCCCATTTTGTACATGCAGTGTACCACAGTGATAGAGCACTCGTGGCTTTTCTATGGACTAGGTTAGTGCTTTGAAGGCCTATAGCTGTCAACTATATACTGTATACAGTAGTTATTGCACTTAACCCCGTGTTTCTTAAAAAAACAAAGTGTGACAGGGTGATCGTTCCTTCGTAGTGTTCCAGTTATTATGTGTTTCTTGGTGTTACATCGCTGTGGCTGGTAATCCCACCAGGGGTCTCTGTGGCCCCACCAACAGGGTGGATTTCATCTGGAAATGTCAGTCCAGAAGTGCTGTGGCCCATAATTAATTAAACCCACGCATGCCTCGCTTCCTCATTTCTACACATTCTGGAGGATTCAAGCCATGCAGCCATTTTATGAGTTCTAGCGACCATCGCCCTCACTAAGCCTTCCTCTCCCACAGTAGCTGCATGCATACGGTTTCCCTCTTGGCCATTGGCCTCACACCCTGCGGATAGTTTTGTTCAGATATGGGGGTGGGGGGTTTGGGGGGTCCCTATTTGGTTGTAAATTCAACTCAAAACGGGTTTACAGGGTGTTGAGTGAATGGTCAAAGGTTGGAGGGTCAGGTGGTCTGGTTCAGAGTTCACTGTGATATCCAGCCTGCGAGTCCTGCAACAAAAAAAACAGAAATGAGCTTCCAACATGGAAACATGTCACATGGTACGACGGCTTGGAAACCTCATGTGACACCACTCCAACGAAGTGAAGGGTCCTGTTTGGGTGAAGGGTCACTTTCATAATCCTAATACGATTATTTCTTTTAAACGGTGGGGAGAAATTGTCCAAGAGAATCCTAATTGTGATGTTGAGAGTTTCTGGGTCATCACAACCCTTTAAAGAGCCCTCCTTAAAAAAACTCTGATCCAACTGCAAAGTTGGGTTGCTTTTAGTCCAAAAGATGATTGATGTTACGTCCGTCATCTTCCAAGAGACAACCAGATTCAACACAGACACACAGTATTAACCCGCCCTCCCCCACCCTGACCCCGCCCCTTTGTCACTGATTAGATTTTTATCTCCTTAACGATCAGCAACAAAGCCACTTCCGTCTCAAATGCATCCAGAATCTACGAATATGCAACTATCATTTTTTATCTCAAAGGTTTAACTCAACATGTCTACCCGGTCCCCTATGAGCCGACGAGATCCAAACTAGTCCCTCCACCCGTGTCACGTGTTAAACTGAGACCCAGAGTGAGCGCAGAGCAGCCTGAGGAGCGTTCACCATGACTCCCTTCACATTTGAGGAAAAAACTAAATACTGGCTCAGCCTCAACAGAAGCACCGATAAATTAATAAAACAAGACCAAAGTTCAGATCATATGTATTCCATGTTGGCGTTCATGGCCAGAGGTTACAATTGCGATTCAACCCCACGCCGCTGTGACTCTGGGAATATGCTGGCCAGATGGTGAACTTTGACCCCAACTGCTGCTTCTCATCCTCATCACCTCAGACTAACTAGTCTCCTCCACCCCTGCCTCTCATCCCCCCTTATCCCCAATACCCTCGCTATCCCTCATCTCCTCCTCCATTTCTTCACCTCACATTTACCTCCACCTCTCCCCCCCCCCCCCCCCCCCCCCCTCTACATGCCTCGTCTTCCAGGTTGCGGTGTCTACTGATTCTCAGGAGGCCCTTTGTTCAGACGGAGGGGAGAGCATTGAAGGACTTGTGAATGTGACCTCACTGGGCCTCCCTCCGCCCCCCTCCTCCTCTCCCAGCTCCCATCATTACCAGCAGCCTGCTCTCTGCCTGGTCCCCGCCACACCAGGCGCCTCCCCTAAACCCTCCCGCCCCAGCAGTGTGCACACTCAGCTTCATGACCAGCATTGCCTGGCCTCCCACTCCCCGACCTCCCCCTCGCCTCCTCTGCTCTCGCCATCCAGGCCGCACCAACAGGAGGAGGCCTCGGCGGATCAGGAAGTGTCTCTCATTATCGACGGGGTGTTGGCCGGCGGCGGTGGCGTCCCGGCGGAGGCGGGTGGCGACGGTGGCGCCGAGGAGAGCCGGAGTGCAAGTCTGAGGACGCTGAAGAGGTTCCACAGCACTGACCCGCAGGGCGGCGCCCCCCCGCCCCGCCCCCGCCCGTACTCCTGGTTGGACGACCTGCGACGTCCCTCCGCAGAGGCGTGCTCCTCGGTGGAGTCCGGCCCCCGGCGCAGCGCCTCCGGCTTCCTGTCGCGGGCCAACAGCCTGCAGATCCATAGCCAGACCCCCGCTCAGACCTCGCTGCCCTCGCCCCGCCACAAGAAGAAGATGAGTCCGCCCTGCATCTCCGTGGACCCCCCCGACGGACAGGAGGGCCTCTACCCGGGCGTGGGTGGACTCGGGAGCCTGGGGCTGGGGGGACTGGGGATGCCCCCTCCTCTGCCCAGCAGGGACACCTGCCTGAGGAGGAGAGCGCCCTCCAGTGACTCCAAGGACTCCTTTGACCTGGGAGTTGGGGAGGGATCGGGACAGGAAGGAAGCTCGCCAAACCCCAACACCAACCCCAAGCTACTGACTCTTCCCAGAGAAGACAAGCCCTGAGCACTGAACACTGATACGGCCACACACACACACACACACACACACACACACACACACACACACACACACACACACACAGCTGGACGAACACTTCACACACACAAACACACGATGCACACGGTGTATCTGTGCTGGTGATAGTTCTAGTAATAATGCTGTAGAGAGTAATAAAGGTGAAACTACAACAGTAAAACATCCTTGGTTCCGTGAGGCGTGCGGTGCTGTAGTAGTGTGACATCCCTTGTCTTTGTATTGGTACTGCCAAAAGAACGAGGAGAAGAGAACCTGGAAACAACCACACAAAACTGTTTCTCTTCTGCTCCGCCTGCATGCCACTGGCTGCAGCTCGACCGTCACCTCTGGAGTGACACCAGCCCCGCCCCCCCAGGATGTGGCGCCCTCTGTGGTCGCCATCTGAACTGCCTGGTGTTACACAGGGTGGGCTTTGCGCAGTCAGTGGAGGTACAAAGCAATATGAACGTTTTAGAGACACTATTTTCTTAAATTATTGGGCCATAGTGTTTGTACAGGATGTTGTTGTTATTTCTTTCATTCGATTGTTTTTTTTTATGTCTTTTTTTCGTGATTTTGTTTTTTTTGTCAAAATGGTTTGTCTTTGTCCTTTTTTTCAATGTAGGATATTTCTAGCTTTCTTGGTTTACTGAGGAAAGTGAACGTTTTTCAAAGTGCTGAAAACCATGTATTTGTAGGAATAATATATAAATATATATATATATATATATATATATATATATATATATATTGATATATATATATATATGAAGAAAAGTCATTAAACTGAGTTTGGATTTTTAAGCACACACGTTAGACTGTGGTGGTTTGATTGTTAGAGGAAACAAGAGGTTGCACTTGAAGTCTTTCCATTGATTGCTGGATTCCACTGAGACGCCACGAAGTCGGCAGGTTGTGAAGATCAATTTCCCAAAAACAGCAATTTAAAGTTGATTCAACAGTTGTCATTTTTTTTTCTCTTTTCTCTTCTTAGGATTTGCTCATCCAACTGACACATTCTAACTGTCATGTATTAGCTACAGAGACCAGGCAAAATGTTTATACCTCGGCTGTAAAATTGGGCAGCTTTTGGCTCCTCCACTTTGACTTCCACGAGTAGAAACCATTTGACCTCGTTCCACAGAGAAGATCTTTCCTCTGACATCGGAGACCGAACGTAAACGGGCTGAATGCACCCCAGGAGGGTTAGGGTTAGGGTAATGCACCACAGGAGGGTTAGGGTTAGGGTAATGCACCACAGGAGGCAGAATAGAAGTAACTCTGAATCTTAGTGTGTTCGTAGCTCAGCATCGGTCTGCATCCCAGGAAAACCGGCAATGTGGGCAATACGGGCAACACGGCTGATTTCACCCATTTTACACACCACACATACTGCTGCATATGGGGAAAAGTGGTACGAAGACTCTTGTGGCTCCAGAGAAAGCCTTAGGAAGTTTGTTTAAAAAAATCCCTCCAGTGATGTCACTTGAGTCATGGTTGGAGTCTGACGACAATAAGGAATCTGGGCATGTGGAAAGATGGGCGCTTACCTCTGGTAGCCGCTCCTCATCTCTGCTCAAGGCCGCATTGGCTGCTGCTAGAATAGCACACATGAACTTTCCAATCCGGCTGCTGACGGTCAAGTTGCATTGTGGGTAATGTAGGCGCCAGGGTTTGGACAAGCACAAAGAGTGGAATAAAGAAGACGTTATCTGCCCCACCGATTGTGTTCCTTATTATTTTGAACATGTCCATCAGTGCTCTTTTGAAGCGAGATCAAGACCACTGTAGTCCCTTCCTGTGGAAACTGTGAAGTAAATGTTCCTTGCCATTTAAAAAAAAAAAAAAAAAAACTATTTATTATTTCCAGAGCGGAGACTGGCGGGAGGTGCAGAGGATGCATTGTTTAACCCGACGGCTCCTTTCTGACCATAGTAATCTCACGTCATCGCCTAATGGGACGAAGACGTGTTCTTCAGGATCTTCATCTTCACCTTTGATCAGCATCAAACAGCCCGTCTGCGTACGGTTTGAGAATGTCGGGACGCAAACCTGAACAGAAGTGAATGGATCTAAAGAGGCGCTCTTTCTTATCGAGTCCATTTAATCCAATGAGCACGGATTCCAATGAAAATATGACCCGTGAACCGTGCTCATCTCAGTGGTCTGGGGCTGATTTGTTCCTCTTTCAAGTGTAAAAAAATGTGGCCTGACTTTTATGCCAGAGAATGAATTAAATCATTAAATACACATAATTATGAACGTGCTAACATCTCAGCAGGAGCTAAAGGGAACTCCTCAGGCAGCCAGCAAACAAACCGCCTTTGGAAAATGTAAATAATGATGTGAGCGTGGAGACGTGGAAACAATGCAGCAATAATGACATGTTTATATAATTTAAAGGGTTCATGCTGCTAAATTGTACAGCGACAATTAACCAATGTTAAAATGTTTAAATGCATAAGCATCAATCAGATTCACAAATTAGGACGTCGTTAATTTAGTTTTACTGATATTTTAAAGGCGGGTGAGAGAGAGAGAGCGTTTTACCTCTTCTGATGACACAGTCCCCAAAACGCCAACATAATGCCCCCAAAAGACAGAAACTGTGTGTGTGTGTGTGTGTGTGTGTGTGTGTGTGTGTGTGTGTGTGTGTGTGTGTGTGTGTGTGTGTGTGTGTGTCTCCTGTCAGGGATAAGCGTTACTGACAACAATAACACAGGTTCTCTTGAAAATTAGCTTGGTGATACAAATCAGCATCTTATAGAAAAACAGCCTGTACATCATGTAAATATGTTTAATTGATTTCAATATGATCTGAACAGTGCACCATTATATAACAACATGATTTAATGACACCAGAGTTGGACTATCTGTGAGCTTTTCAGTATTCAACACTCTTCTTGTTCTCGTGAGATTTTTGGTTTGCATCATGTTCTCCCTTTAGAGGTTTTCCAGGCACGTCCATCTGGTAGGAGGCCCCGGGGAAGACCCAGGACACGCTGGAGGGATTATATCTCCCAGCTGGCCTGGGAACGCCTCGGGATCCCCCAGAATGAGCTGGTAGATGTTGCGGGTGAGAGAGAAGTCTGGGTCAGCCTGCTGGACCTGCTGCCTCCGCGACCCGACCCCGGATAAGCGGTGGAAAATGGATGGATGGATGGATAATATAATATATATAATAACACAGCTGCATACGTGCTTACTTGCTCAGACAAAGAAAATACCATCTGTAGGCTTAATACGTGGAGGAAAGTTTGTAATCTGATCAGAGGTCAGCTGGTCATTTTTGATGATTGCACTGAAACGTCCTGGCAAGCTAACATTTATCATTATTTTGCAAGGGACATGAATCTCTGTGGCAAGTTTCATGGCAATCCATCCAATAGTTGTTGTGACGTTTCTCATTAGGTGTAACTTCACAGCAGGATTCTTTTTTTAAAAGCACTTGTAGCCACAGTGTGCTGAAACAGAGTCGGTTAAAAGAGGATTAAAAAAACTTTTAAATGTACGTAGCTCCTTAAAGCAAACACTGTCGACCTCATGGCGTTGTCCGAGGCCCCGAGATCACGGATCCGTAGGCTTCATCTTCTGGGGCCACGAATGTCTGCACAAACAATCGTGGCATCAATTATTTAAAAAAGATTAAACATACTGACCACCAGGAATTACAGAAAACCTGGCGAAGACTCATCTTCCCTTTCGGCTGCTTGTTCAGATGCGTATAAAAATCTCTCTGCACATGAATGAGCAGCAGCGAGGGCCCAGCTGAGAGGAGACCATCTGAGGACTGGAAATGTGGATGTCTGGCCGGTTTGACTGATGCTGCTCTGAGGGCGAGGATCTCCAACGCGGCCTTCAGAGAAACTTGTAATCACGTTCAAGTTGTCTCTCAACACGTGTAACCAATCCCAAGTGTTGGCGAAAGTATCAAATAACAGGCCAGACTGGCATTTCCACACGCGGCACTTTCCCTGAACGCACACAATAAATTGTCCGAGACGACTCGAAAGAAAAACCATTTCAAGCACAGTTCCATGTTCTGTGCCTTCGTTCTCACTTTTCCACTCTTTCCTTCGTCTCCTATTACACCTCCCACTGCTTTTTCTCTCACCTGTCTTGTTTTTTGATATTTTCATTTTTACATTTCATGGCGAGAGCGCCTGAGATGGGCCGGATTACCAATAAACACATCTAAACACAGTGCGTCTGTATGATTACAGCTTCACTCTCCATATCTGATGTCTAATTTCCATGAGTTGATCCACGGCAATTTAAGTTTATTTTTAATCATCATTATCTTTTTTTATGCTGACTTCATCATCTGTGATGTGACAGATTTTGGGCTGTGCTGAACATTTGGTAGGAGGAGGAGCCATTGGTAGAATACCTTGCAGTTATAGTTGACTTTAATTTGTAAAATATCTTTTAAATACATATATACAGTATATATATATATATATATATATATATATATATATATATATATATATATATATTACAACATGGAAATTTGGTTTATTAATTGTTTTTGAGATTGCATGAAGTGTGTTTAGTGAGGCGTTACAGCCCATTAGTTGTGTACATCACCAGTACAAAACCAACCCCTGCTTATCCAAGAAGAATGTCTCCATCTCGTTCCCTTGTCATTCACATTAGAACTGCATATTTAACAATATATATATATATAGTTGTATAAAACTAAAACTGACCTATTGCTATCATGATGCCCGTCCCACCGGTTCCCGTTGACTCCTGTCCCATCCCAGTTCCATCCATCCATTTTCGTCCTCTTATCCGGGGTCAGGTCTTGGAGGCAGCAGGTCCAGCAGGCTGACCCAGACTTCTCTCTCACCCGCAACATCTACCAGCTCATTCTGGGGGATCCCGAGGCGTTCCCAGGCCAGCTGGGAGATATAATCCCTCCAGCGTGTCCTGGGTCTTCCCCGGGGCCTCCTACCAGTTGGACGTGCCTGGAAAACCTCTAAAGGGAGGCGTCCTGGAGGCATCCTAATTAGATGCCCGAACCACCTCAGCTGACTCCTTTCAACACGAAGGAGTAGCGGCTCGACTTCAAGCTCCCTCCTGATGTCCGAGCTCCTTACCCTATCTCTAAGGCTGAGCCCTACAGAGGAAACTCATCTCCTTACACTATCTCTAAGACTGAGCCCGGCCACTCTACGGAGGAAACTCATTTCAGCCGCTTGTATCCGCGACCTCGTTCTTTCGGTCACGATCCAAAGCTCGTGACCATAGGTGAGGGTTGGGACGTAGACCAGGTTTCTCCCAAATCCTGTATTCTGCAGGTCAGCTGTGTGAAACCCCACGGCCTCAACTTTTATTACTTTTTCTCCCCTTCAGCATCCAACCTGGGATATTTTTCTCTATTGATTGCCCAAACAGGTGAAACCAGCCTATTGAAACAGCCCACATCCACTTTTGAATCTTTCATCTGAAATCAGTCAGTGTTGTAATGGATGTCAGTCTGACTCAGTGGAGTCTGAGGGCTGATATAATTGGATCTGTAAACCTGAGTATCATTAGACTCCACAAATATCTGATAGAGGACATATATGGATTTTTTTTCTTTCTGAATTATTCACATTGACTTTTTTTACGTTGTAATCCAAGTATTGGCAAGATATTTAAAAGCCAAAAGTTTAGAAATGGATTTAAATAACTAATTCAGAGCCATATATTTTAGCGTAACCACTCTTTGTTTTTTAAACTTGAGGATCGTTTAATTTAGCATGAAATTCATTTATTTCGCTTTCTTTTGAAATTAAGTTAACTGAAAAAAAACTGTAGTTTTATTGGCAAAAGCACAGGGGTACTTTTACTACATTCATTCTCCAAATACTTGAACCCACTATGAAGAATCAGCTGAGAGGCCTATCTCAAAGGGAGCCACTGGCCAGTCTTCTTGGTGGCTTTGTTCACACACACATGTGTACACACTGCCAGTGAGAACCTGCTCATACATAATCAGGGAGGTATTTCAAGCCCAAAGGCAGCAGCATAACACCCTCTAGACAGGGTGCAGGGGCCATGCTTACCGATGCGTAACCTAGCGAGGCTGCAGTTTCTTCTAGTTGGTTCTTTTTGCTTCCCCTCACCAAAGAGCAGCCTGAAGGTAATTTCCTTTCCCACCTGGATGGAGCGCCTGCACTGATGAACCTCCAGTCTGCTTGTGAACACTAGCCTTGCTGCTGCTGTCCACTTGAGGGTGCTGATGCCTCAATAGTATCCACGTTTATATACATTTAGAAGCTCGCCTTTAACGCCTGCTTCTTTTTTCTCCATCGCTTATTGCAACGGGGTGAAATTATGTCATCGTGCGACTCATTAAGCCTATTTAAATGTTAAAGAAACCAAAATTGATCTGTGAAATTAGTAATTTCGCAGAGGTCGCGAGACCCGAAACCTGTTTCCCACTGCACTCGACGAGGCTGTGACGTAGAGGCAAACTGGCCGCTGAGCCCCAGAACCCTAACCCAAGCAGACTTTTATAAGTGTGCCGACATGGAATTGTTATATTAAGGAGAAATTAAAGCCACGCCCTTTGTTTCATGGTTCGCTGCTGTTAATATAAAAATGCCATGAATTGTTAACATTTCAAACACATATAGGAAGCCATTTAAATTCCTCAACATACATAACGTCTGACTTCGCTTCACGTTTATCCTCACGATAAGGAAAAGATTGGAGGACCTGTGAGTTCCTGAATAATACATTATTTATATTTAAAGGTGCAAGATACGAGATGGGGAGCTTTCAATTGACTCCCGACGGCTCTCAACATGGCTGGCGCAAAAAGCTGTTTGCTGCTGCACTAATGTTCAGAATATTAAATATAGCTCCCATAATGATTTATTAAAAGCAGGCGTCTGTGCGCTAAAGAATGAAACGTATTGAACTACACTACCCACTCCAAATAAGTATTACTAACACATTCATACACATTCAAAAATGTGCGTGTACGTGTGTGTGTGTGTGTGTGTGTGTGTGTGCGTGTGTGTGTGTGTGTGTGTGTGTGTGTGTGTGTGTGTGTGTGTGTGTGTGCGTGTGTGTGTGTGTGTGTGTGTGTGTGTGTGTGTGTGTGTGTGTGTGTGTGTGTGTGTGTGTGTGTGTGTGTGTGTGTGTGTGTGTGTGTGTGTGTGTGGTTGTGAGAGCGATATGTGAGTGAGGGTATGTGAACAGAGACAGAGATGGAGAGTGTTCAGGACTCGGCCTCGCTCAATTATTCTTATTATTACTCACCTCTTAGGTGCTCTGCAGCTCGGCTGGCAGGCAAACTGCTGCCAGTGCTTTCTGCTTGAAGAAGTTCAACTTTTTCCCAATAATGCGAGCAGTCTGGGGTAGTGGAAGGAGACTGCTGGCTTGAACAATTAAACTGAGTTTGCATAAAGTGGCTTTGACAGGCCAAACCGATGAGACAGCAGCGTGGACCTGCTATATTCTGAGAAAGGGAAGGTACACTCAGATTCGATTATAAAAGACTTTGTCTCGCGTGTACGAGAAAAATCAACCCAGTATGGTACGCGTCCTCGCTTGAACTGGGCTCGTCCTTCAGGGGTCGGCAGAGCGCTGGCTGCATTGGGAACTATGAGACTCTCATGTGTCTTTTCCTCTCTGGCTCTCACACATACAGCCACCCACCACAGGCCTCTACTGGCCCACTTCCTCTTCAGAAAAGACTCTCTCTCTCTCTCTCTCTCTCTCTCTTTATCTCTCTCTCTCTCTCTATCTCTCTCTCTATCTCTCCCTCTCTCTCTATCTCTCTCTATCTATCTCTCTCTCTCTCTCTCTCTCTCTCTCTCTATCTCTCTCTCTCTATCTCTCTCTCTCTCTCTCTCCCTCTCTCTCTCTCTTTCTGCTGTTGACCCCACACTTTGAATGAGAATACTTACTTTCTGTTTCCACTTTATTGAGAAATCCTAGTTAGTTTATTCAACTTTGTTCATATGAAACTGTAGCAGAATGATTGTATGTTTCTAAATAAAAAGTGGAGGAGTGAATGTTTTATTTTTGTAATATTTTTTTTAAGTGCAACAATGTGCAGACTTCATGGTGTTGAATTATTTTCAATTCACACACTAGCAGTTTCCTTTGACAATGTGTGTGCGGTCCAGTGAAGACAAAGTCCTCTGCCTGTTCCTGGTCGCGATCAGGAAGTAGCTCCTGTCGAGGAAACCCTCATCCCTCGCTCAGATCATCCAAGGGACGTCAGCGCCAGCCGACTAGCGGGTCTGTCCTCGAAGGCCCTGGAGCTCAGTGAATGTAGTGCACCATTAAGGTGTCATTTGAAATAAACTTCATAGTTATTCACGGGAGAGAACACACCATCATGTCACAACATAACTCATGGTAATCAGGCAGAGTTCAGCCAAATAAACTTGGGTTTTTGCAGCTGTGACAACAAGGTCGGGGTAAAGTGAGGATAAGTGTGTGTTACAGTCTGTGTGTGTGTGTGTGTGCCTGTCTGTGTGTGTGTGTGTGTGTGTGTGTGTGTGTGTGTGTGTGTGTGTGTGTGCGTGCGTGTGTGCCGGGAAACTTGAATATAGTTAGCTTCTTTAGTTACTAACATCAAGAAGATGTGCAATGAGAGCTAAGCCGCCAAGAAGAAAATACATTTTAACTCTAAAGAGAGGAATAAAAACTGCACATTTATATTAACAATGGAACAAATAACTCATGTGAAGAGTTTTGACAAACGCACAGCGAGTCATCACAAACTACTCAGCTCCTCTCTGCACCGTACATCACTTGACCTCTCTTGACCTCTCTTGACCTCTCTTGACATCTCTTGACCTCTCTTGACCTCTCTTGACATCTCTTGACCTCTCTTGACCTCTCTTGACCTCTCTTGACCTCTCTTGACATCTCTTGACCTCTCTTGACCTCTCTTGACATCTCTTGACCTCTCTTGACCTCTCCAGGTGGTTTTTGTTTTCTTCTCGTGGAAGATAGCAGTTCAAATGGATTCCAATGGCGACCCAAAGTCACATGAAAACATAACCAAAACATCCAACGAATTTGGTTTTGAATTAATGTCGCACATGGATGTCTAATTGTTCTGCTGCAGTCAAACGCTTTCAACCAAAAACAGTGAAAACAAACAGACAAGAGAAATGTTGCCATTTTAATAATAAGTAGGTTAAAAAGAGACATACAAAATAATAAAATAAAACCTGCCCAAATTAAATAAATGTGTATATACTTAATTAAGAGAGTTAAAAATAAGTCTAGAAAGGGAACATAACTCATGGCGTTCTTTATATATCTCTCTTGTTCCTCTTAGACTGAGTCTATAATTATCCCAATAGTCATAGAACTGCACTTCTGTGGTAATTTACTCTGCTGCTAAACGCTAATTACATTTCTTATGCAATTTTCTTTAGAGGGACTGTACAAAGACAATTAAGCATGTCCATGAATATAAGATGCCAGTTTTCAGTTAATTAATTAATTAATTAAGTATTACAATTCCTCCCTGGCATTGAGGAGTTTGGTTTATGGCATTTTGGGACAGAATATGTTTTTTGTATTCCCTCTGGAGTATAAATATATAAACTAATAAACAAACATACCTCCTTTCTGTTATCTTGTGCCTTCATGACTGTTCTTCATGTTGCCTCTGTCCTTCTCTGGACCTTCAAATAATTACATTTTATTTGTATTGCAAATATATCTCAAATCACACATTTTCCTCAGAGGGCTTTACATTACAACAAACAACTTCCTCTAAAAAGTAATCTTCAACAAGGTAAAAACTAGAAGAAACCTGAGGGAGAGCAACTAAGGAGTGACACATATATCATGTGTAGAATGAACAACACACAACATTACAGCGTATGACATACAACGAGAGTAATAATAGAAAAAGTATTACTACTAACAGCAGCAGTGGTCATTCATGCGTTGATATTGTTCAATTATATAATTGAACAATATCAAAGCATGAATAGTGACAATAATAATTATGCAAATGTGACTTGTAAAAATAATAGTGCAGGCAGAGCCACGATCCATGGAAACCAGAGAGGAGAGAAAGCACAAAGACTCCTGGGAAAAGCCATGTTAGTGCATTAATGTGACATGATGCATTTAGATAGAGAGGAAGAGGAAGACGAGGAGAGAGGAGCTCAGTGTATCCCAAGATGTCAGCCGGCTGTGTTGGCCTACAGCAGCATATCCAGGGCTCCAGGGCCGAACCTGAGCCAGCCCTAAGTGTACGCGTTATCAAAGAGGAAAGGGTTAAGCCTACTGGGGAGTCTGGTCCCTGGGTTAGGGTTAACGGGGAGTCTGGTCCCTGGACTGGAACTGGAGGCTTGATGACTGAAGGCTCCTCAATGAGGCCAACACAGAGGAGCCAGTACAGCTGAGTATGGGGAGAGCTGGATCATCCATGAAATACTGGAGCACAAAGAAAGAGACACAGAGGGATGAGGCCGCCTGGTGACGTGGATGCTTGTAATTAGTGCTTTTATTTCTTATGATTTATTGCAAATGTAAAAGTCAGATCTTTAATAATGCTGTAAAACACATCATTTCCACTCATAGTGCAATAAACTGTAACTCAGCCTCTTTAAGGAATGGCAACGTGCAAATCATATCGTGTGTGTGTATGAGTGTGTGTGTGTGTGTGTGTGTGTGAGAGTATGGAAGGGTATATATAAAAATGAAAAAGTCATTCCAGGTCCTCCATACTGGACAAGGTTACATTCAGTACAGACATCAATAAGACAAACAGCCTCACCTCCTCCGGGCTCACTGCACAAACAGCCTTCCACTGAAGTTGAGTTCACTCAGCATATTGAATATTATGAGAGATCAATTGTGTTTCAGCTGCTCCACCATTAATCTCAACTGGCTTCTCACCTCTCTTTCCCCTCTCTAGTCCTTTCTAGTTCTCTCTTAGTCCATTCTCTCTCTCTCTCCCTCTCTCTCTCTCCCTCTCTCTCTCTCTCCCTCCCTCCCCAGGATAAACCAGTTTTTGTAATGTTATGATCATATATATTTCTTCTGTTGTGACTATTGTTGTTATTGATCCAAATGTTTCTTTTGTATTTAGCTATTGTGCAACATTAGTGAGTCACTTTTTATTGTGAGACACACACACACACACACACACACACACCTTGTTGCCCACTTGGAGACATTATCGCTGTACATTTCTCCAGCGGCTCCTCAGCTTCAGCACCGTCTCACCTCGCCACGTGCATGCAGCCAAGAATGAGTTGCTATGGTTACAAGACAGCGTGTCATCAGGTCAGTTGGTCGAGCTTTAGCCCCAAATATGATTAAAATTGTGTGTGTGTGTGTGTGTGTGTGTGTGTGTGTGTGTGTGTGTGTGTGTGTGTGTGTGTGTGTGTGTCCAGCGGTCAGTGTTGAGCGACACAAGTCACAGTAGAAGGTGAAATGGAGAACAGAGTGTAATCCCAATTCATAATGCATCTGTTATGCATAAAAAACACATCACAATGAAAGAGCGTTGAAAGTCGACTAACTGCTGCAGGTTTTCTGTCAAGGGATCATCTCTCAGGTCATCGTGGCCCTGAGGAGCCGGCCCTCCCTCTCCATCCGCAGAGTCAAAGCCCCGAACAGGAAGGAGGCGTCTGCAGCCCGGTGCTGGATCGGCCCACTGAGCCCATCCAGCACCGGGCTGCTGAACAGGAGTCTAAGGAAAGTGCTTCAAAGGCTTCTCGGTTCCAACACACGGCGATCTAAAACGGGGTGTTAAATGAGAGGATAGCCGTGATCAGTGCGTGTTCGAGGGCATCAACATGCAATAATGATGAGAGAAAATCCTCAGTCGTGAGTGTTTGTATTTCCTGCACGTACCAGAAGAGGCCTTTTCCGCTCTGTGTGGAGGGAGCAGGAAAAGAATGTGGGAAAAGGCTGAAGACAGAACATTACAAAAGAGTCACCACTTACACACAGAATAGAAAGATAGGATAGAGAATGTTTGGTTATATTGTCATCTCCCCAGCGATCCCACGCCAGCACAGGTGCTTTATGGGTAAAACGTAGGACCGGGTGTGGGACGTACCCTGACAGCAGGGGGATGCATGTGGACTACGTGAGGCCTGGAGAGAGTCACGGTTACACTGTAACCACACAAAACCAAACCACTGAATACAGGAAAACCTCACTGTATTTTTATTAATTGTATTTATTCAGGGACTCATTCACAAGACCACTTATTGTTTAACACGTGTTGTACTTTTATACGACATTTTATTTCTGTAATACAGTCATCCACTCCAAACATCTTCCTCTATTCAAACTGCTCTCGCCATTCAAAGTATTACTGCCAGGACTGTTATCATGAACACTTTGGAATAGACGTGTTTTAGTAGATGGTGAAACCTAATGTATTCATTCCACACATTTTCATCAGCAGCAATGATTTACTTCCCCTTTGAATTCTGGGAAGGTAGAAATAGTAATGACTCATCATGTGGGTTGGGATGCACACGTTTTTATGAAGGTCAATCAGAGCAATGTATGATCGGTGATTGCTACAAAAAGCAATTAATAGCAATCTTTCAGTCGAGGGACTCCAAATGCATGTTTAATATAATCTTTTATGATTATTTAAGAGTCGTTAAGAGGTAATGAAAGTGTGATGAGTCTGTCTACGATCTGACAGTTAGTTTGCAAAGCAAGTTGTTCAAGTTGTCTCTAAGACCATGCCGCTTCAAAGTATGGATGTCACCACATTCAGTGAAGGAATCTGAAGATTACATTTCATGTGTATGAACGTTGAAGACAAAAACATGTAAGAAACAATTACAAGCCCTGTTACAAACGTGAAGACCTGTTGAGTGCTGTCGGCCGGCCAGGGTCTGGCTGGGTCGTGTTTTCAGGAGAGAAGCGGAAAAACTCATCACACACAAAGGGAGCGAGGAGGAGCCTGGTCTGATCCCAGAAGAGGGCCTTCATCTCTGATGCTTCAGACGGCTCCCCTTGTTACCGACGTCACGAGCTCCTTTCAGAGGCCTGTTGTGTCTGTGACGTCTTCTGCTTTGAACTTCAAACCACTTCCCTTTGTTTTCACTCAGATGAACACACTGAGTGCGACACTGATGATGAAAGTATTCGGCGAGTGGGGTAGTGGTAAGGACACACACACACACACACAATCTTCTATTAAATTACCCCCGCGCCATCCCTTTACCGGCCTCCACTCGCGGAGCCTTTGAAGGCCATGGTGCACCTGGTGACGGATGCTCCTCCAGCCGATGCGCTCCGACACCTCTCATTCCAGTTGGTCTCACTCCAGTGTGTGGTGATAAAGCAGGCTAAGAGGGGCTGCCGGGTCCACGGCGTTCCGGTACACTGGCCACGGCCGAGCGCCGTCATTGAATACCAAAAGCCCCACTCGCTCTCTGATGGAGCACACTCCCCAAAACCAGTCCAAGAAATAAACAGAAACATGACGGTGGCTGTCTGTGTGTGTGTGTGTGTGTGTGTGTGTGTGTGTGTGTGTGTGTGTGTGTGTGTGTGTGTGTGTGTGTTTGTTTGTGGGGGATGACTTTGGGTGTTGCAGACAAAGCACAGACGTCAGCTGGGGAAAACCATGATGGTTCATCCAGACAGCGATGACTAGGTGATAAATGAGAATTAAATGAGTCCATTTGTGTAGATGAGTTTCCAGCAGTGAAACCAGACTTATGACTGTATGAAGTTTACTATGAACGATGCAAGTTTGCAATTGCTATTTCAAGGAAAACTTCACACACAAAATGACTTCCGTGCATGAATTATTCTCACCGTGTATTCTTAAAGGAAAACACTTACTTTATTCACCTAGATGGTGAACAAAAAATACAAAAATGCTGTTGTTTAACGCAGCCCCCATTTACTTCAATTCATCACGACCTTTCTGCGTTATCTGACCTTGAAGAATTCAAGTTCACACTTGGTGAGAAGTTGATTTATTGGTGGTGATTATTGAAAGTAAAGTGTTCAAGAAGTCAAGCGTGTAGAATGTCCTTTGTATCTGAAAGGTTTCATCTCTTATCGTACTGCAGATACCTATGAGGGTTTTAAATTAAGCAATATATTGTACAAAATCTAAGACTAAGCTCATTTGTTTTGTCAGGTGTGTGGCGTACGTGTGCGTCCACCATGAGTAGTGTGGGGTTTGAACAGGCGACACCCCTAAATGAAGCGCCTCTCCTTCGTGGAGAGGTGCTGGTGTAACGTCCGGTCAGACGGCTGAGGCCCTGTCCGCCGCTAGTGAGGCGTTTGAGGTATTGGTGCATCAGAGTTTTTTTAAACGCTTCAAAGTCAGCTTTAATGTCAATTTTTTACATGTGCAAACATACAAAAGATCGAAAGAACGTTTCTCTTCTGTCCAACATAAAGTGAATAGTGAATAGTAATAATAATAAAGTGCAAAAACAATTTAAGAAAGAGAGAAACATATAAGCAGTTATAACAACATAAATAACATAAATTTGGAACTGTGAATGACTATGTATGTTAGCAGCAGTCAGAGTTCAGCAGCATTTAGACATGTGTGTCTGAAGAGGACGGAGTGGGAGGGTGGGGAGAGAGTTCAGCTTCCTGACAGCCTGGTGGATGAAGCTGTTGGACAGCCTGGTGGTGCGAGCCCGGAGGCTCCGGTATCTCCTACCGGAGGGCAGGAGGCTGAAGAGACCGTGTGAGGGGTGGCAGGAGTCGCTCACAATCATGGTCACTTTGCGGGTGAGGCGGGTGTCATATATGTCATGCAGGGAGGGGAGGGGGGGGAGTGAGGCACCAATGATCCGTCCAGCTGCATTCACTATGCGCTGCAGGGCTTTCCTGTTGTAGTCCGTGCAGCTTCTGCCCCACACAGTGATGCTGCTGGTCAGGATGCTCTCAATGGTGCCACGGTAGAAGGTGCACATGATGGATGGGGGGCTTCCTGCTTTCCTCAGCTTGCGGAGGAAGTAGAGCCGCCTCTGTTCCTTCTTTGCCAGCGATGACGTGTTGGCTGTCCAGGAGAGGTCCTCACTGATGTCCACCCCCAGGAATTTGGTGCTGCTGACTCGCTCAATGTCCGCACCGTTGATGGTCAGTGGTGGGTGATGAGTGTGGCCTTTCCGGAAGTCAACAACAATCTCCTTGGTCTTGCTGTTGTTGAGCAGGAGGTTGTTGTCTCCGCACCACGTGGTCAGAAGGTTGACCTCCTTCCTGTAGAGGGTCTCATCATCCTTGGTGATGAGACCTATCAGCGTTGTGTCGTCTGCAAACTTGACCAGGTGATTGGTGCTGTAGGTGGTTTTGCAGTCGTGTGTCAGCAAAGTGAAGAGCAGTGGACTGAGCACAACCCCCTTCATCCAGGATGAAAGGGAAAGAAACAGCCCAAACTGTTTTGATAGAAGTTGCTGCTGGGTACCTGCATTGAATATGTATTATGACCTGAGGCTCTCTGAAGCTGTGCTTACAAGTTACACAACTAAACAGTTTTTTTCTCGTGTTTCTTAAGCCTAGCACAAGGCTATGCAACAGACACACAACATTGGGAACGTCACGTGTGCTAGCCTAGCTAGATCTCGACCATCTCATTCATTCACAATGCTCATTTTATCCATCCATCCATTTTTGTCCGCTTATCCGGGGTCGGGTCGCGGTGGCAGCAGGCACCTGCCTGAACCACCTCAGCTGACTCCTTTCATCATGAAGGAGTAGCGGCTCAACTCCAAGCTCCCTCCTGATGTCCGAGCACCTTACCCTATCTCTAAGGCTGAGCCCTATAGAGGAAACTCATCTCCTTACCCTATCTCTAAGACTGAGCCCTACAGAGGAAACTCATCTCCTTACCCTATCTCTAAGACTGAGCCCTACAGAGGAAACTCATCTCCTTACCCTATCTCTAAGGCTGAGCCCTACAGAGGAAACCCATCTCCTTACCCTATCTCTAAGACTGAGCCCTACAGAGGAAACTCATCTCCTTACCTTATCTCTAAGGCTGAGCCCTACAGAGGAAACCCATCTCCTTACCCTATCTCTAAGGCTGAGCCCTATAGAGGAAACTCATCTCCTTACCCTATCTCTAAGGCTGAGCCCTATAGAGGAAACTCATCTCCTTACCCTATCTCTAAGACTGAGCCCTACAGAGGAAACTCATCTCCTTACCCTATCTCTAAGACTGAGCCCTATAGAGGAAACTCATCTCCTTACCCTATCTCTAAGGCTGAGCCCTACAGAGGAAACCCATCTCCTTACCCTATCTCTAAGACTGAGCCCTATAGAGGAAACTCATCTCCTTACCCTATCTCTAAGACTGAGCCCTATAGAGGAAACTCATCTCCTTACCCTATCTCTAAGACTGAGCCCTACAGAGGAAACTCATCTCCTTACCCTATCTCTAAGGCTGAGCCCTATAGAGGAAACTCATCTCCTTACCCTATCTCTAAGGCTGAGCCTGGCCACTCTACGGAGGAAACTCATTTCGGCCGCTTGTATCCGAGACCTCGTTCTTTCGGTCACGACCCAAAGTTCGTGACCATAGGTGAGGGTTGGGACGTAGACCGACTAGTAAATTGAGAGTTGAACCGGGAGACGAAGCTCTCAATTTACCGGTCGTTTTACTGCAGCCGCACCGATCCACCTGTCGATCTCCCGCTCCTGCTCATTTTATAAAAGTTGCCATTAAAATAATAAAAATGACAATGGGACACCTTTAATAAAATAATATTTAATTTAAACATTCTAAATCATATCCAATGCCTACAAAGCACTTATGATTAACACCGTTAGGTTAATAAACGTAACCTGTTTAAACTTAATAAACTAAAGTTACGAGTGACTTGGGACTCGATAGATTAACATTAGTCTGTTGTTAACGTTGTTTATGTTGATTTGATATCTCCATTAATTGTGCATCGTGGAAAACGTTCCTCATGTCCCCTTCGTCTCTGATGACATCACTTCCACTCTTGCTCTCTTTGCGGTGGCTCGGTGTTGAAGTGTCTTCTCCAGGAGGATATTACTCCATCGCTGTCTGTCATTGAGATCTGGTGCTCAGTAGCTTTGAAGGATTCATGTCCTCACTGACATGATTTATCTTCCAACTGTTATTGTGAGTGTGATATGAAACTCAGGTAAATGTAAACAGGTGTAGCTACAGTATTTTATGGCTCAATAAAGTACACCCCGTGACTCACTCTCAACCAATCAGAATGCTTGATTTCATCTACCCGTATTATAAATACTTCATATACACTGCATATACTTTCCATTTGTGCACTTCCTTTATTGATTAATTGCCTAAATTAATACACCCTGCTGTTTTGCTGTATATATTAAGTATTTTTATTCCTGATATTTTTGTGTATTCTATGTAACTTTGCCTGCTGTGACAAACAAATTCCCTCCTGGGGATGAATAAAGTATCTATCTGTGACTCCTCAAGACTGCTGGACTACTTGGATCTTGGCTGAGTACATTCTTTAAAGAGGTTTCTCTGCAATATTTCTATTGTACTTGCTGTATTATCTCTACTAGACTATTTCTACTAGACTGTTAGTCTGTTCTGTCTTTAATATCCGAATCATTTGAAACGGGACTTTGCTTTCAGTCAAGTGACTTAAACGCAACTGAATCAGCTAGGGTTAAAGTCTACTTCTGTAATCCAACTCTACTAGAGACTAGGCTCTATTTTACTTTCTACCTTTGAGGTAAACAGATCCTGTCCTTAATCAGTTTTTACATTACATGTCATTTAGCTGACGCTTTTATCCAAAGCGACTTACAATAAGTGCATTCTACGGTTACAAACAAGAATCAGAACAACAAGAATCAAGAAGGTACAATTTCGTCAAGGTTCGACTACAAAGTGCTATCAGTAAGAGCCATTTCAGTGCTACTAGTGCTACATCCTTTATTCAAGGTATAGTCGGAAAAGATTTGTTTTTAGTTTGCGACGGAAGATGTAGAGACTTTCTGATGTCCTGATGTCAATGGGGAGCTCATTCCACCATCGAGGAGCCAGGACAGAGAACAGTCGAGACTTTGTTGAGTGTTTAGCTCTCAGTGACGGAGCTACAAGGCGATTGGCAGAAGCCGAGCGGAGCGCACGAGTTGGGGTGTAAGGTTTTACCATGTCCTGGATGTAGACTGGACCAGATCTGTTCGTAGCACGGTACGCCAGTACCAGTGTTTTGAAGCGGATGCGGGCGGCCACTGGTAACCAGTGAAGGGCGCGGAGGAGCGTGTGAGAATTTCGGGAGGTTAAAGACCAGTCGAGCTGCTGCATTCTGGATGAGCTGCAAAGGTCGGATGGCACCAGCAGGTAGACACGCCAGGAGGGAGTTACAATAGTCTAGACGCGAGATGACCAGAGCCTGGACGAGAACCTGTGCCGCCTTCTGGGTGAGAAGTGGACGTATTCTCCTGATGTTGTGCAGCATGAATCTGCAAGAACGAGTTGTTGCGGTAATGTTGGCAGTCAGGGAGAGTTGACTGTCCAGGGTCACACCGAGGTTCCTGGCAGTCGGGGCCAAGACTGAGTTGTTGAAAGTAATCGTCAGGTCGTGAGTGGGGGAGACTTTTCCTGGAAGGAGAAGTAATTCCATCTTGTCGGGGTTAATCTTCAAGTGATGTGCGGACATCCATTGTGAGATGTCAGTCAGACAGGCCGAGATTCGTGCTGCTACCTGTGATTCCGATTTGGGAAACGAGAGGATCAGTTGGGTGTCGTCAGCATAGCTATTGTAGGAAAAGCCATGCGAGCGAATGACGGAGCCAAGAGAGTTGGTGTACAGGGAGAAGAGGAGAGGACCGAGGACAGAGCCTTGAGGGACCCCAGTAGTGAGAGGACAAGGGTCAGACACAGATCCTCTCCAGGTTACCCGGTAGGTCCGATCGCTGAGGTAGGATGAGAGGAGGGAGAGCGCAGTGCCTGAGATACCCTGGTCCTGGAGGGAGGAGATGAGGATCTGGTGGTTCACTGTGTCAAAGGCAGCAGAAAGGTCCAGAAGGATAAGGACAGAGGAGAGAGAGGCTTCTCTAGCAGTGTGAAGCTGCTCTGAGACAGCAAGGAGGGCAGTCTCTATTGAGTGGCCTGCCTTGAATCCAGACTGGTGAGGGTCCAGAAGGTTGTTCTGATGGAGGAAGGAGGAGACTTGGTTGAAGATAGCTCGCTCCAGGGTTTTGGAAAGAAAGGGAAGGAGAGAGACAGGTCTGTAGTTGTTGACTTGACGGGTTGAGAGTGGGTTTCTTCAGGAGGGGGTTAACTCTTGCCTCCTTCAGAGAGTTAGGGAAACAACCAGTTGAGAGGGAGGTGTTAATAAGATGGGTGAGAAAGGGAAGAAGGTCAGGAGCAATAGACTGGAGGATGTGAGATGGGATGGGGTCAAGGGGGCAGGTGGTTGGGCGGGCAGAGGTTACCAAGGTAAGAACTTGATCAGGAGACAGGGGGGTGAAAAAGGAAAGCGAAGGGGAGGCGGATAGGGTTAGTGGAGATGTAGTTATGGGAGGGGGATCAGTAAATGAGGAGCGAATGTCATCTATCTTTTTTGTAAAGTAGTTGACAAAGTGGTTCGGTAAAAGGGTGGAGAGAGGAGGAGGAGAGGGGGGATCAAGGAGGTTGGAAAAAATGGAGAAGAGTTTTTTGGGGTTAGAGAAAGAAGATTCAATTCTGGATTGGTAGAACAGGCTTTTGGCTGCAGAGATAGAGGCAGAGAAGGAGGCGAGAAGAGAGTGATAGGCGTGCAGGTCGTCTGCGTGTTTGGATTTTCGCCATTTCCTTTCCGATGCTCGCAAAGTGGCTCTCTGGGCACGGACCGGGTCTGACAACCACGGAGCTGGAGGAGAGTTGCGGACCTTACGTGTCGTAAGAGGACAGAGAGAATCAAGAGAGGAGGACAGAGTAGAGAGGAGAGTGTCTGTGGCAGAGTTCGGATGCATGAGTGAGAAAAAGTCAGTTGAAGGAAGGGCTGACAGAACAGACGAGGCCAGAGAGGAGGGAGAGAGAGAGGGAGAGAGGAGAGAGAGAGAGGGAGAGAGAGAGGGAGAGAGGGAGCGAATGTTGCGACGCACAGGTGCAGAGTCTGTTGCTGTGGGAGGGTTGTCAGTTCCCAAGAGTGGGAGAGAGTAGGAGATAAAGAAGTGGTCAGAGACGTGAAGTGGAGTTACAGTGAGGTTAGATGTTGAGCAGTTTCTGGTGAAAATATAGTCAAGATGTAGAGTTTTGGTAAGAAGTACCTGTTCTTGTAAAACTCTCACCTCACTGATTAAAGGGAAACCCAGCTATTGTCCTGAGCCAGAGCACTATCGATTGGTGGCCATCACACTAACGACCTGGGGCGTAGTCAACTCAGCTGTAGATAATTATCACTAACACCGGTATAGAAGCAGGTGTGGGTTTGAAGCGTCAGCGAAGACCCATCGTATGAAGACTCGGAGGATAAAGACAAAGGAGTCTTTCGTTGGAGTCAAGACTCGGAGGATAAAGACAGAGGAGTCTTTCGTTGGAGTCAAGACTCGGAGGATAAAGACAGAGGAGTCTTTCGTTGGAGTCAAGACTCGGAGGATAAAGACAGAGGAGTCTTTCGTTGGAGTCAAGACTCGGAGGATAAAGACAGGAGTCTTTCGTTGGAGTCAAGACTCGGAGGATAAAGACAGAGGAGTCTTTCGTTGGAGTCTTCGGGGGCGGCTGAGCATTAACACTTCTCTGTGAAAATGTGCTTCCCTCCCATACCCATGTACATATCAACTCGTAGATACTTTAGACCTCGGACTCGTTCTTACTTGCATCAAAATCCTTCCACGCTTACTTATCCCACCCGCTCCACACAAACCCACCACCTCGTCACAGGAGGCCTCTGGAACTGCCAGTCAGCTAACCGCAAGGCAGACTTCATCTCTGGCTTTGCTATCAAGCAATCTCTGGACTTCCTGGCTCTCACTGAGACCTGGATCACACCAGACAACACATCTACCCCTGCTGCTCTCTCGTCTGCCTTCTCCTTCAGCCACACATCTAGGCCCACTGGTCGGGGTGGTGGTACAGGTCTACTCATCTCCCCCAAATGGAGTTTTTCTCTCTACCCGCTTCCATTGCCTACACCACTGACTTTTGAGCTTCATGCTGTGACGTTACCCATCCGGTTCAACTGAACATTGTTGTTCTCTACCGTCCACCTGGTTCCTTGGGAGATTTCTTGGAAGAATTAGACGTCCTATCAAGTTTCCCAGAAAACGGCCCCCCTCTCATTCTTCTAGGTGACTTCAACATCCAGACCGAGAAGTCATGTGACCTGGTGCTCCTACTGTCTTCCTTTGCTCTCTCACTCAGTCCTTCACCTCCGACTCACAAAGCTGGAAATCATCTTGACTATATTTTCACCAGAAACTGCTCAACATTGAACCTCACTGTAACTCCACTTCATGTCTCTGACCACTTCTTTATCTCCTACTCTCTCCCACTCTTGGGAACTGACAACCCTCCCACAGCAACAGACTCTGCCCGTCGCAATATTCGCTCCCTCTCTCTCCCTCCTCTCTCTCTCACCTTCTCTCCTTCCTCCCTCTCTCCCTCCTCTCTGGCCTTGTCTGTTCTGACAGCCCTTCCTTCAATTGACTTTTTCTCACTCATGCATCCTAACCACAGACACTCTCATTACATTACATTTCATTTAGCTGACGCTTTTATCCAAAGCGACTTACAATAAGTGCATTCTACGGTTTACAAACAAGAATCAGAACAACAAGAATCAAGAAGGTACAATTTCATCAATGAAGTTCAACTACAAAGTGCTATCAGTAAGAGCCATTTCAGTGCTACTATAGTGCTACATCCTTTATTCAAGGTATAGTCGGAAAAGATGTGTTTTTAGTTTGTGACGGAAGATGTAGAGACTTTCTGATGTCCTGATGTCAATGGGGAGCTCATTCCACCATCGAGGAGCCAGGACAGAGAACAGTCGAGACTTTGTTGAGTGTTTAGCTCGCAGTGACGGAGCTACAAGGCGATTGACAGAAGCCGAGCGGGGCGCACGAGATGGGGTGTAAGGTTTTACCATGTCCTGGATGTAGACTGGACCAGATCTGTTCGTAGCACGGTACGCGTAGCACTGGTCTTGGATTTTGAATTCCTGCAAAAAATAAGCTCTGCGGCAAACAAAACATTGCACACTTTGTTCAGCAAGATAATCGTATTATCTCATTTAGCCACTTGTTATCGAGCGTCTTTCTTAAGACACGTCAAAGTAAAAAAAAAAAAAAAAAAAAAATCACAAGAGGGTTATTTACTGACGTATTTCAGGTTCTAGAACGAGCTTCCTTTAGCTTGTGTGGCCACAGACATGTCATGCAACTAACCATAAAACTGGTTTATAATGTGCTCATGTTGCATATCAGTATTTTTTTAATCTGAATCGAGTTAACTTGTTTTCTCGGAGGTTGCAGGAAACTAACATTACAGCAGCTGTCTGTGTTTTGCTCTAATCATGAGTCAAAGAGTACCATCATATTTACATAACTTACTGTGGCAAGGGTTCGTCTTACCCGGGGTCCTCAGGCTTCGAGCTACACAATACAGACACGTTTTTGCGTTCTTAACAGGCTTTACAGCGTCTCCCTGTCCCTCTCACTGACATCCTCCTCTCCCGTCATCCGGTGTAGGCTCACCCCCGACAGGGCCCGGGCCGGCGCTGGCACCGCAGCGGCCCCGACCCCGAGCTGCTCCAGGGCGCCGGTCTGCCGCGCCGCCTGGTCCTGGTATGCTTCCAGGAGCCTCCGGTTCGCGGCCGCCCCCTCCCGCTGAAGGGCCGCGATGCCACTCAGCATTTGGCCCAGCGCCAACGCCGTCTGCGCTGGGTCCTCCGCCTGTTGCTCGTGCCGATTCATCACCCTCGGTAAGTCACGTTGGGCTCCACTGTGGCAAGGGTTCTTCTTACCCGGGGATCCTCCGCTGTGCCGCTGTGCGCCACACAATACAGACACGTCTGTTGCGTTCGTAACAGGCTTTATTGCAGAGGTACAGGCTTCTCTCTCTGGCATGCTCCATGCACTCTCCACTCGCCGTCAGCTCCGCTCGCGTCCACGCCTCTGGCTTCCCCGCTGTCGCTACGGCTGGGTTTTTATACCCGCCCACACACACACACACACACACACACACACACACACACACACACACACACACACACACACACACACATCAGTCACAGGTGTGGCTCATTCCCCGCGATTCCCCGCACCTGTTCCCTGAGCCGCCCTTCTTTCTCCCCCCTTGCAGCCGTGCTAAACCACGCCCCTGCCCCACACTTACATTTACATTCCTTTTCTAATACGGGTACTGTATGGCATCCTGTTGTGATGGGGAACTTGTCAGAGAAAGGTAAAGGAGGGATGAGACTAGACTGAATGTACAACAGAGCAATAAACTACAACAGATACGTGTTGCTGTGATAAGGAGGTATTACTTTCACTTCATACTGAAATATTTACCCAAATAATGCATAATCAAATAGTCATACCCTGTCAGCCAGTGTTTTCTGTGTATTTAAAAATGACTGTGAACCCAATTATGAACAGATTACTATTAACATTCTCATCAGTTCAACAATTAGAAATGTGAAGGGGGGGCTCCTCTTCTTCTCTCTGCTTCTGGATGAATTCATATCTCTTCAATGCACATTACTAACTCTACTTCTTCCCCGGAGCCTCTGTGCTTCCTGGCCTCTAGTTTCCATGGATCGTGGCTGTCTGGAGCCGGTCCTGCTCCCTACCCCCTGATCCGATGTGAGGTCCCGGGACACGGATGTAGTATGTGTACAGATTGTAAAGCCTTCCGAGGCAAATTTGTGATTTTTGGTTATACAAAATAAACTGAATTGAATTGAATAGAAACCCAAAAATAGCACCGGACAATATCACAGATGCCAAACTGGGAGAGTGCTATAGCACTTTGTTGCTGCCAAGAACATTTTCTTCACAATTTACCTTGGTTACAGAAATTGATCGAATATTACGTGACATTCAGTGAGTGGAATGGGCACAGGTTGAAACGATGTCCGCAAATTCACTGGTAGAAACTCATGCTCTGTTTATTTCACGATGCAAATACATCTTCTATCTTCTATATCTTAGTAAGTTATTTTCCCAGGAAGACAGCCTGAGCAGGGGAAGAGAGCAGCAATGTCTTTCACAGGACAATAATGCAGCTGAAAAGACAACCTTCTTGATTCACAAAAGTAAATGATGTTCCTGATCCAATTCTTCAACTACAAATTAAAACCTAGCAGTGAGTAAATGCTCCCCTGAAGCTGTTTGGTAAACAGCCTGGAAAAGGGGCTGCAGCTCGGGTCACTGAGACTTGTTTTATAGAGATGTTTGAGGCAAAGCTGGTGCAAATCATTTCCAACAGTAATCTGCTGGCAGCCACACTGCGGAGAAGCTGCTGCCCAAGGACGTCCATTGACACACATGGTACATTTACACACTTTATTGAAAAATCTAGCTCAGTAATTTGTCCTATAAGTGATGCCATTCAAAAAATATAATTATTATTACTATTTTTCTTCTTAATTTTCAATCATCTCTGTTTTTATTTATCTTATATGTTTTATCATCTAGTCGTTTTATTGTCTTATTCGATTGTCCATCTGCCGTGTTTAAATATGTTTCAATTGTTTTGTGAAGTTCTTGAACTACATCTTTTGTATTAAATATGTACTTTAAATTAAGTCATTATTATTGTTATCATTAATATGTTTTTGAAAAAAAAAAGTATTTTCTAATATATTTGTTTATCTTTTGTATACTGATGATTCAACCAGGAGAGTTGTATGTCCATCCAAGCACTAAGAAAAGCTCCAACTGTGAGTCACGCAACATTTCTTTTGAGAAAAATATAAACTTTAGATACATTTATTACCCCAACTGTATTTTTCTTTCTTTTGTTTCATTTCTGTTACATTAATATCAAACTATTTTAGATTTTTTAAATCACGCTCTTCTCTTCATATTTCTCCATGTGTGATACTTCCTTCTTTCTTACTTCCTCACAGGGGTCGTAACTCAGAGGCTCTGACTTTTTTTATCTTCCTGGAATCTTTCACTTTGTCAGACTTTCCAGTTTCTGGAACATTTCCCTCTCAGTTCCCACAGACCAGACTTCCCTGTCAAGAGACAGCGGCTGCAGGCCACCGTCTTGTGGTGAAGCACTGGGGAAAAGGGACATTAGGATCATAAGGCCAAATAATTTGATTTCATATTTAGGACAAACCAAGACAGGATAAATAGCAGACCCTTGATGTGATGCCAGCCCTTTCTTATCGTGAATCTAATCAGACCGAGAGACTGAGCCTGCTGACTTTGTGGAAATTCAAATAAGTTGAAAAGCCTGAATTGAATTCTCAGGGATTCACAGGAAAGAATAAAAACAGAAAATACTCTGTGACCCGACAACCTGGAAATCCTGAACAAAAAGGACGAGGCGGACAAAGTAGGGTCAGAAAACACAGGCTACACACCGACTAATGAGCATAGTAGCATAGTAAACTCATAGTAAACCAATAACATTCAAACTTGTATTGTGCAACGTGATGTCTTGAAATCTCCAACCCAAACCATCCGGCATGCGTGCAACAGTGAAACATCATGAATTATCCTGTCCATGTTCCACCTTCTCAGATGACAGTGTGCTCAATCAAACAAATTAAATGTCTCATATTTCATCGCTGAATTCAACGATGCTTCTTGAGAATACATTTACGAACGTGAAATTATCTTAGAGGCGTTGGCAAACTGGTGATCCATTCTCAAGATTTGTTCCAGTCCCTGGTGTTGTTGGACTCAGTGGTGGCCGTCAGGGCCAGCTGAGCCTTCTCTGCTGGCCTAAAATCACAAAGTTATAGTTTTATAATGTAATTGCTTTTCACAAATATACTACATTTAGTGTAATTATTGTTCCCTATTAGCTTATTTTCTTATTGCACAGCTCCTTCGTCTGTTGCTCTGCTTCCAGTGCAGCTTGTTTTAAGGAGAGCTCTCATCCAATCAGATTTCACCTCGAGCGGCTTCTAGCTGGTGTTTACAGATTAAAGTACATGGGACGTTGTCCTTAATTGTCATAGACTTCCACCAATCAGGTCTTTAGTTTGACATGCTGTATGTATGTCAACAGAAAGCTACCTAGCTGCTAGCAGGACTCAGGAGGAGTAAGAACAGTTCAGGCTGAAACATAAGAGAGGTTATGACATTAGTTTTACTTGGTGTAGTTTTTTGAACACTCACTGGCTGAAGGAGGAGAAACAGAGTTGGTGGCGGATTTACTGACTACGCCTTTCTCATGGAGGGTTATGTGCATGATTGGCAGTGACGATCCAAATGTCGAGCAGACATTTCCAGCCCTAAAACTCATGGAAACTTATTCCAGAAACGCAACTGGGAGGCTGGACTGTCCTCACTGGTGCATGGCCATCGAGAAAGACCTGGTACTGGAACTAAAGCGCACCGATAAACTGTACAACTGCATCATTGAACTGTTTGTTAACAAAGAGAGGCGGATGGATTTTTTCTTTATTAAGTGAACTGCTGTTTGTGTTTTTACGTCTGCAGTAGCATTGTGTTAATGTGTCTATGGTGCTGTTTTTATTATATAGTTAATATTGTTCCTTCTGATTGTGGCTCGTGCTCTTGAGTGTGCAGTGTTTTACAGTTTTGTTGGATTGTTTTGTCTTATTTATTTATAACTAAAAGTGACTGGTTCTTGTTGATGTGGACTACATGCATTGTGCGTTAATAACGCAGCATCCCGTCATGCACGTATTCATTTACAGTATACAATATCAGACGGCACAGAAGGCCCAGGTAGAAAAGGCACAAAGTCAAAGCGTATAGTTGGATGGAAATCTCATTAGCTTTTCAGGTATTTGGTTATTCATTTTGTGGGGGACATAAATGTCTTTACCAAATGTCATAGCAATAGTTGTCAAGACATTTGATCTGATACCTTAAGTGTCAACCTCATAAAGCCATGAGAGGAAAAGTCAAGAGATCCAACAGAAACAAAAAAAAACATTAGAATATATAATCTGGGAATCATGAATGTCTGCACAAGCTGCCTTTCCAATCGATTTAAAAGATATGGACATATTTCACAGAACAGTTGGATCTGCTGGTAAGATAAGATAAAATAATCCTTTATTAGTCCCTCAGTGGGGAAATTGCAGGATTACAGCAGCAGTGCACACAAGAGACACATAGTAATACAAAAACAAAATCAAGTAGTATAAATAAACTGTAAAACAGTAATAAAAACAATAGAGAAGAATACAATAGTAATATTAAAAATACAGCTGGAATAAAAGTATATACAAGGTATTAAAATGTATTTATATTAAAGTGGCCAAAGTGATGATTAAAGTATTAGCAGTCTACTGCAGCTCAGTTTGTTATGTTGTCATGTTTCCAGCAGCTTCCCTGTGTTTCCTCTGTTTCCTGTCCTCTTGTGTTCTACCCTGTCTGTCTGGTAAGGTGTGGCTGGCTCCTCCCCCTTCTCCTGGGCGGTGGCTTCTGCAGCAGCTGGCATCAATTTGTCATCAGACTCAGCTCTACATCCACCCAGGTCTTCCTGCCAGTCATCGCCAGATTGTTTCGTCACCTTCTGGTATCTATGTACTCAGGCCTTTGTTGACTCGTTTGTGCGTTACTTTGTTGTCACTCACTTGGTTCCCTTCTTGCCTTAGTGTGTGTTTTGGAGACCATACCTGCCAGCTGCCTCCACTACCAGTAACCTGCTCACTCCCGCTCTGACGTCCCTACCAGCGCTTCCCCGAAGACCTCCAGACACAAACCCCCGCCAAGTTCAACCCTGCCCTGTCCTCACTTGTGTTTGGTGTTAATAAATTATTGTTTATTTTCCCAAGACTTCACCTGTGTGCTGCGTTTGGGTCCAAGTTCAGTTTTCCAGACATAACATATGCAGCCTGACAGCAGCGAGAAGGAAGGACTTGCGGTACCTTTCCTTCACACAGGGGATGGATCAGTTGGCTGAATGAGCTGTGCAGAGTGCCCTGCATGGCACTAGATGAGAATTCAGGGTATCACCAAACACAGACCATCAACCTGCAGAAATAAATCTGTCAATATTGTCTGTTATTCCAAAAACCTGACTTGCTCTCAACTTTTGCATCACATAATCACTTATAACTAAACTTAACAGTCCAGAGAGAAACCGATGGCATGCTGGAAGTCCTTGCTGTGGTGATGGTGGTGCAGCCCATCCTCACAGCGCAGCAGGCCAGTAAAGGCCCTGAGGCTTAAGGGAACACAGGCGTTTCGTACCTGAGGCAGCTGGATCTGCATGTCAGGTACTAAAAACTCAAAAGTATGTAATTATTACCTCGGAAATTGCAGTGTTATTGATCTTGAAAGTATTAAAAAAAATGCTTTTAGTGTTTTCAAAGACATGGGCCAAGGTGGGGAACGGTGGAACATGTTCCTCGCTCTTGTCAAGTTGCCAGATCAGAGGAAAAACACCACAGTGGCTGCAATTAAAGGGTCTGATGACAATGGAGCAGCTGGTCAAAATATGTATGAATACAACAACAACAGCATTTTAAGTGGATGGGTTGCAGAACAGCTGCAGGATGCATTCCTATGGTTGGTGTCTGGCACTAGCATGCAAAGACACATCAACCTTTGAGGAGCACATACAGTCAAGCAGATTTTTTTTAAAGTAACTGAAACAGGTGTGTCAACAGCATGAAATACCTTCAGCCAATGTCCACAGAGAGTGTAATGCTCACAGATATTTTTAAGTACTGATGATATTTCAGCACATGTGATAGAGCAGTAATGAAGTGACCTCTATGTTTTTTATTATCTTGTCCTTCCAAAAACAGATCTTTCTGGTTTTGACTGACCTCTGGGGGTCATGCATGGTTTAAACAGAGCTGCGATGTCTTCGGCAGTGAGGGGCCTCATCAAGACCTCTCGCACTCTAGATCAGGAAATTGCATTTTCTGCCATGTGTGGATCACGTTCACAGACTCTGCATGTTATTAAACTCACTGGCTGACAACCTCCTGGAGGCCTCACTTCCAGGTGGTACTTGATGCTGACTGGACGAGGGTTCCCGGTCCTCCAGGCCTCTGCTGTATCTGACTGGCTGCATCATGGACAGCTCATCTCATGTCTCCATGACTGCCTCCGTGGCCGTTTCTGGTGATAAACAACCAAGATACAAATACCCTGGACAGATGGCGTGACCCCACACCGTTGACAAGTTTAAAGATATTTCCGTTCATTATAAAGTTGTGTTTGTGGAGCATTATCACAAAGTTCAACAAATCACGATATGTTAAAGCATGTGCGTGTACTTCAAGTCCAAATTCGTCACACCAGTGCTAAAATGTGCCACTTCAGATTGCAATCAAAGTAAAGGATTTTCAGTGGAAGTACTTTGAGGCAATATGTAGTCCACTATTTCAGCATTTATATTAAAGCATGAGATTCCATTTGATGTTGTGTTGAATGTTCAGGGGCTTCACTGTGGGGCCAATTACAGCAAGAAATAACAGCTGGAGACTCCAGGAAGACGTGTAAATGAGAAGTTATCTCATTGATCCTCTGACGGGGAAGCGTAGAAGCTGACGTGTTTTGTACGTATAAATTTGACTTAACAGTTAATGTTAGTTTCAAATAATACTGACGGATTATTTTTTGGGCGATTCAGATTGCATCATGATCTGCTACTCGCAATAAAACTTGTTTGGCGCTTTCAAGGATAAATCCACCATAACACCTAAAGGGTCAAATCAAATTGAATAGTATTATTATTATTATTTTGGGTGTGAAATGAGCAACTAATTGACTAAACCTGTGCACGGCCAGTCAGTCAGAGAGACGTCTGCAGTGATCCACAATTGTTCTGGAGCTGTGTGAACTGCTTACAACACGCCTGTTGATGTGCAGAAGAAAACAGCTGTGCAGTATTTAATCAAAGCAACGTGTGAACATAAGCTCAGGGTTTTCTTCGGTTATTTTACTGGTTGCACAAGATTTAACTAGCGGATCTGCTTCTCATGACTGAGCCTCGCCGCTGCACCACTCCAGTACAGCAGACACTGCAGATGGAGGTGATGCTGGCTGCCTTCAGAGGGCCGTAAAGAGTCCCAATGCAGAGGACAGACATTCATAAACAACTATGACGGCCAGGACAGACAGACAGAGATTTATTCTGCTGAGCTGGCATTAACGTCCTCATGTTGTAATAGAAAGTTATTGTTGCACAAACTACCAAACTAATTCAGCTTTAATGGCGTGAACCCAACGTGATTATTCAGCATTATTTAGGCTATGCTCTCTGGAGGTTGGCAAGTATGCTGATCATCCATACTTATTCATAATTGACCATTATTGTTTTGGCTTTTCATCTTTAAATGGTTTAAAATTGTGAAGTCCATCTTTACTCTTTAGTCTCTGGTTCCCATGGAGACTGCTTATCAAGGTTGGTGCAGAGACAGCGACCAGTAAAAACAAGTGAAGTGAAAACCTGTGATGCAGTGACACTCAACAGAAAGGAGGGATTCAGGTCCATAAAGCAAACAAAGAGAAAGGAAGAGATGCTGGAGGGCAGTGTGGGGTCAGACTGAGTCACTTCAGGATTTCTTTCAGATGCAATGCTTGAAATATATATATATATATATGCATATGCAGAAGCAGTACAAATACAGTCTGCAGAAGTTCTTCTATATATGTATGTGTGTATATATGTGAAAACCTATATTTAGAATTATTTTTTAACTTTTTGTGGTTCAAAAGATTCCTCCACAGTGTTAAAGGCAATTTTAGATCATGCCACATTTGCAATCTGGGATTTATTTTTCTAATAATCCATCTGTGCCTTGCTTCAGTGTGTAGCTGGATAAATAGAAACCTCTACACACTGCCTTACCACACACACACACACACACACACACACACACACACACACACACACACACACACACACACACACACACACACACACGCACACACACACACACACCAGCTGTCGAATTGTTTTCAATGGAATCGTGGTCGTCGGCGGTGAACGGGTTTGGCCCACCGTGCTTTAGTCTGAGTCTGTGGTCACGTCTGTCTGCACACACAGCTAGAAAACACCAGCCGTAATCTTAAGGATTAAATTACGGCTGGACTTCCACACACACACACAAGCATGTACTCCAGCCCTCATGTGGACCAGTCGTCAAGTGGATTCCACAGTGCAGTTGTGGTCATTAGTGGTGGCGGTCCGTGGGTCCGTGGGTCCGTGGGTCCGTGGGTCCGTGGGTCCGTGGGTCCCCTGCGCTGCTACATCTCTTTGTTCTTCTGTTCCCTCAAAGCTCTCAGCCTCCAACTCTCTGAAGTAAAGTTTTCATAATAGGACTCTGTAAACTACAGTCTGAAAGTTGTGTGACACAGTTGTTTCAGCCAGTGCTTCATTTGTAAACTGGGAGTTGTTGGAACACAGAGTGGCTGCTCGTCCACGGGTTCGGCAGGTGGGGGGGGGGGAGGGGGGCACCTGTAAAGTATATGTGCCCACATACCCGCTTCACCACAAAGGTCCAAAAGCAGCGAGCAGCTGTCTGCCAGCTGCAGCTAGCCCGAGGCAGCTAGCACTGTCAGCTCGTGACGCTAACTTGCATGATGATTTCAGCACTACGGACAGCTCTGTTTGTTGAGAGGCCGACAGAGAATTGTTCAGAAATTCGGTAAAAATATTTAAACAGCCCACAAAACATCCATAGAGTCCTGCTTTGTATTGTACTCCTCGTATCTTTGGCGGTTGTGTGTCCTTTGGTTGCTCCAGGACCTCAGGGGTTGGGCTTGGTCAGCGATAGTCAAAGGTGGCAAAGAAAAGCCTAGCGCAGCAGATTAAGTTCATCGGGGAAAAGCTTCTCTCACATTCTGAACTTGAGATGGGGAAAAGTTATTGACCGCGACCGTGAAGTCCTTCAGTCCATCTGGGATGAACGTATAATGTGGGCCATCGATGTCTCCACTTCATCTCCCCCCAAACGATTCCCCTCCGGCTCAGCCTGTTATGATGCCTCCGCCTGCCGAGACATGGCCGTCAAGCACCCTGATCTTGCAACAAATGGATCACGATTGTCTCATAGTTGGATCTCCAGAGCCAGTCTCCAGAGTCCCTGCAGTGCGTCACACGTGAGTCCTAAACGGTTGACAGAAGCGTCTAATGCCAGGCCGGTGCTTTCCACAGGTCGGCTGGGGTCACCCTCCACTGCTCTCTGTGTGATGTCTACAGAGGGCAGGGGGAGCTCCATGCTGCTGGGCCGTGATGGTTTGGGAGACTGACGGCCACGCCACACTTGCGCCCAAGCGTAACAGATGCCCCGTCACATGTGAGGCCCATGGACGTTTCAAAAAAAGAAAGGCCTCATTAAAGTCTGCACCTTCTGAAGAATCCCAACAGTTTGCAGACAATGCCTGCAGCGAGGGCTGGAAAACAAAATGTAATCTAACGTAGGGTTGACCATTTGATAAGCAATCATCAGTAATGTGGATGGAATGATGACAGCTTGAACTGTCTGGGTCAGACATCACTTTTCTATAACAGCCTTTTGAACCAGTAAAAGATCAACATTATGTTCTGCCAACTGAAGCCCCGTACAAACAATTAAAGCACTCTAGGCCTGTAGCCTCATCCAGTATGAGTCAGATTTCAAGGAAAATCAATCTATCCTCTCGAGCATTTTTGCTGTTTTGTTATGTCTGTTGAGGATGTAACCGAGCACGAGACCCATTCTTTTGAAGGTTTCATGTCCCCAGGTTTGCCAGGAGCCAATGAGACTCTTTTTGCATTGTCAGTCAGGGTTAAAAGCCTCTCTTGGTCTCTTCAACTGCTGTACTGCACTGTACTGTACTCTCTCTCTCTCTCTCTCTCTTAAACTATCTCTCTCTCTCTCTTTCTAAAACTCTTTCTCTCTACCCAAGAGCTTGAGGCAGATGGCTGCCAACCCCGAGCCGGGTCTGCTCAAAGTTTCTTTCTAGTCTCCGTCAGCCCAACTGCTCTAAATGAAAAGTGATTGGGGATCGTCCATCCATCATCCGAACAGTTTATCCTGTTTAGGGTTGCGGGCGCTGGAGCCGATCCCAGCTGTCATTGGGTGAAGGCAGAGTTCACCCTGGACACCAGTCTATACACATATAAAGACAACCATTCACACTCACTTTAGAGTCCAATTAACCTGAGCTGCATGTCTTTGGACTGTGGGAGGAAGCCGGAGAACCCGGAGAGAACCCACACTGACACGGGGAGAACATGCAGACTCCACACAGAAGGCCCGCCCAGACCAGGATTGGAACCCCGGCCCCTCCTGCTGTGAGGCGACAGTGCTAGCCCCTACACCACTGTGCAGCCCTGCATCAGTTATAATTTGACACATAAATGAAAATGAATTGGATTGAAATCACTCCTAATGTGTCTGCTTGCAAACAGAAGAACGAATATAACATTAATTATGACACAAAATGTATTTACAAAATTGCAATAGTGACAAAGGAGTTGCCAGATCCATTGGTATTAGTCCAAATCATAATCCAGAAAAACATAGATAATCAGGAGATTATAATACTATTGAAGACTAAAACACAATGCCAACATGACCATCTTTACAGCCTCATTTTAATTTCTTCATGAGATACTGTCGTGTGGTTCGGCCTTGTGCCCCGTGTCCCCAAGGATCACAGACTCTGGGATGATGCTTGAACGGACTTTATTTTGTCCCACCCTCCCGTGCAACAACACAACACGTCTTTCTTTCCGTTGTGCTCGCTAGCTCTCCGCTAGCTCCCGGCTCCTGCTTCCGCCCGGACCAACCCCTTCCGGTTCCTCCGGTGTCCTTTTAAGGACCTCCTTCCCAGGCTGCCTGCACACACACAAACACACCCACACACACATACACACACGCGCACACACACACACATCTCAGCCCAGGTGCGGCTCGTTGCCCTCAATGCCCGCACCTGTTCCCTGAGCCGCCCTTCTCTCTCCCCCTCTGCAGCTGCGCTTAACCACGCCCCTGCCCCACATACCCCCACCGCCCGACTTAGGCCGGGGAGCCACCGGCCTAACCAACTCCCCCCCCGCCCCCCCGGAGCGGGAGAGGAAGTCGGCCACGACCATCTGCGACCCCGGCCTATGGACCACCGTGAAATGAAAGGGCTGCATAGCCAGATACCACCGGGTGATCCGGGCGTTGGTATCCTTCATGCGGTGGAGCCACTGGAGCGGAGCATGGTCCGAACAGAGGGTGAACTGGCGCCCCAGGAGGTAGTATCGCAGGGAGTCGACCGCCCACCGGATCGCCAGGCACTCCTTCTCCACGGTGCTGTACCGTGCTTCCCGCTCTGACAGCTTGCGGCTGATGTACACGACGGGCCGGTCGACCCCCTCCACCTCCTGGGACAAAACGGCCCCCACCCCTCTGTCCGACGCGTCAGTCTGCAAAACAAAAGGGAGAGAGAAGTTAGGGGTGTGGAGCAGCGGCTCCCCGCAGAGGGCTTGCTTGACCGCCTCGAACGCCCGCCGGCACTGCTCCGTCCACTGGACCGGATCTGAAGCACCTTTACGGGTGAGATCGGTCAAGGGACTGGTCAGCTCCGCAAACCCGGGAATAAACCGCCTGTAGTAGCCCGCCAGCCCCAAGAACTGCCTCACCGCCTTTTTGGACTTGGGTGGCGGGCAGGCCGCAATCGCCGCCGTCTTGTCTACCTGGGGACGCACCTGCCCCCCCCCCAAGTGGTACCCCAGATACCGTACCTCCCTCCGTCCAATCGCACACTTCCCCGGGTTGGCGGTGAGGCCGGCCGCCCCCAGCGACTCCAGCACCGCGCCCACCTGCCGCACGTGCTCCGCCCACGTGGTACTGTGGATGATCACATCGTCCAAGTAGGCGGCGGCGTACGCGGCATGCGGGCGCAGGACCTTGTCCATGAGCCGCTGGAACGTCGCCGGCGCCCCGAACAACCCGAAGGGAAGCATGGTGAACTGGAACAAACCGTACGGAGTGGAGAAGGCCGTCTTTTCCTTGGCCTCTGGCGACAGGGGAATCTGCCAGTAGCCCTTGGTTAAATCCAGTGTGGTAAAGAAGCGCGCAGTGCCAAGCCGATCCAGGAGCTCGTCGACCCGGGGCATCGGGTAAGCGTCGAACCGTGACACCGCATTCACCCTACGGTAATCCACGCAGAACCGTATAGACCCGTCCTTCTTGACAACAAGAACTATGGGGCTACACCAAGCGCTGTGGGACTCTTCTATCACCCCCATCTCCAGCATCGCCTCCAACTCCCGCCGAACCACCTTCTTTTTGTGTTCCGGGAGCCGATAGGGCCGCAAACGTACCGTCACCCCTGGGGTGGTCTCGATTGGATGCACTATGAGGTCGGTGCGGCCCGGCCGGAGCGAGAACACGCCGGCAAACCGCTCCTGTAACCTGGCTACGTCTGCTTGCTGGGCCGCGGAGAGGTGGGCTTCGCAACGGAGTGAGGCGGGGACTCCCGCTTTTGGCACCTCAGGCCCCAGCTCCTCCCTCTCCGACACTGCGCACACCAGCGAGACAGACTCCGCCTCCCTCCACGCCTTCAGGAGGTTGAGGTGGTATATCTGCGGGCTCCCGCCCCGGTCTGACCGCGCCACCTCATAGTCGACCTCCCCAACCCGCCGTGTGACCACAAAGGGCCCTTGCCACTTGGCGAGGAGTTTGGAGCTGGAGGAAGGAAGCAACACAAGTACCTTGTCCCCCGGTGCGAATTGCCTCAGCTTAGACCCTCTGTCGTACAGGCGTTTCTGCCGCTCCTGGGCCTGGCGCAAATTCTCCCGTGACAGCCGACCCGAGGCGTGCAGTTTTGCGCGCAGGTCCAGGACGTGCTGAAGCTCACTCCGGCTGGTGCTCGGCCCCTCCTCCCAGTTTTCCTTAATCAGGTCGAGCACCCCCCGCGGCGTCCTGCCATACAGCAGCTCGAAGGGAGAAAATCCCAGGGAGGCCTGGGGAACCTCCCGCACTGCGAACAAAAGAGAGTCAAGCCATTTATCCCAATTACGTTCATCATCGCCAATGAATTTACGGATCATGGTTTTCAACGTCTTGTTGAACCGTTCCACCAACCCGTCGGTCTGAGGATGGTAGACACTGGTTCGAATCGACTTGATCCCCAGTAACCCGTAAAGCCCTCTCAGTGTGCGCGACATGAACGACGTGCCCTGGTCAGTCAGAATCTCCTTCGGGACCCCGACTCGGGAGATGACCTGAAACAGTGCCTGCGCAACACTCTTCGCAGAGATGTTGCGCAACGGCACCGCCTCCGGATATCGCGTTGCGTAATCCACTAGGACCAACACAAAGCGATATCCGCGTGCGCTCCGGTGAAATGGCCCGATAAGGTCCATGCCAATTCTCTCGAACGGCACCTCCATCAGTGGGAGGGGACGCAATGGCGCCCTCGGAATGGCCGGGGGATTTACCAATTGGCACTCTGGGCAGGACGCGCACCAGCGGCGCACGTCCGCCCAGATCCCCGGCCAATAATATCGGGCCATGATCCGGTGCAATGTTTTATCATATCCCATATGCCCAGCCATCGGGGTACAATGAGCCGCCTGGAAAATCATTTCCCGGCGGCTCTTCGGCACCAGCAATTGGGTGTTGTCTATTCCGGCCTGGGCGTCACGGCTCACCCGATACAGCCGGTTTCTAAGTATACAAAAGTGGGGATATGTCCGCGCTGCGCCCGGGCTCACCAGCTGACCATCAACGCTTATCACTTGGTCAAATGCTGCCCGCAGGGTCTCATCCCGAGACTGCTCGAGTGGAAAATCTTCCAGGGGGGAAATCTCAGGAGCCGACGGCGTCGCCGCAGGCGGCTCCGCCGGCTCCCCCCCCCTCACGGCAGTGTCGGAGGGCCCCGCGTCGCCGCTGAGCACCGCACACATATCCCACTGCCCTATCTGCCGTGGTCGCACCCCCGTCACCTGACCCATTAGACTACTAAACCCCGGCCAATCCGTCCCCAAAATTAGAGGGTGCGTAAGGCGGGAGCTAACCGCGGCCTTAACCCTATGCTTTTTCCCCCTAAACCGAATTTCCACTGGGACAACGGGATACTCGTGAATATCCCCATGCACACACCTTATCCCGACCCGTGCAGCCTCCACCAATGCCCCGGGCCGAACCAGGTTCTGGTGGATCATGGTCTGCATGCACCCTGAGTCCACCATCGCCTGGTACGAACCCCCCTGGAGACTTACCGGAACGCGGTACGTCGCTCCTGGATCCGGGGAGAGGGCTGGAGGCCCGGCCACCCGGACCACCTGACCGACCTCCATCAAGGGGCAGTCCTGCCGGATATGTCCGGGTTGGCCGCACCTCCAGCACCCCTGCCCTGACGGTGGAGGGACCCTCTGCAGGCTGGGAAGGCTGCGGGCGGGCGCCTGGTCCCTGGTCCCCGGTGGGGCCTCCCCTTGCGGCGGACCCGGCTCCGGGTCCCGCGATGTCGGCCCCGTCCACCTCTTTCTCGGGCCTGCGGCCGGACGGGCGGGACCTTCGGCTCCTCCCGGCTTCCCCTTGTCCGGCGGGTACACTGACAGGTGGTCCTCCGCCAGGACCACCGCGGCAGCGACGTCCTTGGGCCTGTGGCAACGGACCCAGGAGGCGGTCCGGGTAGGCAGCCCATCCACAAACTGCTCCAGGATCACCTGCTCCGTCACCGCCAACGCCGTGGCCTCGTCCCCCGGCTGGAGCCACCGGCCCGCGGCGTCCCGGAGTGCCTGGGCGAAGGCGAAGGGGCGGTCGGCGGGCCCCAGCTTCGCCGCCCGGAATCGCCGCCGATAGTCCTCCGCCGTCAGCCCCAACTGGTCGATGATGGCCCGGCGCACCGCCGCGTAATCCCGCCGCGCCGCCGCCGGAAGCCCCATGGCCGCCGTCAGCGCGTCCCCCGCCAGCACCGGCAGCAGCCTCACGCTCCATTCGCCCCCCGGCCACGCGCAGGCACGCGCAGTGTCCTCGAAGGCCTCGAGGAACGCCCGGACGTCGTCCCCCTCCCCCATCCGGGGAAGGGACCCCAGCGGCATCGCGGACCCCCCCGGCGACCCGGACGTCCTGAGGGCGATGCGGTCCAGGGCCTCCGTCTGACGCTCCACTTGGTCCTGGATGGCCCCCAGCAGGCGATGCGTCGCGTCCGACTGCGCCCGCTGCATCTCGGCGAGGCTCGCCACCAACTGGCCCAGCGCCACGACCGGCTGGCCAGCCGCGTCCATCCCGTCTGCACAGTCACGGCACAAGTCACGTCTTTCTTTCCGTTGTGCTCGCTAGCTCTCCGCTAGCTCCCGGCTCCTGCTTCCGCCCGGACCAACCCCTTCCGGTTCCTCCGGTGTCCTTTTAAGGACCTCCTTCCCAGGCTGCCTGCACACACACAAACACACCCACACACACATACACACACGCGCACACACACACACATCTCAGCCCAGGTGCGGCTCGTTGCCCTCAATGCCCGCACCTGTTCCCTGAGCCGCCCTTCTCTCTCCCCCTCTGCAGCTGCGCTTAACCACGCCCCTGCCCCACAGATACATTATGCATTCCTTTTTTTAAGCTTAGGAAAAATACATCTAATCAATATAAGTTGGCCTTTTATGGTAGATACAGACATATACTCTTCATACACACACACACTGTATCCCACCCCCGTGGCATTTTTCCTTCTCAATACATTTTTAATAGGGATGCAACGATACCATTTTTTACAAACCGATACGATACCGATACTTTTTTTTTGTGTACTTGCCGATACCGAGTACCGATACCGATACTTCTTAGATTTGGTCTCCATGAAAGTGCAATTAATTTGGAGGCAGATTTTATTTTATCCTCTGCAGATTATGTCAAGCCTATAGTACAAAATTAACAGAAGGCTATCCCAAGCTTTAAACTTCTTGTGGAAGTCCCTCTAATGTCGGACCATAAAACGCCCCGTGTCCGGGTTCATAATGTAAGCGATAATATTAGGTATGAGCAATTATATAGGAAGCTGTGTTCCAAGTTATGTTTCCGGTGCTTTTATTGTGGAGGGAGAAACGGAAAGGAAAAGAGTGGAATTGTGGGATATACGTGTGTGAAGGAGATAAAAAAGTGGTTCAAGTTACCCTGCAGCGTGTTTTCATTTTATTAGAATTACAAATATAGACACACAACAGACACTCGGCTACAATAATATCATCCGTAGCCGCACAACAGCGTCTGAATGAGGCCGCTGCCAGCGCTGCTTCTGGTGGATCAGCAACAGTTTGATTCAAACCGGCAGGACGGCGGTGATGACGCGCAGAGCTTCTCAATTATAGATGTATTAAATATGGAAAATTTCAACTCTCGCGTCTAACGTGCCGCCGGCGTAAATTTGCGTCTGTCGCAACCACACGCGTCTGTGCATAGACTTTACATGTAATCTGGTCGCGCGAAACATTTGCGTCGCGTTGGGACGGACTGATTACAAGTAACTCCGGGGCTGTCAGCCACTAACAAGAGCACTAATATGAGCACTAATATGTCATACACACGTATGCAACACCGGTTAATAAGCACAATATCGATAAAGTCTTGTATTGTACTCGCGTCTCACTTTCCTCCTGTCTATTGAAAGAAGTGAGCGCTGCGTAGCGAGGATCCAAGATGGCGGCTCCAGATTCTGCTGTTGAGACAAACTGGCCATCTGATTGGACGGCAAAACAACTTGGATAGCGTGATTGGCTGCTCAGAAGTTGAGACTGTTGAGACAGTTGAGACAGAGAAGAGTGTCTCCGGCTCCGCCACGGGGTTGCTTCTCCACAAAGCGCGACCAGTTTGTTGTAGTGAAATACTGTTGAGTGAGTATCGGTTCTTGGTATCGGTCATTGAAACCGATGCGAGTACGAGTATTTAACGCAGTATCGACCACCGATACCGATACCGGTATCGGTATCGGTGCATCCCTAATTTTTAATACAGTAATAGATTTAAGAATAATTGGGATTTCAGAGATGAAATGTATTTTTAAAACACGTCTCTCCCTGGCCACTTTTAGCCAGACGATTACTGCTCTATATCTCCTATTGCTGCCTTTAAAGTATTTGTATTATATATTTAAATATATTAATTAGCAGAATAAACGATAAAGAAAAACAACTACCTGCACCCACATTATGACTTCACATCTCAATGGAGCCTCCTGCTGTTCTCCTATGTGCAGGAGTAATGAACTGAGTTGTGATGGGCTGCAGATGTGCGTTCAGACCCACCAGGGAACGAACCATTCTGTTGTGTTTGACTGCAATCCCTTCCCGACCCGGAGGAATGATTTATACACACTCGATGATCTCACGGTAGTGCTTTTGGAGGTGTGAGTGGAGACGGTGCAGAGACGCTCTCTATTGAGAGCGATCTGATGGAAGGATTGACGGTGATTGCTTTCAGCATCGTGAATGAACTGTGACGGACGGCCTCTCTGGCACATCTGACACTTACGTAACTCCAGCTCTATTTTTTTCTCTCTGGCATTCTCTTTACTGTCTCCCTTTGTTTTTGTGCTGAACGCAGCTTTGATGTGGCCGATAAGTCTGATCCGGTAATGAAGCGGTTGGCTTTAATCACTCTGGAAGAAAGCCTCTTTGGCTGTAATGAGCCATCCACACAGTCAAGGGGCTCCGCCGGGTTTCCAGCCACCAATCTGAGCTGAAGTCCACACATTGCACAGAGTATTCAAAGAAACATCAGGTCCTACTATCGTGATGTACTTGGGCTTTGTTTTATTGTTGTTTCCTCTCTTTTATGCATGTCTTGTGGGGATGTAAATCTGATAACAGTCACATTGTGGGGACTCTGCTTTTCTTTGTTTTGCCACACTTGTAGACCATTGAACGTGTCCTTAATGTAAATTGTTACTTGACTTGGGTTAGGGTAAGGTTTGGTGAGGGTAAGTCTCCATTACAAGAAGGTGAGTCAATGTGATGTCCCCAAAAGTCATGACAACAGATGTGATGAGTGGAATATGTACACATCACATGAAAATAAAAATGTATAAAAGAAATATGAGTAGGCCTCGTACATTGTTATCTGAACTCCCTCCTCAGGAAGCAAACAAAGGAGCATCCCAAGTGGATTAGTGCTCTTGAACAAGGGCGTTATGGACGGTATGGACAATATTTCTGGGAGGCCAACATTGTCCCTCAGCAACTTTTTTTTAGCAAACTTCTCAAATAACGTGCGCATTATCTTTAGAGTGGAAAGGACGGAGAGAAAGAGGAGCAGCAGAATCACTTCTGGTGTGGTCATTATGTCCGGAGCCAGCTATGAGGTCACCGAGGCTGTGAGGTCACCGAGGCTGTGAGGTCACCGAGGCTATGAGGTCACCGAGGCTGTGAGGTCACCGAGGTATTTATGTCCCAAACGGCCCACCGTCTCTCGCAGTCACTCCAAACCGACAGCCGTCAAAAAGAAAAAGAAACTGAAACGCTCATATTTACAGTATTTGAAGACGTAATGGAAAGCTGTTGTCGCTCTGCTCCACAGCCGACCCCTCTGAGCTCTGCAATATGATGGTGATACAAACTGATGAAATATTGATTGGATTTAAGATTGGACTTGTGTTATATACTTTGAAAGGTGCTTATGGAAAAGTTATGGCTCACAAGCCCACATAACCCTTTCTGTATTTCTGTTTGAATGTTTATGATGGGCTGGATCTAGCCTGCACTTTATCAGACGTGTTGAACAAGACACCACAACAGTGAGACATGCCTCGTAAAAGAAAGTGTTTTCTGTTAGTTTTGGTTTTATGGGGCAGGGGAATGACGTTATTCTTGTATTATCAAATGTTTTCTTTATCAAACTATTACAAATATTCACGACTGTAACACGGGTTCGCTGCTTCCGGGAATCACCAGGTCGGCACACAGTGTATTCAGTTTTAGATGCTTTTATTTTCAGTTTTTGTTCCGCTCTCGCTCTCGCTCGATCTCCTCACTTCCGGCGCTCCCGAACGACGTCACTACCGGGTTTTAAATACCCGCACACACACACACACACACACACACACACACACCCTTATTAGCCCCAGGTGTGGCTCATTCGCCACCATTCCCCACACCTGTTCCCTGAGCCGCCCCTCTCTCTTCCTCTCGTGCAGCCGCGCTAACCCCGCCCCTGCCCCACATACCCCCACCGCCCGCTTTAGGCCGGGGAGCCACCGGCCTAGCCAACTCCCCCCCCCCTTGGGGTCGGGATAGGAAGTCAGCCACAGCCATCTGCGTCCCCGGCCTATGGACCACCGTGAAGTGAAAAGGCTGCATAGCCAGATACCACCGGGTGATCCGGGCGTTGGCATCTTTCATGCGGTGGAGCCATTGGAGCGGGGCGTGGTCCGAACAGAGGGTGAACTGGCGTCCCAGGAGGTAATAGCGCAGGGAGTCGACCGCCCACCGGATGGCCAGGCATTCTTTCTCGATGGTGCTGTACCGGCCCTCCCGTTCAGACAGCTTCCGGCTGATGTAAACGATGGGTCGGTCGACCCCCCCCACCTCCTGGGATAAAACGGCCCCCACCCCTCTGTCCGACGCGTCGGTCTGCAAAACAAAAGGGAGAGAGAAGTTAGGGGTGTGGAGCAGCGGCTCCCCACAGAGGGCCTGTTTCACCGCCTCAAACGCCAACCGGCACTGCTCCGTCCACTGGACCGGATCTGAGGCACCTTTTCGGGTCAGGTCAGTTAAGGGGCTGGTCAGCTCCGCGAAGGCGGGAATGAACCGCCGGTAGTAGCCCGCCAGCCCCAGAAACTGCCTCACCTCCTTTTTGGTCTTGGGCGGCAAGCAGGCGGCAATGGCCGCCGTCTTGTCCACCTGGGGACACACCTGCCCTCCGCCCAAGTGGTACCCCAGATACCGTACCTCCTTCCGTCCAATTGCACACTTCCCCGGGTTGGCGGTGAGCCCGGCCTCCCTCAGGGACTCGAGCACCGCGCCCACCCGCTGCACATGCTCCGCCCACGTGTTGCTATGGATGATGACATCATCCAAGTAGGCAGCCGCATATGCAGCGTGCGGGCGCAGCACCCGGTCCATGAGACGCTGGAATGTGGCCGGGGCCCCGAACAACCCGAAGGGAAGCATGTTGAACTGGTACAACCCGTACGGAGTGGAGAACGCCGTTTTTTCCTTGGCCTCTGGCGACAGGGGAATCTGCCAGTAGCCCTTGGTTAAATCCAGTGTGGAAAAGAATTGTGCAGTGCCCAATCGGTCCAGGAGCTCGTCGACCCGGGGCATCGGGTACGCATCAAACCGTGATACCTCGTTCACCCGGCGGTAGTCCACGCAGAACCGTATAGACCCATCCTTCTTGACCACAAGAACGATGGGGCTACACCAGGCGCTGTGGGACTCTTCTATTACCCCCATCTCCAGCATAGCTGTCAATTCTCTCTGGACCACCTTCTTTTTGTGTTCCGGGAGCCGATAGGGCCGTGTCCGGACGGTCACGCCCGGGGGGTCTCAATTTCGTGCACTATGAGGTTGGTGCAACCGGGCCGGAGCGAAAACACGTCCGCAAAACGCGCCTGCAGCTCGGCAATGTCTATTTGCTGGGCCGTGGAGAGGTGGGCTTCAACATGGAGCGAGGCTGGAACGCCTGATTTTGGAGCCTCGGGCCCCAGCTCCTCCCTCTCCGGGACTGCGGACACCAGCGAAACAGACTCCGCCTCCCTCCACGCTTTTAGGAGGTTAAGGTGGTATATCTGCGTACTCCCGCCCCTGTCCGACCGCACCACCTCATAGTCGACCTCCCCGACCTGCCGTGTGACCACGAAGGGCCCTTGGCATTTGGCGAGGAGTTTTGAGCTGGAAGAAGGGAGCAATACAAGTACCTTCTCTCCCGGTGCGAATCGTCTCAGCCTGGCCCCTCTGTCGTACAGGCGTTTCTGACGCTCCTGGGCCTGGCGCAAATTTTCGCGTGAAAGCCGACCCGAGGCGTGAAGCTTTGCGCGCAGGTCCAGGACGTACTGTACCTCGTTCTGGCTGGTGCTCGGCCCCTCCTCCCAGCTTTCTTTAATGAGGTCGAGCACCCCCCGTGGCTTCCTGCCGAACAGTAGTTCAAAAGGGGAAAACCCCGTGGAGGCCTGGGGCACCTCCCGCACTGCAAACAGAAGAGAGTCAAGCCATTTATCCCAATTTCGTTCATTATCGCTAATGAATTTACGGAGCATGGTTTTCAAAGTCTTATTGAACCGCTCTACCAGACCATCCGTCTGGGGGTGGTAGACGCTGGTCCGAATCGACTCGATCCCCAATAGCCCGTAAAGCCCTCTCAGTGTGCGCGACATGAACGAGGTGCCCTGGTCGGTCAGGATCTCTTTCGGGACCCCGACGCGGGAGATGACCTGAAACAGCGCCTGCGCAACACTCTTTGCAGAGATGTTGCGCAATGGCACCGCTTCCGGGTATCGCGTTGCATAGTCCACCAGGACCAACACAAAGTGATAGCCGCGTGCGCTCCGGTGAAATGGCCCGATGAGGTCCATGCCGATTCTTTCGAATGGCACTTCCATCAATGGCAGAGGGTGCAATGGTGCCCTCGGAATGGCCGGGGGGTTCACCAACTGACACTCCGGGCAGGCTGTGCACCATCGGTGCACATCCGCCCGGATGCCCAGCCAATAAAATCTGGTCATTATCCGGTGCAATGTTTTGTCTGTTCCCATGTGTCCAGCCATTGGGTTATAATGAGCCGCCTGGAAAACTATTTCCCGGCGGCTCTTTGGCACCAGCAACTGGGTGTCCTCTTGCCCGGTCTGGGTGTCACGACTCACCCGGTACAACCGGTCTCTGATTAACGAAAAGTGTGGATATGTCTGCGCTGCGTCGGGGTGCACCAGTTGACCATCAATCTTGATCACTTGGTCAAAGGCCGACCGCAGGGTCTCATCCCGAGACTGCTCCAGTGGAAAATCTTCCATGGCGTGAAACTCAGGAGCCGGCGGAGTCTCCACTGGAGGCTCAGCCGGTTCCCCCGCCCCGGCGGCAGTGTCGGGCGGCCCTGCGTCCCCGCTGAGCACCGCACACATATCACACGGCCCTAACTGCCGTGACCGCACCCCCCGCGGCCTCCCCCATTAATCTATCAAACCCCGGCCAATCAGTTCCCAAGATTAGGGGGTGCGTAAGGTGGGAGCTAACCGCGACCTTCACCCTATGCTTTTTCCCCCCGTGTCTAATCTCCACTGGCACTACGGGATACTCGTGAATGTCCCCATGCACACACCTCACCCTCACCCGTGTTGCCTCCACCAATGCCCCGGGTCGAACCAGGTTCTGGTGGATCATGGACTGTGTGCAGCCCGAATCCACCATCGCCTGGCGTATACCCCCCTGGACTCTTACCTCAACGCAGTATGTCGCTCCCGGGCCTGGGGAGGGGGCTGGGGTGCCGGCAACCCGGATCGTCTGCCCCACTTCCATGAGTGGGCACTCCCTCCGGAAGTGTCCGGGCTGCCCGCACTTCCAGCACCCCTGCCCTGGCGTTTGAGGGCCCCCCTGTGGGCTGGGAAGGGTGCGGGGGCTGGTGGCCCGCTGCCCCCCTTCGTTGGCGGGTAGACGGCCAGGTGGTCCTCTGTTAGGGTGACGGCTTCCGCCAGGGTTGGGGGCCGGTGGCAGCGGACCCACGCTGCGGTCCGGGCCGGCAGCCCCTCGGTGAATTGCTCCACGACGACGGTTGCCAGCATGGCCTCCGTCCCTTCGGTCCCCCCGGGTCGCAGCCACCGCCGGGCCGCGTCCAGCAGCTGCTGGCCGTAAGCAAAGGGTCGGTCCTCCGGGCCCAACCTGGCCGCGCGGAACTTCCGCCGATGGTCTTCCTGGCTGAGGCCCAGGCGGTCCACCACGACCCTCCGGACGCTCCAGTAATCCCGTCTGTCCGCCGGCGGGATGCTCAGTGCTGCCGTCTGCGCCTCCCCCGTCAGCAGGGGCAGGAGGAGCACCGCCCATTCGCCCTCCGGCCAGGCGCAGGCCTCCGCCTCAAAGGTGTCCAAGAACACCTGCGCGTCGTCTTCCGGGCCCATCCGGTGAAGTGTCACCCCCGACAGCCCCAGGACTGGCTCGGCAGGTGTCGGCGCCGTCTCCATCCTGGCGACGAGGCGGTCAAATGCGTACGCCTGCCGCTCGGTCCTGTCCTGGAGCGCCTCCAGGACCGCGCGGTTTGTGTCTAGGCAGGCGCGGGTCATCGCCGCCTGCTCTTGTTGAATGGCGGCAATGCCGGCCACCATCTGCCCCAGCGCCATGAGCGGCTGGCCGGGAGCCCCCGGCTGACGATCCTGTTGGTCCATCCCGGAACCCTTGGTCAGGCGCCACTGTAACACGGGTTCGCTGCTTCCGGGAATCACCAGGTCGGCACACAGTGTATTCAGTTTTAGATGCTTTTATTTTCAGTTTTCGTTCCGCTCTCGATCTCGCTCTCGCTCGATCTCCTCACTTCCGGCGCTCCCGAACGACGTCACTACCGGGTTTTAAATACCCGCACACACACACACACACACACACACACACACACACACACACACACACACACACACCCTTATTAGCCCCAGGTGTGGCTCATTCGCCACCATTCCCCACACCTGTTCCCTGAGCCGCCCTTCTCTCTTCCTCTCGTGCAGCCGCGCTAACCCCGCCCCTGCTCCACAACGACTTTCACAGATATCTGGGACACGCTCTGAATGGGAAGAACATTTTGAACACAAGCTGAAATCGTTCTGAGAATTAAAGTCCAGAGGTTCATACATCCAAAACAGCTTTCATTGAGGTGAATAGTCGAATAGAAGCCTAAAGAAGGTTTTTCATTGACATAAATAAAGACATTCCCACCATAAATTGAGGCAGAAAAACTTTGAGAAAATTAAGTTTTAGATGCTCAGAATGTTTTGGTGGGAGGAGCCCCAGACCTGTGATTAATATGCGTCCCCACCACTGCTGAAACCAAACCTGTTCGCCCCTGTTCTTCATGTTCTTGTCGTCCTTGCTTTCATTTTGGGGAATTTTGATATACCGGCTATATCGGCTGTGCTTAAACGTTTTTTTAATGTGCATTCATATTGACCCCCGTATTATGTTATTGCTTCTCCTCTATCTTCTGAACTGACAAACTGCATCCTGACAGAACGATGCAGAGCAGACGCATACCGCTCACCGCTTTGGAATGGAGATGCATAATGCATGTTGGGCCGCCTGTACAACATCAAATGGCACACACAGAGCAACACACACCTGTCATTACACACACAAAAACACACACACACACACTTACTCACGCTCCATCGTGAATTTAAATGTGTATTTATGTGTTCAGTCAAATGGCTATTTACCACAGGTTTAAGGATAACAGGATGAAGCGTGTGATTTATATGAGCGGCTGATTCACGCAGCTGCCCCTCTGCAACTGCTTTATGCTTAAAGAGGATAAACACACTCAACGCGTGCACACACACACACACACACACACACACACACACATGTGCAGCAGAGCTGTCAGCGTTAGGGATAATAATCTGCATTTGCAAGTTGTTTTATACTCCCTTTCGTTTTTTTCCCATCTTTATTTTCCCCATTCCTGTGTGTGTGTGTGTGTGTGTGTGTGTGTGTGTGTGGTCTAATGAGGTATAGGCAGGTGTGATCGTCTCATATGGTTGCCAGCGATCTGTGTCAGGCGGTTGCTCAGCAGTCGATATTCAGCCCTGATCTGGTTTAAATAGTTGCTCGTCAGTGCTTCCTTAATCCCTTCACAAATAGTCTTCTACTTTTTACGAATCACACACACACACACACACACACACACACACACACACACAGAGGCAGTGTGACCCCCGCTGTGACAGGATCCCAAAGACAACCCTTATAAATTCCGACTTCACCACGTAAACGCTCACACGGACACGCTCCTCGAGGGCGGCGTAACGTAACAGCCAATAATTCATATTGAACGGTTCGTAAAGAGACCTGCTTGCTTTTCCACTGGCATGCTGACATCGTTACACCTTCTTGACTCTGATAGGAGTTCTTTGGCATTTAATATGGTCGTAAAAGCGAATGCAAGCTGTCGGAGGATTTGTGTCTCTTATACTGAGTGTCTCCGCCAACCGTTTAGCATTTCAATCCTATTACCGATACGCTGTAGTTTCATGAATACCACGTGGCGGCCATGTTGAGTGGGGAGGCTCATTGACTTGCAACAGGCTCTATGGTTGAATATGGAATTCTGAGTTAATGCGGTGACTAAAAGCAGAAAGAACAAATCATTATTATTTTGACAGCAAATTAGTCAATGTATACTTTAAAATACTGTGATTTATCGTCCACAGTTTCTTTGAACAATTGGGCCATAAGCTTGGCTTTCACGTAACAAGGGAACGTTAGCAAGACAAAAGAAAAATGTAAATTGTAACTGCAAAATGCCCATGGGAATTGTCCATATTAAGTTATCGTACAACCAAAATAATTTGGATGTTTGGATATTTTACTTGTCTGGTGTTGACTGTTTTTTTATAAATATTGCAAACACCTTACCTTCAATAACGATCAAAAGGCTATCATTAAAAATAGGCCATGCAGCAAAAGGTTCCCAGCTTTAAGGCTCTTATGGGATAAGATAAGAAAATGTCAGATTTTGATGAAGTATCAAAAAGGGACAGCTGGCCGTGTGGTGTGCTGTGTTTGACAACATATTTGCTTTTGATTTAAAGGTTAGCAGTAGATCTTGCTCTTTCACCTCCAGGAATACCACCTGCTTTTTTCTGCGTTTTAATGTTTATGGAAGTGGAGTCATTAGGCCTTCTAATACTCATTTTCATGTCAAGATCATATAATCCCAAAGATTTTGGTTCATGTTGATTTGTCCAGTTTCAGAGAAATGAAAGATAATAAAAAATGAACGTTGACATTTTTTTTTCTGTGTATTTCCATAAACTAATATACTACTAACACATATATTAATGTATTATCTATTTCTAAAATGGTTTTCTGTATATTATAGCTGTTGAAATGATTCAAAGATATCTTGTACATGTGGAGATAATCACTATTTAGTGTCGGCTGCAACACAGTCGCAATTTTCTCCAAAACAAGGGTGCTGTTCAAAAGGCAACCAGGCGGTTAGCATCAACTGCTTTCCTCGACGAAAAGCCTTTGAGATGTTTGATCATTGCAAAAAAAAAGTTCTGTGGCAAACCAAATGTTTTTGAAACTTGCACACTTCATTCATCGATGCGATCTTCCCAAATGAACCTCCCTTTGATGATATTTGAAGTATAAAAGCAATCACCAGAGGTAAAAAGCTAACGTTCGGTTGGGCGTGAGTATGCCCGAGGAAGCTGTGGCGGCGGACGACGTTGATTTGATGACGTTTCTTTTGTCTCATTTAGCCACTTGATTTATTTTTGGCAGAAGTATAAAGCTAATATACAAACAAAATACAATCTATAAACAATGTGGTAGAACAAAAGGTTAGACCGTATTTCAGCCATCTAACCTTAAACCCATAAAAGATTACGAGGGAACCGAAAGTGCAAGAAATGCTCTCCCGGTTCCAGTTTCAGAACTCAGAACTCCGTGAAGGAGAACTGATGAATGTTAGTCATATAAAATGTCAGCGAGGAAGAGCACAAGCAAGGACGGCTCCTGGGCGCCTTCATAATGCATCGTCCCCCCGTGGCGACAGAAGGCCAAACCCATTGTTTAGCTTTGCCGAGCCCCCTGCAGCAGACGATGTTTGATGCCTTGGGTGAAGAGCTGCAGTGGTAGCTGACATTGACCCTGACGGCATCCATTTAAAATGATAGATACTGGATACACTGCGCTGGAACGGGCAGTGTTGGCTGTCTTTTAGCTATTGATTCATAATGCATGCGTGTTGTGTCAGCGAGGGCTTCTGTCGCTGCGTAATGTGTCTCGAGTCCCAGTGTTGCGTATTAGTTTTAGGCACACGCCCCCATGGCATGGAAATAGATGGCACAGAGGTTAAAGGGAGACGGAGCGAGAGCAGCACACATTTCCTGCATGCCTCTCTTACCCGTTCTCTCCGTCTTCTCCCTCCCACTTTGGGCTTCTGAGCGAGAGTGCCTCACTAGCAGCTTCTCTCTCTCTCTCTCTCTCTCTCTCTCTCTCTCTCTCTCACACTCTCTCTCTCTCCCCCCTCTCTTGTTCCCTCTCTACCTCTGGACTCGTTCAGTCCAAGGGGCGGATTCTCCGTAACCAGTTGTAGCTTAATGTGATCCTCACTTCTCAACATCATTTCATTGATGTTCTCTTGTTTCATTTCTTTTTCTTTTTTCTTGATTTCGTCTTCTATATAAAATGTGTCTGCTGCTGCTGTAACAGCTGACAGTGTTTGGATGCACAAAGAGTGGAGGGAATGGAAACAAACTTTTAGGCTATCAGTGCACCTTTCTTTTGAATCAAGACTTTGGATTGGTTTATTTGCTGTTGAGAGTCAACAATGGAGGGATTTGTGTTATTGTAGTGGATGACTCATTGAGGTTATTCTACCCCCTCTGGACTGCTGGATATAGATTCTTCCTTTTCATTTCGGTCCACCGGCTTGTTTCACCCGTCAACGACTCTGAAGAATCAGTTGGGACTTTTATAGAGTGTGCCATTTCTGCAAGTGAAAACTTTTAAGGATCCAAGTGAGACAAAGCATGGCTGACGGAAGCACAGCTGAGTGTTGAACCCTTCTGTCCTGGGAGGCAGTCCAGGTAGGACTTCAACGATTCTAATTCACTTGCATGACCAGATGTGATTGTCCTTAAATGTACATGTAAAATGCATGTATCAGGGCTGTCGTGCTACACTGAGCGGACAGGTCTATCAGTGCGGACTGAGATGCTACATCAACCCTGTCATCTCTGTCCCTGGTGCTTTTGGAACAGCATATGTCGCAAAGGAAAAAATACTTCCTCAATTATCTGTCTGAATCATTTTGACATTTTGGGATTAAAAGGACAAAGTGAGCTCTGTGAATAAGTCAAAATGTGTCTGTGTTCCTTCCACAGTGTATCCACTACGATACATGTGGCTTTTTCCCCCCTCTTTTAAAAAAAAACATCCTCCCGGGTGCATCACAAAAGCGTGCATCACTTTGCTCTCAGAAAGTGAAGATGCATATTGTCATCAGATAGAATATCATGTAAATGTTCTCCTGTCCATATATTTTGCGTATGTATTCAGCATTAAGTGATCAAAAAGCAATTAACAGAATATGTTGCAGTCACTTTGTTTCTCAAAATGCTTTCCAAACCTATCTTTGAAACGACTGGCGCACTGTTCACATTTACCCGAGACATTTGCCATCTGAAAACTTGAGTCGCCTTGCAAGAACATACTGTGATTCGTGGTGTTTTTATATTGCTGTCAATAAAAATGGAATTTGATAAGCTCTAAACCTTTTTTCAGAGCTGCTGTCTGTGCCACGCGTAAAGTGAGGGATTTTTATTTTCTTCAACATAAGTGAGTTTGTCATGGCAGATGCGTACCTCTGCAAAAATGCAAATGACAAGTAGAAATGGAGCCTGAAAAGAAGCTCTGCAAGGAAAGAAGGCTCATTAATTAAAGCATTCCATAATGACTTTCTCTGTTACTAAAGGAGATTATGAATTAAATGAACCCGGCCAGCATAGTTTCTGTGACTACATTAGCCCTTATGTATGTCAGTTCCAATACAATTCAATGATATTATAGTACAAGGACCAGTCAGACCACAAGGGTTGATGACCAAATGTAGATGTTCAGTCCAGTTGCCCCCCTCACCCCTTACATGTCTGCCCTCTCTCATCCAGATATGACCACCGTATCCATGCTCGTGGAGAGGGGCGCCAATGCCACCGACACCCCTCTGAGCGCGCATGAGCACACGGCCGCCACCTTCACCATCGGCACCATCCTCTCCATCATGTGCCTCGTCGGCGTCTCGGGGAACATCTACACCCTGGTGGTCATGTGCCACTCCATGAGGACTGCGGCCTCCATGTACATCTACATCATAAACCTAGCTTTGGCAGATCTGCTTTATCTTCTCACCATACCCTTTGTCGTCTGCACACACTTCCTGAAGGGGTGGTACTTTGGGGACGCAGGGTGTCGGATTCTGATCAGCATGGACTTCCTGACCATGCACGCCAGTATCTTCACGCTGACAATCATGAGCACGGAGCGCTACTTCGCAGTGCTCAAGCCACTCGACACGGTCAAGCGGTCCAAAAGCTACCGGAAGGCCATTGCTCTGCTGGTGTGGGCCGCATCGCTCATCCTCACCCTGCCAATGATCGTGAGCATTCAGCTCATGATGGTGGGCAACAAGGCCATGTGTCAGCCCACGTTGTCGCCACTCTCCTACAAGGTTTACATCTCCTTCCTGTTTTGCACTAGCATTGTCGCTCCTGGACTGATCATTGGCTATCTCTACATCCAGCTTGCACGCACTTATTGGGTTTCACAGACGGAGACGTTCAAACAGACCAAGAAACTTCCCAATCAAAAGGTCAGTGCATTCCAAGGGTTACACTTCACACAAGCTTTCTTTCTCACAGTACTTTTTGGCCTTTACTGCTCATCTTTTTTCTATGTGTTCAGCCATGGAGGACAACCATACTCCACCATTTTATGATCTGCCATTTCCAAGATGTGTTGAGGTTGATGATTATTAGGGAATAATCATGTACATGTTGTTTTTTTCTTCTTCTTAATACCTTGACTGTCAGCAGAAGGCAGAAAAAAAAGTATCCTATGTGTTGAAGTTCGACCTTTGGTTGACTTTGGTTTTGGGTGTACAGCATCACCCTAGTGCCGGTCCCTTATGTCTTACCCATCAGCAACTCAGCTTGAGATGAATCCAGACTGGTAGAGCCTGATGAATAAGCAGGAAGCTGGGCAAGACGCAGCTGTACAAACTACTGCTTAATACATTCCACTCACCAAGGCTGTTGATGCAGTCAGACTCCTTCTGGAGAGAGCACTTTCCTACAGCTATGACCTTCTGTTTGGGCAAGGGTTTAACAACCACACTGTCATCATAAAGGATGATTATTGTTTCAGAGTATATGACTGTAGCAGCATCAGCATCTGTTCCCTGATTAGAGCACCACTTGATCAATTCTGCTGCACGGTGGTGTAGTGGTTAGCACTGTCACCTCACAGCAGGAGGGGCCGGGGTTCAGATCCCGGTCTGGGCGGGCCTTCTGTGTGGAGTTTGCATGTTCTCCCCGTGTCAGCGTGGGTTCTCTCCGGGTTCTCCGGCTTCCTCCCACAGTCCAAAGACATGCATGTCAGGTTAATTGGACTCTAAATTGCCCATAGGTGTGAATGGTTGTCTGTCTATATGTGAGCCCTGTGACAGACTGGCGACTTGTCCAGGTGAACCGGCCTTCGCCCAATGACAGCTGGGATCGGCTCCAGCGACCCTAAACAGGATAAGCTGTTCAGATAATGGATGGAAGATCAATTCTCTCCCAGCTGCTGCAGGTTTTCTTTTGTCTATTTCACCCTTGTTTCCAGCTCATGCTGAGACAAACCCCGTTCCAATTTGCTTCATAGCTGGGCTTAAAACGGGTTCATTTTGTCTTATAAACTTAACCCTTGGAGCAACATAGAATGCAGACGAGTTAGTTGGCTACTCTCTCCCCCCCAGTGCTGTGGGTGAGTGGGGATAACTTGCTGGGCAAAACGGGTTTGATAATCCAATCTTTGGCTTCTGATTATCATATGTCACCAATATTATAATAAGGTGTGCTATTTGCTAAATGTCAGTGTATTAACATGCAAATTTAATCTTGTGAATTCTGCATTTTGAAGGACAGAAAAGCACTCCAAAAAGTCAAAAGCAGAGTTTTTGTATTCAATGTGTATTGTGGTGAATCGAATCCTTCCCGCATCACTGATTCTCACTAACTAAACTTTTATGTCGCTGAAGGTGCTGTACCTGATCTTCACCATCGTGCTCCTCTTCTGGGCTTGCTTCCTGCCCTTCTGGATCTGGCAGCTGCTGGGTCAGTTCCACCCCTCACTGCCCCTTTCAACCAAAGCCAAACGCAACATCAACTACCTGACCACGTGTCTGACGTATTCCAACAGCTGCATCAACCCCTTTCTGTACACGCTGCTCACCAAGAACTACAAGGAGTACCTGAGGAAGCACAAGCGGTCCTGGACGGCTGGCAGCTACTTCAACCGGAGGAGTCGCTTTCAGCGTTCGCCACGCAGGTCGCCATCTTCCAGCAGCCAGCAGTGCACTGAGAGCTTCATGCTCACGCACACAGCCTCGCTGCGAGCACATAACAGCAGTTTGTAAGGTAGGAGCAGCTTTTTCTGGCTTTGGATCACTGATGAGAAAACAAGAAGCACAACCCTCTTTGAACTACATCCTTTCCATAAACACAGTGTAGTACTGCAGTAATTCCCATCTTTCAACTAACAATTATGCATAAACAGCCTGAGAGCCAGTGGATTATTGGGACATGGCTTCTGATGGGTGATGTGATTACAGATGCCATTTATTTCTGGCCCTCTGAAAACTTGTCTGTGGAGGATTCCCACTTCCTGGTATGCAGTGTAAACATGTGCATATCGGACTTGAACATATATTGATGTTTATGCATGGGACTGGGTGAGCTTGTACAGCAACAATAAATAGCAAAGTGATTCCATCATTAAACGTTTTTTGCCAAAGGTTTTTGGAAAATTGTCTCTTCCTCAAGGGCCACGAAGCACGATTGAATCAAACTCATATTTCATTGGAAAAGAACGAGATATGAGTCATGCAATAGTTACACCTGTGTGTATATGGAACGGAAAAACTATTCCTTCGTAGTAATAAAAACAAATCAATTTTATTTAACCTAAAATATCAACAGATCTTAACCATCTAAGTTAAAAACTCAGTCTAAGTCACTTTTTAGTTTAAATGAAATAGTACGTGGACCACAGGGCGGAACAATTTTCAATTGTGAGTGGTAAATCACCAAAAATGCGATATTGACCTTTGTCTGGCTTTTTCTGCATGCTGTTTATTTGGCAAAAGATGGTTTCATGGAAGAGAAAAACAATGTGCAAATTCGCAATTCGATATTTTCCTCAAAGCATCGGGGACCTTTAAGCTTAAGTTATTTTGTCACACAAACTTAACGCAGAAGTAATAAAATGAACTTCTAAGCTTCTATATGTTAAATTGTCTATTGTGTCTTGTGGGTTGCTATCTTGTGCACTTCTGAATATTTCTAGTTTCTAAAAAAAAATCAATCAAATGATTTTGCTCAACTTTACCTCTCAATTATGCTGAGTATTATCTATGGACTATCTATTGCCTCAAGAACACTATAGTGACTGAAATAGTACCCTTGAATGTTGTTTTATTATATTGCTTCTAGGTATCTTCTTCACAAGATTTGCTTTCCTATTCATTTTTATATTTTTGTCAGATTCTGCCTTTTTGGTATTTGTATTAAATTATTTGTATTATATTCAATGATGGATCTTGTGTGGAATCTGTATCAAGTTTGTTTATGCACATTTGTTGTTGTTTTGCACACACACACACACACTTACAAACTTATACTGGTCATTAGGGGGCGACTCCTAAAGTCTGGTAGGAGTCTGGTTGTATAGAAGTCTATATAAATGACTCTACTTCTCTCTTGATGTATTCCCTCAGTAAACATTGTAAACATGAGTTTATGTCTCAATCTCTAGTTTCAAGTCTTCTTCAATACAGCATGATGTTCATTTAGTAAATTATGCTCATTTAGAGTCAAGCAGACCATAATGCAGGGGATGCTTTAGGGCGGGGCTGTCTTGTGATTGACAGGTACCAGAGCTGTATACGGTCTCTATGTCACTCCTCTGCAGCCCAAATATGGTCACCTACGTTCACTGGTTGCAAAGCCAAGATTGCCACGGACGTAATCCAAGATACATTGAAAAACATTGACCTTGAGGCTTCAAAACCAATTTGTGACGTCACAACAACTTTGTCTTATCTGCAGTCTAGATTGAGAGCTGTGTGGAAGCACTAGATATGCTCTTACTTTCATATTGAGCTCCTGTATTTTTTCCCTTAATGGAACTGTACCGGGCAACACAGGGATGTAATGTAATGAACCCCTCAACTGTTGAGGAATGACTAAAGTAACGTCTTTAGTAGTCTATTGCTTGACACTTAAGAGTTTGGTTCCAGAGTCATATATTTATCATCCAGGGGAGAAAGCCAGCGACACACAACACCAGAGATTCTGTTCTTTCACAGACGGTGGCATCTGTTGAACAAATAACCACATTTAACATGGATCATAACTCATTTCAGATTGGCAGAGCAGGATATTATGTCAGAGCTTTTAACTTTTCTCCCCACAACTTCTCCATTGAATCTATTTTATGGTCTACAATAATATCCCTTTTCGTTCCAATTCATCCATAAGAGGGAAAAGGAAAAAGAAATCCAATATTTACAGTCCGGTTCATAACTTTGCACTCAGCTAATAAAGCTTTACCCTTGATTACTGTGTGTGTGTGTGTGTGTGTGTGTGTGTGTGTGTGTGTGTGTGTGTGTGTGTGTGTGTGTGTGTGTGTGTGTGTGTGTGTGTGTGTGTGTGTGTGTGTGTGTGTGTGTTCCCGGCTGCCTGCAAAGACAGAATAGCACTGAGTCATATATTACTGCTCTGCCTTGGAATACAATGTGTTGACTGACACCTACCATAATTCACAGGGGCAGAAAATATGGTACCATATGTGCGCCTGCACACAGGGCGACACACACACACACACACACACACAGGGCGACACACACACACACACACACACACACACACACACACACACACAGTATTCTGTGATCCTATTCAGTAATGAGAAGGGTTAGGGATTAAGATGAGAAAGGTTGTCATTAACTTCCAGTCACCAGGAAGTTGATGTAGATTTGTAGTCCTCGTGGGTTCAGATTGAAGACCTGGATCGTTAGCTTCACACAGGCCCTGGTGAAGCCGGCGAGCCTCTTGCCGCTGTTGGGCCCTGCATTTAGAAATCAGCTTCATTGACTGTGTTTCCAAAAAGAAGAAAAACAAACAAAAAATGGTTTTGCCTTTATTCCAAAAAAGACAAAATTCCTACTAAGCGGCAATTTCCGCGAAGGAAATTCAGAATTGCTGTTTTAATTCATCAATAAATAATATAGCTATATATATGATCTATGTCTGATAGATGAATGTTTAGCTGACTCATTTAAATGTATGAAACCATCGCATCTATTTCAATACCGGCATTGTATTCATTATTATTGTATTCATCACTGGATTCCCCTCTTTTCTTCAAATACTCGGCTGACTGTTGGTGACTATTAGAAAATGGGGCACAAAGGCCGGCTCAGGGACACTTTACCTCGGCACCTGGAAAGTCAGTTTTGGAATAAATGAGCTATTGGAAAACTCAATGGCTCAATTGTATATTTAACATTTAACGCACTCTCTTAAAATGATTTAAAACATACACTTTCCTTCTTTCTTTTTTTATTACTTTCCACACACGTCTTTCGTAAAAAAAGAGGCCCTTAGCGATGCACCATTGCCAGCTAATACTCCTCAGAGCTAAATCCTGACCAGTAATTGTTTCCTCATTGACAAGTTTCAGGCTGAACTCCAGAGTACACGTGGTGACAGCTGCCTGGGAGGCTCCTAATGCATGCTGGTAGGGGAGCGTTTTTACTGCAACACAGGACAGGACGGGACATGGTAGGAATCAGACCTGTGTTTTAAAGGTTTGCAGTCACTGTGGAAAACGCGTACTGTATAGCCCAGTTTTATGGAGCTGTGGTTTAATATTCATCGCATCAGCAAAGGCGTGGTGAATCTACCCTCCCACCAGCTTAATTATTCCATACATTTGAAGGACGAATATTCCCCACACACACACGGGTCTGATATTGCCATGAAATGTGCTAATAAAAGGTCCCAGGAAATTAACTAGAGTAAGAGGAAATGAGGACATTGGTTCAGTTGCTTTTATATTGTATTCGCCCATCAAAGCGTGCACTGGTATCAAGTATCTATAAAATAAAAGTCCCATATGCACCTGGATTAAACCACAGGCTGGTAACTCAAGGAGATATACATTCACATAATCTGCATATAAGATTATAAATAACCTTTTTCCGTATGCAGCGTTTTCCCAAAACACAGTAATATATCACACTTAATTGTCACATTGACATAAATGTGACATTATTCACCCTTTTCCTCAAGGACAAGGAGTGGAAATGTGTCAGCAAAGTAAGTCAGACTTATTTTCAAAGAATATATGTCTCGTTGTCAGCTGTGTCCGAAGGGAAAAGCTGAATAATTTAAAAGACAGTAAGCAAGCTGCTGCAGTTATGATCAGTTAGACCACGTGTACAAACTTGTATCTTTAAATTATTGTCTTTCAGTGTTTTATGGGAATACATGTTTGTAGTGCTCTTAGGAAAACAAAGAAATACATATCTGTGGGCTAGAAAAAGAGAGGCAATAAAAAGACCCTTCAGAAACCTTTCAACATTAATTTGAATGTCGAAGAGAAACTGACTTTGCATTTCTTCGCCATGCTAGATGCATAACTGTAGAAAAAAGATTGGTCCACTACTTTGATCTGGACTGAAATATCTCAAGGACTACGAGACGGATTGCCATGAAATTGGATGTCTGTTTGTTGGCGTGTATCAAGAACACGCTTTTGAATGTGTTCATAGCACCAACATGCAGCACAAACCTTACCCATAAACCCCACAAAGGTCAATCGAGAGAAATTGGCCGCCATCAGAGCTGAATGTATACGCAATTTAATCCTTCCCTCACAGAGCAGACATGCGCCATCTTAAAGCATAATTGCTTTCATCCCAAGTCTTGAGCTGTGCACTTTGAAGTCTCTTCTGTCACACAGAGCGTGCTATAGAAGTATTGATGGAGAACTCGTTAACTCTGTACATCGTCCGACTGCCTTTCCTCCGTTGAGCTGCCATCTCAGCTGCCAAATTAAACAGCAGTCGGACTTCAGGCGCCTCTGGGCAGGATCGAGCAGAGGTCACCTCTGGAAAGGTCATCCAGAAACACGCTCTAACTCGTGCTATTTCACTCGTGATGGGGAAAGGACTATTGATCTCCCAGCCATATATATCTGAAAGCTGATTGCATTGACGGGGCAATGCATTGACGGGGCAATGCATGTTTGGGAATTGCTGTTGTGCTCTCATAATGGGTGAGAGGAAGCTTTCCTTGTAACTATCAGCTGTATTGTCTTTGAGAGTCCCCCAGTGGGATCAATAAGCACGGTGACTCACCCTCCACTGCTGTTCTGCAGGATTACAGGGAGCGGGGATTGATCGAGAGCCCCCCTCTGTTGCAGCAGGGTCCACGTTAATGCTGCAGTGCTCCTTTAGAAAGGTCTTAAGCTGATGAAACGATCTGATGCACGCAAATGTATTACACATTTCTTTCTTTTCTGGGTCACACTCCCTTATTCTCATTAGATTAGAGAACCTGGATTTCAGCAGTTGACTCTGAGGAGCTCATGCCTCGTGGCTTTCAGTCAGGAAAAGAAAAATAAATTGAAAAAATAAAATTGGGAATGCTTGAAAGTTGGTGCAGAGTTTATCAAGTGTATTATACTTTCTTTTTAAATGGGCTGCACGCTCCACATTTAAATGGCGTCGGCACAATGTCAGAGTTGTGAAACTCTGAAACAGCAATGACCACTTGTGTGTTTTATGCAGTGGCCTGGCCAACCCGCGAGCAGCATTTGAATTGTACACAATCTGTAGCCCAGTTCAGACCCAGCAGAACCAGTTTCCCTTTAGGGGCTGCTCGGGGCAAGATTTGTAGTTGGGCCCCCAGTGAACTACTTTGTAAAGTCTTTCACAAATTTACATTTTATCAAAGGTGCATGCAACTTATTTATTTAACTTGTTGTACCTTTTAGAGTCCTGCTCCAGGGCAGATGCTTGCAGTTGGAAATCCAGCTTTAAACTGTTATCAGTCAGAAAGATACGGCTGCTGTTGCCCAGACTATACTGAACCCTGATGGGGAAAGTCAGTGCAGTGAGGCTGCAGGGGTAACGTACAGCATGCAGAGGGAAGAGATAGCCAGCTGCTGGCTCTTCAAGGAAGAAAAATAAAAGAAGAGGGCTTGGGGACACGGTGATAGCGGACCATGCTAAATGCCCACAGGCACTGAAGGCACCACAGGCTGCCTCTGCCTGACTCCTGGGTTTGGCACTGAGCCAAAATGAAGGAAAACAAACAAAAAGAGCAAAAGAGAACATGGATTTCTGAATTTTGTGAAAGTATTGATGTGTGTCTGTGTGTGTGCCGTGTGTGTGTGTGTTGTGCGTTGTGACTGACCCAGGACAGCTGTGTGTGTTTATAGTCCTCAGGTCATCGGCTGCACACATGCTTGTAAATACTTATCCTCTGACCCTAGACCAAAGTGTCCGGCATCTGCGCACAATTTGGCATCCCGGTCTGAGAGGGTATGAAACACGTATCCGTGTTAGTGCACGCCTACTGTGTTGAACGCCTCTGAATCCTGCATCTGGATTGTGTTTCCGTCTTCCCCTTCGTGCTGCTGTCCTGTCCTCAGAATGGAAATGTGTTGTGTGATTGTTTTGCAGAAAAAGAAGAGGACACAGCCGAGTGCTTCAGAATGTTCCAATGCAGAGACATTTAGCATATAAACACGTTTTTATTTTTACATTTTTATTTATTTTTCTTTCCTTTGCAGAATGCGTGTGTTGCGCTGTGAAGGTTCCTTTCTGAAGCGCCGTCAATCAATGTGAATTGCTGCTGGACCTCGTAACTGAAGTAAATGGAAACACAGAGCCGTCAATGTTTCATGTTCAGGCCGGCATTGTGGGGTGGATGCTGACCTTGTAAAATGACGAATGTACCTTTTAAAACAACTGAATAGGATTGATTGCGCGGTAAGCTACGAAGCCACTGTCATCCTGACAGAACGCATTCAGCATCCACTCTCATCGCCCGTCGCACCTGTCAAACGGGTGTTTGTGGGGCTAATAGATGATCCTGCCAAACCTTTTTATAGTTAACATCAGGTGATGATAACGACATTGTGGTTGAAGAACAGAAGATACGGTTGTGCTCGATGATACTGTTGTCTGTAAATCCACATGCAAAATATAAACATAGAAAGACTGCTCCATGGACTATGTCTCCTTTATTGTAATGCATACAATGCTTGTAGACCATTCACCAGACCTTCATGGTATATTATAAATAATGCCAATGGTCAGGGATCAGCTGTAGTTGACTCCATGGCAACACTCCATTATTATTAATTAACAGAAAGACAATAATAAATCAAGTATATTTATGACACCACCGACAGGCCCATTGTCGGCGTCCTCATTCCCCTGACATGTACTGTGTGATGAAGACCTGTGGCCCGCAGGCAAACACAGGTTTTGAAGTGTTTAGGATTCTTGTTAGCAGTGTGATGGTGTCACGATGCCGGAGCACCGGAGCGCTCCGCCCGCTGAATGATGTCTCAATGAAAAGTTGATGATAGAACCGACCAGCCGAGGCGCCCTCACATGCCTCGTTTACCTGCATGCATATAGGAGGGGGCGCCATGTGGGGATAACTGGCTGTTATTGGTCGTTTCAGCTGCTGGCTCCGAGATTACAAAATAAATCAAATGTAACAGCAGCAAAAGCAACAGTGGTGCTGTGTTTGTGTAGCTTGTACAATGATATTTTTTCTCCCAGCAGACGACTTTTGAATGTCGCTGTCCTTCAAGACTTGGGATTAGTTCTGATTAAAAAACTGGTTCCACCCATTTTAAGCAAAACCAGAGAGCGTGACCAGTCCCTGGTTGAGCAGTGTGTATTTACTGACTGTGAGTCCAGCAATGTCCCCTTGGACAGTCCATTACTGGACTACTATGACACCGGCGTGTCCTTTATTCAATTATTTCTAAAACAGATTAATGACGATGGACATCGAACACATGATATCATCGGAAAGTGAAAATCATGAGGAAATCAAAACTTACGTGTATCAGTTACAACTCTGAGAAAGAATGTGATTTGTTTTGCCGCATATTGTGGAGGGCTTTCAGAGTGCCTTCAAACTCCTGTTATAGTGTAAACTATTGAGTGTTTATGAGAGATGCTGTCGGTCACAGAGTCTTTTTCATGGCTACTTTCATGAATACCAAGTAACGTTGTTACTCACATCTGTGCATTTCCTGACGTTAAAAGTCAATATGTCTGCTCTACAAAAAAGGCCCGATTTGTCCTTGAAGTGTCTTCCAGAAGTAGGAACCAGACTTGGCACGGACCAAGATGTGAAGTCTCTTTGATATCATGTCAAACAGATGCATTATTTATTATGGAAAAAGGGACTCATTTGAATCGAGTGCATTCTGTCATAATGGTCTCCCCAGGGGGGTTTGGACATGACACCTTCATCCCTCTGAAAATACTTTTTCTGGCCGAAGGAGCACATTTGATCATGACTCAAAATGACCCGGTTGCATTATTTAATCGTTCCTGAAACAAGCGCCCCCAGTTTCCGATCTCCACTTTGGATCGCAATTTACCGTTTCTGTCTGTTTTATACAGGACACGTCTTTATCTCTCACGTGTGTGTGTGTGTGTGTGTGTGTGTGTGTGTGTGTGTGTGTGTGTGTGTGTCCATCTCCCCGTTCAAACAAGGTAAATCCATCTCTTGATTAGTGACGGCCAGCAGCACACACACGGAGCTTCTGCTCTAATCACCAGCAGGGGGTTGAACTGGTATCTATGGAAACAAAGATATCAGCTGTTACAGAAACCACAACGTGTCAGCGTGGTGATGTTTGCTGAGGCTGATCTGGTGCAATAAACTGAGCAGTCAAAAGAAGCCGTGACAATCAATAGGATGTCTGGATGGGTCCTCTCTCTCTCTCTCTCTCTCTCTCTCTCTCTCTCTCTCTCTCTCTCTCTCTCTCTCTCTCTCTCTTCAAAACATCCTATATGAAAGCCTGTATGACATCATCCAAACCTGGATATGCTCCGGCAACAACGAACGACAAAGCTTTTAACTTTTCAAAAGCTCAAACAAATAGAAAACAATTGATAAGAAGTTTAAGAAAAGAAAAGAAAATAGGTGTGCAAATAACCCGCACAATTTATTCAGCATTAAAAAATACAAAAAAGAAAAACGCTGCAGATCTGCGGCCCAAATACCAAAGGTGTTTGTCAGTAACACACTGTTGTTGGCCTGTTTGACTTGGCTCAGCCAGCGGTCATAATCAAAATGTAATTACACAAGAGTGATTGCATTCACTGATGCAATGCACCAACATGTCCAAATTAGGGGCTGTACAAAGTTATTGTGAGGGGAGGGGGGCTGAGCCGGGCTTTAAACTTCTGAAATGCTTTAACTCCACCAAAGAGAAACAATACATTATTTAGTAAGGTGTACAAAAACCTGAACAACCAACCTAAATGATTTCATTATATCCACGTTCGGTACTTTTGAATCCCTTATGCTCTGCCTCTTCACCCCTTCCCATCATGCCACTATCTATGGGTGAATAATGCTGTGGCCCTCAGCTTCCTGCTGTCAGAGCCTCGGAGACTGAATGCAAATAGCGCTGCCCTTGCTGTGTCACCTTTAGTCAGCAAACAGATGGATCAAGTGATCTATCACTTGGAAGCAAACCAATATTGTCGGCATACTGAGTGTAAAATGGAAACATTTACAGCTTGCACTGTTTAGTCTAGATTGAAGAGATGTCCTTTACTAAAAGCTTATTTATGTCTTATTTACTTATCAACCAAAATTAACAATGATTAGCTAATGGGACACACACACACACAGCACGTGATCGGCAAATTAAGTATATGTATATATATATATATATAGTTTATAAAGCTATTTTTAAAGGGTTACTAGTGTGAATTTAGAACAGGCATTACAGGAATTTAAGCATCATGCTTCTGCCTATACCGCTTTAGTCATATTGTTACTGCATACCTGTTGGTGTCCAACGGGTTCCTGAGGCATCACGAGCACAGTATCCAGCTGGAAGTCTCCATTTGGAAAGCACGGCTCGCAGTGATTTCTCTGAGAGTCCCTTCTGGAAGGTAATCAGATGGTAATTACATGAAAGGACGAAAGAAGAAAAGGAAAATGTAGTTTGAAAGCACAGATTTCAGTAGATGATGGAAATGGAAATTGAATGCGGTGTGAAATTAAAAGCCTGCAATAGAAAACTCAAATTGTTATATTGACAGTTGTAATAAGTATGTTGGAAAGTAGAAATGGAAAAGGAACTGTAAAAAATAGCAGAATAAGTCGTCCTCGATCTGTTTCTTTTATTCCTGGTTTGATGGTGAGGAGCCTCTCAATGTGAAATCCAGGCTTCCATCACCATCACCGCCCTCCTTTCAATAAAGCAATTATGATTCTTCCCTTGATGTATTCAAGAATATACATTATATTCAGTCACTGTGATTCCCCGCACCTGACGACAGATGAGTATGATTTCCATCATCCCCACTTTAATAACCACAGGAATCTTTTTTTTAAATAGACAAAAAACTTGATTTTGTGAAACCGTCTACATGATGTGGACCAACACTAGTCTAGTACACAACAGTGTTAAAGGTAAAAACTTGAATCTCCTTAAAATAAAGAACATTGAAAAGGGAAAGAAGGTTTGAAAGGAGGCTGTGATGAGCCCTGGAAACCAGAGGGCTCCTTCAGGAGTATTTCCCTTTGAGGGACTCAACACTGGCAAAGAAACAAAGAGTTTCATACATGTATGGCTGATTAATCCCTGACCCGGGATCTAAGTGACTTAACTCATAGAGGAAGTGGCACAATGGCCTTCTGCAAGTAAAGTGATCGACAGTGTTTAAGGAACAGTGTGTAACAATGTGTAAAATGTGTCTTCCTACGATTAAAATGTGTGTTTGTGACTCCTGAGGCATCATTACAACCCCACTCACACACTCCCCTTTGACATTTTGTATTTCTCTAAACAAAAGAGAAAACAATGATGTTTACTGAACAGTGAGTGGCACTGTGCTCCTCAGAGACCGAGGAGGCATCAACATATCAGACGCTGCACAAATTTCATGAACCGAAGGAGAAGCTCTTCATTCAGCATCAAGCACAAGAATTTCATTTTAGATGCAAGTAGGGGTCAAGAGCAGCAAGCCATATGTGAGACCCTTAAGGCCACTTAGCACATCCCATGTGACTGTTTGGACCTGACCTAGGGTGACTGAGGTTCTCGTGTGTGTGTGTGTGTGTGTGTATTAGTTGTAAGTGAGATGAATATGTGTACCTTCTGGTGACCCAAAGTAAAATGGTCTGCAGATGAGTGGTTGTTGATGCAGTATTGTATCAAGCGTGGCTGATGTGGACTCATGATGGTGCTTGAGGGGTGGGGCCCTTGAAAAGTGGTGGCCCTCGGGGCCCAGATTACTTCCATGCAGCCTTGTTCGTTGCGTACATAGAGGCATTCATAAGAAGCGGACGTAGTCACGGTGATGTCACCCATTACGAAGCCTCGGCCCGCTGATTAGGCCGTCGCCATTTTGACCTTTTGCAATGGATGAACAGAAGGGATCATTTCCAGACTGAAGGAGTGACGTAGAGACGTCGCATACAGCTGGTAGCGGCAGCAACCTGTCAATCACAGTAAAAAAGCCAATGTTATGGTCTGTTTGACTCTAAATGAGCATAATTTACTAAATGAACATCATGCTATATTGAAGAAGACTTGAAACTAGAGATTGAGACATAAACTCATGTTTACAATGTTTACTGAGGGAATACATCAAGAGAGAAGTAGAGTCATTTATATAGACTTCTATACAACCAGACTTTTGTATTTCTATTTGGAACCAGACCCCTGCTGGTCAGTAGGGAGAATGCAGCTTTAACACATGAAGCATAGACTTCTATACAACCAGAGGAGTCAACCCCTGGTGGTCAGTAGAGAGAATGCAGCTTTAACACATGAAGTTTTTGTGAGGACATGTGTGTGCCGACAAAAACCTTCTGCACATACAACAACAATAAACCCTGGTTCACTGCAAAACTCAGGCAGCTTCGTCGGGCTAAAGAGGAGGCCCACAGAGGTGGGGACAGGATTCTCTACAACCAGGCCAGAAACACACTGACGAGGGAGATCAAGGTAGCTAAGAAGAGCTGCTGAAAAGCTGCAGAACAAGTTTTCAGCCAACGACCCCTCGTCGGTTTGGAGAGGCCTGGAAGTACTCACAAACTACAGGAGACCATCCCCCCACTGAGGACAACCACCAACTGGCTGACAACCTGAATGGCTTCTATTGCAGGTTCGACAAGCCCACTTCCACCCCGCCCAATTGCGCCATCACCAAACAGACCCCTTCACCCTCTGCCTCCTTCTCACCTCTCCCAATCAACCCCCCACCGGCACTGAGGATCTGCGAAGAGGATGTGAGTCGGCTCTTCCACAGACAGAAGGTCAGGAAGGCTCCGGGCCCAGACGGTGTGTCCCCCTCCTGCCTGAAAGTCTGTGCTGACCAGCTGGCCCCCATCTTCACGCAGATCTTCAACCGATCACTGGAGCTATGTGAAGTAGTGGGCGACTGTGGCTCAGTGGTTAGCAAGTCGGTCTTTCAATCAGAAGGTCAGTGGTTCGATCCCCGGCTCCGGCAGTCTGCGTCGTTGTGTCCTTGAGCAAGACACTTAACCCTCATTGCTCACCGTTGCTGTGTCTACGGTCTACTGTATAGCATGTAAGTCGCTTTGGATAAAAGCGTCAGCTAAATGAAATGTAATGTAATGTAATGTAAAAGTACCCTCCTGCTTCAAGCCCTCCATAATCATCCCGGTCCCCAAGAAATCCTCCATCACAGGATTAAATGACTACAGACCCGTTGCCCTGACGTCTGTGGTCATGAAATCCTTTGAGAGACTGGTGTTGACCCACCTGAAGGACATCACAGGGCCCCTGCTGGACCCCCTGCAGTTTGCCTACCACGCAAACAGGTCAGTGGAGGATGCAGTCAACATGGGACTGCACCATATGCTGCAACACCTCGACTCCCCAGAGACATATGCAAGGGTTCTGTTTGTGGACTTCAGCTCGGCATTCAACACCATCATCCCGTAGGTACGTCAACCCAAACTCTCCCAGCTCACCGTGCCGGCCCCCACCTGTCACTGGATTACAAACTTCCTGACAGACAGGACGCAGCAGGTGAGGCTGGGAAAAATCACCTCCAGTACCCGGACTATAAGCACCGGCGCCCCCCAGGGATGTGTGCTCTCCCCACTGCTCTTCTCCCTCTACACCAACGACTGCACCTCAGGGGACCCGTCTGTTAGACTCCTGAAGTTCAGACGACACAACGGTCATCGGCCTCATCAGGACCGGTGATGAGTCTGCGTACAGACGGGAGGTTGAACAGCTGGTCCTCTGGTGTGGTCAGAACAACCTGGAGTTGAACAAGCTCAAAACTGTGGAGATGACAGTGGACTTCAGGAAGAGCCCCCCAACACTACCCCCCCTCACCATCCACAACAGCACTGTTTCTGCGGTGGAGTCCTTCAGGTTTCTGGGAACCACAATCTCACAGGACCTGAAGTGGGCCTCCAACATCAACACCATCCGGAAAAAGGCCCAGCAGAGGCTGTACTTCCTGCGCCAGCTCAGGAAGTATAACCTGCCTCAGGTGCTGCTGATCCTGTTTTACTCCGCCATCATCCAGTCTGTCCCCTGCTCCTCCATCACTGTGTGGTTTGGATCACCAAACAGGACAGAGGCAGACTACAGCGGATAGTCAGGTCTGCAGAGAGAACTATTGGTTCCAGCCTGCCCTCCATCCTGGACTTGTACACCTCCAGAGTCAGGAAGCGGGCTGGAAAGATCCCTGCAGACCCCTCACACCCTGGACACAAGCTGTTTCACCTCCTCCCCTCTGGGGGCGCTACAGAGCTCTGTACGCCAAAACCACCAGACACAGAAACAGCTTCTTTCCACTGGCCGTCACCCTGATGAACAATTAATCAGACTCCCCCATCTGCACTACCTGCACTAATTGGACTACTTTTTCTTTTTAATGTCTTTTTTTAAAATCTTATTTATTGCTTATTGTAAATGTGTATTGTGGCAATGTTCCTGCTTGCCCGGGAATTCTACCAGCGTACCAGACATGACAGAGGCCGTGCGTTCCATGCTCAGAGGTCTTTATTAGCATATACAGGTGCTCTGCTCACATGCTACCTCTACCCACGAACCCCGTGCACCCCACTGTGCGGCTCTTTATAGCCGCACCCCTTCCCCGCGCTCATCAGAACCAGCCGCTCCCACTAATGAGACCGGCTGTTTCCAATGAGCGCGCCTCTCTCTCTTGCGTCGCAGGTGCGCTGACCACGCCCCCGCCCACATACCCCCACCGACCCGATTTAGGCCGGGGAGCCACCGGTCTAACCAACTCCCCCCCCCCTCCCTCCCACTGGGAGCGGGAGTCAGCCCCGACCATCTGCACCCCCGGCCTATGGACCACCATGGACCTAACTTTGCGTTTCCGCCCGATGCCAACGGGTGGTCCGGGCGTTGGCATCCTCCATCCGGGGGGGCCCGGGCGCGGGCCATGGCCCGGCCGGAGGGCGATCGAGCGCCCCGGGAGGCAGGTTCCTCGCGACCTCCGCCGGCCCCCTCCCGGGACAAAACCGGCTCTCACCCTCCGTCCGCCGCGGCACCCTGCAACACAAGAGAGAGAAGATTAGGGAAACACCAACCTATTTGTGTCCCCCCCCCCGACCATCCCTCTGCCAGCTGGGCCTCCGCCCAGGCCCGAGCCTCCCGCTCGGCCCGGAGTCTCCTCCCCAGCTGCAGGACGGTCGCCTGGGCCCGCCGCCGGTCTCTGTCGGCGCTGCGCAGCCGGCTTGTCAGCCGCGCCACCTCCTCCTGCAGCCGCCGCCTCCTGCCCCCTCCCTGCCTCCCCGCCCCTGGCTGGGGTTGGGCCGTCAGGGGGCCCCGACCGGTCGGCGCCTCCTTGGCCCCTCCGGGCCCTGGTCCGTTGGGCCGGGTCGTGCCGACCCGGCTCACCTGGTCCACCTCCATCAGGTCACAGTCCCTCTGGAGGTGCCCCGGCTGCCCGCACGTCCAGCATTCTGGCTCCGGACTCGGGGCGGGCCGCCAGGGGTCCCTCCAGGTCGCTTCGGGCCGCCGGAGAACCGGCCACAGCTCCGGCCACTCCCTGGTCTGGTTCCCCGGCGCCCTTCGCCTGGGCCGCGCTCTCCGCCGCCTCTACCTTGCCCCGGCCGCGGGCCGCCGAGTCGCCGTCGCCGAAGCCGTCTGCGTCGCCGCGGCCCTCCGCGTCGCCGCCTCCGACTCCGTCTGCGTCGCCGCGGTCTCGGTCCTCCGCGTCGCCGTCTCCGACGCCGTCTGCGTCGCCGTCTGCGTTGCCGCGGTCTCGGACCTCCGCGGCGCCATCTCCGGCGCCGTCTGCGTTGCCGAGGACTCGGCCCTCCGCGTCGCCATCTCGGACGCCGTCTGCGTCGCCGCGGACTCGGCCCCCCGCGTCGCCGTCTCTGACGCGGTCTGCGTCGCTGTGGTCGTGGTCCGCCGCCTCGCCGCGCCCGGGACCGTCTGTGTTGCGGTCGCCGTCCTCTTCCTCGCCGCGTCGGTCTGCGTCGAGGTCGCGGTCCGCCGCCTCGCCGCGTCCGGGACCGTCTGCGTCCCCGCGGTCCTCCTCACCGCCGGTGCCGGCTGCCCCAGGGCAACCCCGCCCGGCGGGCCCCGGACCGCTGCCGTGCCGCCCTTCGGCTCCCGGCGCTGAAAGTCCTCCGCCCTCGCGACGGCCCCGATTAGCGACGTTGGCCTCCACTCACGGACCCAGTCGGCCATCTGGACCGGCAGCCCCCCCAGGAACTGCTCGGTGGCCACCTGGTCCACCGCGTCCGCCATGTCCCCCCTCCCTCCCGGCTGCAGCCACTGCTCCGTCCTCCGCCGCAGCCGCCGAGCGAAGGCCAGCAGCAGCTCCCCCGGCTCCTGCTGGGCCGCGCGGAGCCGCTGCCGGTGCTGCTCCGGGGTCAGCGGTGGCGGCACGATCTCCCCACCGACCTGGGCCGGCGGCACCAGTCCCGCCGTCGCCACGGTACTGGCGCCGAGTCGCCTCTCGACCTCCGTCTCCTCCTCTGGTCCCGCGGGGGGGCCCGCCAGCCTCACAAAAAGCTGCCTCAGGGCCTCATCCTCCGCCGCCGGCTGCTTCCCCTTCCCCGTCTTCCGGGTCCGCAAGCCCCATGTTGGGCGCCACTGTGGCAATGTTCCTGCTTGCCCGGGAATTCTACCAGCGTACCAGACATGACAGAGGCCGTGCGTTCCATGCTCAGAGGTCTTTATTAGCATATACAGGTGTTCTGCTCACATGCTACCTCTACCCACGAACCCCGTGCACCCCACTGTGCGGCTCTTTATAGCCGCACCCCTTCCCCGCGCTCATCAGAACCAGCCGCTCCCACTAATGAGACCGGCTGTTTCCAATGAGCGCGCCTCTCTCTCTTGCGTCGCAGGTGCGCTGACCACGCCCCCGCCCACATGTATATATGTACAATGAGAGCTATGTGTAACCGGAGTCAAATTCCATGTGAGTGTAAACACACATGGCCAATAAAGCTGATTCTGATTCTGAAGCATAGACTTCTATACAACCAGAGGAGTCGCCCCCTGGTGGTCAGGAGAGAGAATGCAGCTTTAACACGTGAAGCATAGACTTCTATACAACCAGAGGAGTCACCCCCTGGTGGTCAGGAGAGGGAATGCAGCTTTAACACATGAAGCATAGACTTCTATACAACCAGAGGAGTCACCCCCTGGTGGTCAGTAGAGAGAATGCAGCTTTAACACATGAAGCATAGACTTCTATACAACCAGAGGAGTCGCCCCCTGGTGGTCAGGAGAGAGAATGCAGCTTTAACACATGAAGCATAGACTTCTATACAACCAGAGGAGTCGCCCCCTGGTGGTCAGGAGAGAGAATGCAGCTTTAATACATGAAGCATAGACTTCTATACAACCAGAGGAGTCACCCCCTGGTGGTCAGGAGAGAGAATGCAGCTTTAACACATGAAGCATAGACTTCTATACAACCAGAGGAGTCGCCCCCTGGTGGTCAGGAGAGAGAATGCAGCTTTAACACATGAAGCATATACTTCTATACAACCAGACTTCTCTTTGCAGCCTCAGAAGACGTCTGCGTTGGTTTCCTTCGGCAGAACCGCAGACGGCCTCTTGATGCGTACATGTTGGGGGAGAGGAGACGGGAAGTGAACGACATCCTCAGTTAGCTTAGCTTCAGTTCTGCTTTTTCTTGTGTAGCGGTTTTGTACTCTCTCCTTGGCGTTGTGTAGTTTTTTCTTTGTACGAAGCACACTCGAAAGTGGATTGTTTCAAACCAGCCGTTTATTTAAATCAGACAGCTCCCGTAGCCGTACTGGCAAAACAACAAATACACACAGAAATTAGTTTCCTCATGGCCAACTTGTAGAACCAGCTCCGGCACACGGAGGCAACGTGCTGTGGACTGGGCCGAGTATACGGGTTGCACCACTTAAGTCTGCAGGGGGCCCAGCAGAGGGCGCTAATATCACACAGCACGCTAGTCTCCGTAAGTACATGATAATAGTAAATAATAGACAGTGATGGCAAGTGGAATCATCAACTCCGTTACACTTGCACTGCAGTGTTGATGAGCCGTCAATGTAAACATTCAGATGCTGTTGTTGTTCATGTTGTGATCCAATTTCAACAGATTTTAGTCCAAGATAAAACAATGAAGTGACTTTTTAATGTAATTGTTGTAATACTTTGTGACTCGTTGGCTGCTATACAACTCAATGCTTCTACTGGACACCACACCGCACTGCATTCTGGTTGTTTCTACCATTTCAAAGTCTGCCCTTGTCTTTCTAGTTTGTAAAATCCCCCTTAAAATCCTCTGGATGATCCTCTCCACTTCATTAAAGTCAGATGAAACATTCAAGATGAAGGTTGTCTTTCCGACTAAAGGGGAACAGATGGAACAGAGCGAGCTGAGTGTTGAGCTTCTTCTCTGCACGTCGTCTTTGTACCAACAAGTGGGTTTGTTGGCCATTCACATTGGCCTGAATGGTATCAGCCTTTTCACACCGTCATCAGGGAGGCATTTTGGCAACGCGGCCGCGCCCAGGGATGGTGCTGCTCTGTGAGGCAACATGTCTCCATCCATCCATTATTCGAAGGCTTATCCTGTTTGGGGTCGCGGGAGCCGATCCCAGCTGTCATTGGGTGAAGGCAGGGTTCATCCTGGACAAGTCACCAGTCTATCCAGGGCAGCAACACGGCTCATTAGTGTTAATGATCAATGCCTCTACGTATGCAACCTATCGAGATCTGGGAATGAATTTAAAATGCAGGCTGAGTTTGGTGGTTTGGGTACCATGCGTCCAACAGGTCCGGATTCAGGAGGATTTCATCAATTAACTAAATGCAAAGTGAGCGAACAAAAGAAAAATCTTGTTAATTGATGAAATTAAACTGTTAGCACTTCTATTTTTGAAAGCATTCTTAGTTTACAGCATTTTTTCACACCTGCCTAAAACTTTTGCACAGTACTGTATGTGTATATCCTGTTCTTGCCTTCACATCTAATATAAGATAAGCCATCCAACTTTGATTGTGAACGTAGTCCGAGTCCAAATTAATGAGGATTTAAAGTCTTGTGTTGTAAATCCCAGTTTCACCGCATGCTTCTTTCCTGCTCGTGCCTCATTTATACATGACTCACTGTTTGGGCGTTTGAATAAATTAGTAGATGTGCCTAATTAGCGGATGCTGAATGCACAGTACAGTGTTATCTGTACTCTTCGGCAACTTCAGTGTCACTGAGGTCACGGCGATGTGGGCAGTGGACGTCAGGATATGTCTATTGCCCATTGTCTGACGCTTGCTTTTGCCTGCATAAAAACCACTTTGCCCTTGAAAAGATCGGTTTTAATCCTGATTATGCAGATTTGTGCCACATAGAAAATAAAGATTTTTATTTTACCTTTTTAAATGATCACTACCAGAACAGAGGAGGGGTGCCCGAGGAGATAATGTAGTGTTTACAGGGATCTGTACAACGCTATGTAACTGCTACACCGCATACTACCCCACCGTGGTCAGTGTTCTTCTCTGGTGGGCCCGCTGCCCAACAGCCATAGTTCTGCTTATGTAAATTATGTAACTTCATCTTCCTGTGAGATTCGTGTCCTTATTGTCCAACATGCCAGTGACCTGGGGGATTTCTTTGTCTTTTTTGGGGGTTTGGTTTGACGATTTTTGATGCACAAGCAAGCATCAGACATTTGCAGTATATTAACTGGAATAATTACAATAGCTTGTGGGTGTTGGAATAACAAGACTAAAGTGAAATAAATGTAGAAACGATAGTGGTTGCCATACAACATGCTTTGGTTGGTGATACGTTTACCATATCCATAATTTTAGTTTAGCATGTTAAGAAATGGGGAGGTTTTATCAGGTATTTTAGAGCTGAATATATGTTTATTTCATTTTTTCAAAGAAATGTGTGTGCAGTCAAACAAGCTGGCAAACAATTGGAAAACAACTCACTTGCAGTTGTGTTTTCTGACAATTATTTATATTATTTCAAATGTTTGAGGGGAACTGCAGAGTTGAGAAACAAGTTACCTTGTGTTCCTATATGTGACCCTTTTCCAGTAATATGATACTGTTGATTAGTGCTGTTTTAAGCCTGATAATATCACTATTGATACGTCAGGGGATCGCACAAGTCAGTACAGTTTGAACCAAAGTACCAACATTCAATTCAATTCAGTTTATTTTGTACAGCCCAAAATCACAAATTACTCATTTGCCTCTGAGGGCTTTACAATCTGTACACTTACGCCATCCTCTGACCCAGGACCTCACATTGGTTCAGGAAGGAAAAAACAAAAAACCCTAACATTGCCATCCCTCGAGTCCCGCAAGGTTAAAAAGTGACTTAGAAATTCAAATATCTATCCAGGGCACATATAGCCAACTCTGTTTCTTCCTAAATTACATTCACATTCAATTAAACTGTATTCTGCTTCAAGCTTTATAAGAAACTTATTTTCTCCCTCTTGCTCAGGTTTCTTAAAACCACACGATGTGGCTTAAAATATGATGTTTTTGCCCAATCCATCCCCTCTGAGCACTGTATACTTTCATTAGAAATGCATTTATGATAAGTCAAAAACAAATGTTGGAAGAAAATCCTTTTAGATTGAAACGTGATTGATAGTGCAGTTCAGTTGTATGGGAGCGTTACTGTGTATGATAGCATGCTGACGTGGCTGTGGCAGGTGTGTGAAGGAATACAAGCTTCAGAGATGCCAGTCGCCCGAGCAGTGAAGCCAGAGGTCTGACGCTGTGCTCCTCTCCTGGGACAACGGCACCCAGCCGAGGTTGTTTGGGACGGGGAGGCTCCAGCTGACTACCGCTTTCACACAATGCTTTTGACATTAGGGGCTCTGAAAGGCAACAATGACAGATGGATGAATGATGTGTGAGCACACTGCAGCCCCCCGCATGGACCTTTGAACCCCATAAAACACTCACACACAAGACCAGCCAGAAAACGCAGAGTGAAAGACAGATGGGGTACCAACAGGACGGGAGGAATCGAGATATTTGAAGTGGTTCGGGATGAAATAAGGATATGTGGCGGAGAGTCTACGACCTGTAACGTGAGAAATAAAAGTCCAAAACAACTAACAAGAGCTAAGAGGGAGCGTCCACAGGGTTTGATCTGGATGATTAACAATGCTGAATATTTACATGTTTAGCATCCATCAGATTAAATGTCATTTACTGAAGGTTCTCGAAGACTAATTGTGCTTTGACTCTCAGAAGGCCATAACTGCAATCAGTATGCCTTTCCACAAACACGAATGGAGAGCTTTCCAGGCCAAGAGTAAGCAGCTCGTAGGGTCACACATGCTTTGTCTACCACAGACACACACACACACGCATACAAATCAAAAAATCCCAAATGCACTCTAGCAAGCCTTGAATCCCACTATCATTTGTGCATTTGAATAATGTGAAAATAATGAATAACAATTTAGACTTGTGTCCCTGAGGGTGGGAAACTATTCACCTCGACAAGCCATTTTTTACTTGTTTAGTCTCCAATTGTTTTCATCAAAATGCGTCAAAGTGCCGACCGGTTCAGATATTTTCGTTTATTTTCAGCACAAATAAAACATTGCGTAGGTATATTTTTCTTTTGCCTAAAAAACATGCCTTTAAAGCCTTGAAAAATTTAACAGGATGTTCTCCATCATGATGGTGGAGATGAAAAAAATCCCAATTTGTAATTTGTTTTACTGAAGTGGGTGTGGCTTCTGGCACGAAGCACGCAACTTTCCAGGAAATTCATATTCTCTTTACATGTTTAATGCAATCTGCCTGTTCCCGTTGAATGTAAAGCATTTATGGACACAAATTAGTAAAACTCAAAGAGTTATATTTCATGCCAGAGACCAAGAGAGTCTGACTTTTAGTTACTGGTGTGGTTTAAAAGGTAGATCAGATAATAATCTCTATTTTTCTTATTGTCAATAAATCCAACAATAAATGAATTCTACTAAAAAGTATTGATATATCTTATTTGTGTAGCCTGAAATATTGCCTTCCTCTGGACCTCAGAGATCCATTGTTGTTCAAACAACCCCCCACAGACGTGTAGGGGTGTTAGGACCTTCCACAAGACAGACGCAGCCCCACCGCATGTTTCTTTATGCTGCTTTAGTCTATTTTCATCGTGTCTAGTGAAGTTTAATCTGCTAAGGCAATTGTTTGAAATGTTGTTGTTGACTTCCTGTGAACTACATTGATTGACCAAGACTCCCAGTCCGTGTGAGCTCGTCTGATGATCCCTGATTCCCTCAGTCGCCACAGTGGGCAATGGAATAAAATCAATTCATCAATTCAAAGGCTGACAAACACTGTTGATTTCTTCCCGTGGAGCCGACATGAAAACTGTTTTGGTCAGCTGATTGTTGAAGGCAAAACTCAGCTCCCCAGAAACTGCTGTGGACAGACGGGCAGAGACGCCTGTGGAAGACAGTCGGTGTGGATCGAGCTGACAGAGGTCCAACGTCTGGTGTCCGGTGGGGATTCCCACTTCAGGTTGGCCTGAACTCCAAAATCCATTTGGTCCAAACCAAGGACGCTCGTTTACTCTTCCAGTACAAAGGCATTTTTAACCCACGTGATATTGGCTCTGAAGAAGTGTGAAAAGAAGCCATTCATCTCTCAGCCACATCTTATTTCTCCTCTGACACCTTCATTTAACTGGGGTCTTTTTGATGGACAGCTAACTGTGAAGTACAGGAAGGCATCAATGGGCCAGAACACTGCTGTGAACATGCACTTGAGTTGTAGAAGCTCCACGTTCCAAGATTTTAAATTGGTCAAAATTGAGAAAGCACATGTCAGTTAATCCCTTACTTTCCACGTTCAGGCATTTCAGCTGTCAGCATCAAGTGACAGGGAACAGGAATAACCTTCAACACTGAATGTGCGCCGTCATTGAAAGGACATTTCAAGAACATCCTTAACACAGGGCCCCTCAGAGTTCAAGTCCTTTGGAGATTAAAGGTCTTTATGTCGCCTGATTACAGCAATAACTCCCTGACACTGTGGATTACTCGGAATCAGGCTTGATGCATGCGGAACACAAACTCTGCATATGGATGAAGCTGTTGCTGTGCGGCGTTTTGCATCTCAATTAATGGCCGCGCAGATGCTGCATTGCACTGTAAAATTCCTGCCGTCAACCGAGGCGTGATGAAATGCCACAAACCTCCTGCCTCAGGCTTCAAGTCGCCCAGGTGAATAGATTATCCACGGGAATTAAGGTGTGAATCGAAGCAGTTCGGGCATGATGGGACCATATGCTCGACGTGGGCCGAGCCTGTAGATGATCACACAGCAGGAGAGACAGGAATAGGCGGGGGGAGTTGGACGTGGTAGCCAGATGCAGCGCTTATTAAAATCAGATCGCACAGGGTGAAGGTGGGGTGGACGTCACAGTTTGCTTAATGGGAACTTTTCCCAGCTCCCCGCAGAGATTGCTTTAACACGGTGCCAAGACACAAACAAACACGACGCAGATGCTAGACCCACAATCAGGCACACACACAAATACACACACACAGACACGTGAAATGAACAAGTGTTTCATACAGACGCTTCTAAACTGTACTGCACTGGAAGTGACTGAAGGGCTTTGACAGCAGCCAGAAATAGTTCTGCTCAAGCCACTGGTGGCTTTTCCAGCATAGATCATGCATTCATTGTGTAGCACAGCGACACACACGGGTGTCTAACTGATTGCATTGTGATCCTGAGAAGGGTGCGTTTAAGGCCTGTGGGACCTCTGTGAGACCTTTTCATCCCTGATGCCATTAACAAGACTAACAAATTGCCTCTTCGCCTGTCTAATGCTCAGGGCTGATGAGTCAGAGCTACAAATGAGAAGGAAATTGTGTGATCTAATTGAATGTGGTTCTATTTATACCTATGGAAAGGTGACATTTTAAAGAACATAATGAAATAAATGTATGGAAGAAATGTGTGAGAAATATGGAGAATGCAGATGCCTCCAGAAAAGACACTAAAGCTCACTGAATAGTTTTTATGATGATGATGATGATGAACCCTTTGAATTCAATGATGTTCACTAATGCCACATTTGCACTGCATAGTGCGGTACAGCTCTGCTCATCATGACTTTTGGGTTTTCCGTTTGCAACAGCTGGTGGAGGTTCCAGGTGAGCAGAGCTGATACAGGAAGGTGGAGTTAAACACTGACCTTTGTGCACAAACTAGCCAGTTTTAAATAGCCAAGCCATCGCCGCCAGCGACCACAATTCTTGAATTCACTCAACCCAGACTTTTGTTTTAAATGGGAAGCGTGAATCCAAGTCGTATAGTAGTGACCATGTCCTGTCAGCTGTGTTACGGCGACCAGCTGTAATCCAACCTGCACCGTGAAAAAGGCTCCAGGTACCGTTCAGCACAAACGTCACCTTGCTAGGAAGGAACAACTTCCTTCTCACCTGCTCCGGTGCATGTGGGCCTTGAGTTTCATCTTTCAACTGCAGTTTCCAACTGACAGGCTCAACAAAGTACATTGGCTTTCTTCATCTGACCCCTTATGTTCATATTGAATAAATGTATTGATTGTCTACAACCATTTCACCAGCAGAGATTGGAGGCCATTACTGTACAGTACGATTTACTTTCACATGGTTTATTAAGGTCAAAACATTTGTTCTTCCAAAGCAAATCAGTTTTCTTAAGACTTTCTCGATTGAAGCAGAGTAACCTGGCTTTTCTGTTATTTTATGAGCACCAAAGCTGGATGTACATGAGTGACGTGGCGGATAAAGTTTCAACAATATCTTTGCTGACACCGCCAACGACCGAGCAGCTTCAAAACGTTTCTGGAGTTGCAAACTGCCGGCAGCTTTTGACAGCTATCTGATGGTATTACAATAGGCTGGTTTAATCCTGTTAACTCTTGACGTCTCCTGTCAACTCTTCCCACACAACTTTGATTGTGGAAAGAATGAATCAAGTAAAGGGTTCACTTTGTGCTGCGCTACAGGAGGTGTCACAGGCAATCTCTATCCGGGGATGTTCTCCAGGTCATCCCCAGTGCCTGTGCATTGATCTGGTGGCGTACCAAGCTGCTCCGTGTCAGGACCGCTACTCTGTCTTCTGCAGTCATTTGTTGTAACACTGCATTAGACACTGGAGAGACTTTCAGAAGCCAGAGGCATCTTGTTTGTCTCTCCGGCACAGAGCAAGTCTTCATCTGCACAGTCTACTTCAAAGATGCTGAGTTCAATGACAGCAGGCTGTATCTTTTATTAACCAGCTGTGTTAATGATGCGTCACTGCCTCTCTTCTCCAACATCCTGACGCATGCTGATGTGACTGTGACATAAGGCTGCAGGTTGAGCACTGATCATGGTCGAGAATCCAAAAGGGGAAAAACACTGAGCACACATTTTGAATTCTCCTCAAGGAAATATACATGAACTTAATTGCAAATCAACAGTGTTACATAAGCAGCGACACTATGCCCAAAAATTGTGAAGCAGTACCATCCACACCCTACCACATGTATGGATATAAATTAACTGTCAGCTGGGTGGACAGTATGGAAGGTTGTGAACATTTTGTGAGAGTAGTAGTATTAGCAGTAGTAGAAATACTACAACAGTAGAAATACTACCTTATTGCACTGTGTTTATTGTTAAATGTCAAATGTATGCACCTTCCACCAGGACAAATATCCTTGAATGTGAAAACAAACATGACAATAAATGGTTCTGATTCTGAACTGATTGTAAGCTGGTAGTCTTAAAGGTGGATCAGTGTTGTATTGTTTACACCTTCATTCTCGGGAAGCCTCTCTCGCTGTGCTAATGTCAGCTAATGTCTCAGTGTCAGCTGTCTCTGAAGGTGGAATCTGTGGTCAGGGCTGGAATTTCATCATGTGAAGGTCGAGGCCACTTGGCTCTCTTATGGTTTTTGGGGGGATTCAGGGATTTGAAGTAGTAATTTAAATAATGAATTTAACTTAAGGGTTAAGGATGACGTTATTTTTGAATATGCAAAAAGTGAAATTAATAAATAAAAAAGCAGTTTATTTCAGAAAATCATGTATTGATATTAAATATGGACCAACATTTGTAAGTTGTTTATTATTGTTATTTCTATCTTTGTTCTGCTTTAGCCTACAAACACATAAAAAACGCAAAAAGTCCAGCTCTGAACGACATGGCTCAGATTTATGAAGTTAAAAACATGCATGCTCAATGCTACTCTAAATCTTTAAATCATTTGCATTTCTTAGGGGACAAGGTGAAGGAGACTCTTTGGGGTTTATGTTTATGTTTATTATGTTTATTAAGGATCCCCATTAGTCTACACCGTAGTGGAGACTATTCTTCCTGGGGTCCAGGCAAAAAAAACATTACAATACAAATCCTAAAATGCATTACAGCATGATCAATATTGGTGAACACAAAAACACAGACTTAGAGAACAACATTTACAGCAAGAAATAAAACAACAAACCACAAAATCTGTCTGAAAATACCTAAAATAATAACCTAATCTACTCTAATTTCCTTTCTGATTATTGCTGCCTTAAGTTTCCTTTTGAAATCACATTTATTTCTTGTTAGAGTCAAATATGAGGGGAGCACATTCCAGTATGCAATAGCTCTGTACATTACTGTTTTCTTAAGTGCATTGGTTCTGGGTAGAGGAAGAGTAAAGTGACCACTTAATGCCTGTCTAGTTTTATAACCATGTCTCTCATTTGCATGTGATAGCCGTAAAGACAAACTGACGGGTTTCTGTGAGAAATACACATTATTTAAAAACAGCATAAGGCTGCATGCCAGTCTTTCATCCACCCTCATCCACGACAGCCTGCATGCATCTCATCCACACTACTCCTGACAGAACAGCGAAGTGCTAGTCTTGCCGCTCTGTTCTGAGCAAGCTAAAGTTTACTAAGTTCTTGCTTTAATGCACTAGACCAGATAACAGGACAGTAATCCAGATTTGACAGAACTAGAGATTGTATGACTAGTCTAATTGTTGAGTTAGTTAGCAGGTGAGCACTCCTTCTAATGGCATAGATACCATTAATCATTCTCACCACTGTATTATTAATCTGAGTGGACCATGACAGTGTTTCGTCAATGACACCCAACAGTTTTACTTCTTTAACCTGTTCCAAAGCAGCACCCTTTAAAGAGAGGCTTAATTTCTGATCTGTCCTGCATATTTAGAACCTATTACCATGCATTTAGTTTTTGAGACATTCAACTTCAGCTTATTTTCCATGATCCATTCAGAAACCAGCTTTAACTCTAGTTGAAGCACCTTATTAACATGTTCAATGCTCTCTGATGATACATACATAGTCATGTCATCCGCATAAATCCCCATTCCTGACTTTCTAATACATATGGCATGTCATTTACAAAAATGGAATAGAGAAGGGGGCCAAGGCAGCTTCCCTGGGGAATTCCACACTGAAGTGTCTCAATATTTGAAAGGGAGCCATTGAACATAACACATTGTTGCCTATTCACTAAATAGCCCTTCAATAAATCAATAGCAGAATCTTTAAATCCATACGCCGATAGTTTCTTGAGTAGCAGCTCATGATCTATGATGTCAAAGGCTGCGCTGAAATCCAGGAGCACCACCCCAACAACTGACTTCATGTCAATCTGTTTGAACCACTCGTCAGTAAGACATGTCAGTGCAGTGCTTGGGTGAATCCCCTCAACCAGCAGAGGAGATACACAATGTAAACTAGGCACATGTTTTTTGGCAACCAGAGAGTTTTGGGGCATCTGACAATTTGCAATCATTGTCTAGTGTCTGCAATCAGCTCTGCCAAAAAAAACACATTGACAGAAAAGAGGCAGAGGAAAAAATGGTGGAAGCAGCCGGGGCAGTACGGGGCCGGGCATCAAGACTGTGGCTGCTTGGCATCAGGACCAGACACCGGGGCCAGGACCGCCTGACTGTTGTGGCCACTGGTGAAACTCCTGCCCATTGTTGTACTCCATTGTTCAGGAGCTTCCACTGAGCCACAGCCACATTCCGTGATAGGCTGGAAAGTTTCTGACGCTGGGAAATAAATCCATCCCAACGACACGATTGGAATTTTATCAGTGAGGAGCACACTGCGGTGTGCCATTTCAGACAAGGTCACCGGCAGAAAGACGTCACACTAATTAGGGATACACTCCTGCAAACACACCAGACACATATGCCACACACCACATGTACCCTGACGTACACACATACCTCGAGGTGCCGAGATAATGAATTGGAAATGCCATCCGTTCATGGTGGGAAAAAGTAATTATTGCATATGCACGTAGCCGCCGCTTTCATTAGGGGCTGCCTACCAGATAACGCAGAAATGGAAGGCATGTCTTGTATGACAGGGAATTCATGTAAAAGTTATATACATAATTGCCATTACCATGCCAGCAAAGAGGTAGCACTCTGTGAGAGATAAATAGAAAGGGCACTGAGTGTTGGAAACAACGGACATTTTCTTCTCTCTACGATCAAGGTGGAGACACAAAGCAATAATGAAAGGACCCAGTTGAGAGGAATGTCCAAAGTGAATGCCCGAGAGCTACAATGAGAGGTGTCCTAACACGATCCATTAATTACAACCTGTCCCAGACTCAAGGTAAACATGTGGATGCATGCTTTGTTGTTTCGGCTCAGCGGGCGGCGGGATGCACAGGATGAGCTCTGTGATTAACGGCTGACGGGGAGGCTGAAGCCTCAGGAATGAGGAACGTTTTTCCTTTGGTCACCAGTCAGACGTTGGCTCTGTTCCCTGCCTGTGAGGGAGCTGGATCCTCTGCAGTACTGCGGATAGGACGTGACTCTGGCAGGAATCTGACAAAACTAGACGAAAGAAAATAGTACAGAGGAAATGTCTAGACTTCGTAGCCACTTCATTTTTCTTAAATTCAGAATGAAGCTTTTTGGTTACAGAATGCCGCAAAATCTAACTTTATGCTATCTATGTCCTCGACTGCAGGAGAAATGTTTGTCCAAATGCTAATTTTCTGAACTTTGGATCTGAACAGACCAGTGGGAAAAATAGCCAAAGTAAACATGCACAAATCATTTTCAGAAAAGAAAAAAAATAGTATTGAAAGGTGCCGGAGGACAGTCAGAACGGGACAATAAATGTGGTTAACTCGGACAGACCCAAATAGATAGAAACCCCAACACGGGCAGCATGGTTAGGTTAGAAATCTTCATTCATCCCCAGTGGGGAAGTTAATGACCACTTGAGAGGCCACTAATTATCAAGCAGCATGATTCACATGGGTATTAGACATATTACAGACAACAGACATTGGTTTGATCAGGCTGAGAATAAGTTGGAACCTGCGGACATGTGAAAACAAACTAATTGTGATCAACTGTGCAGATATTGATTCCTGCACACATACACCTTCATAATGATCTCATAATACACATTCTACAAACTGGAATGACCAGGGTAGAGGCACTTCAGCCCAAAACTCTGGGCTTTAGTTACTCTTTAATTTAGCAGAAAACTGCAACGCATTAGATCACATCCTGTTTGTACCGCCACGCTTACTGACAACGGAATGCCTAATTCATGTTAAGCTTTTAGCACACAGCAGGCTAATGGGAAATGCTCAAATGCTGGACAGGCAGCTTTGTTCCATTGGAGGCATCAACCCAACTGTGACACAAACAAGAAATGATGAATGCTGAAAAGCAGAATTGTCCCTTGCTGTTGCATTATTGAAAGGCTAGAGAGGTGAGAGCAGAGCTTTACTCTATAGTCCATAATGGAAGTTAGTGAACATAATATTGGCCTACACTGTTGGGATGGCTCCCCGAGGACTCTGAGTAATTGTCCATATCACAAAACCGATTACAGCACGAAGCCAGTCACAGTTAAAGAGATCGACTAATTCCCCCTCATAATGATACTATTGTTTAACATTAAATCTGAATGAGATTTGTTTTCCCCCACAATATATGAACAACTACATCATAATCTTGTAAATAGCCAGAGACGGAGCTAACACAATCCATCGGTTTATCTCCTGTATCCGGTCCTTCTGCTCGAGACTGGGATCCAGACTACAGTATTTGCAAGATGATTGGTTTGCCACTCCGTATGATCAGAATCTAATCAGAGGGTGATTTGTGTAAAATTAGGCCTGTGTTGTTCTGAGGGGGTCAAGGTGTCTGAAGTAGTCGCGTCGCGCCTCCAACCTTATTTGCTTTTGGTCGAGTGAAACGCAACACGGGGTTATAAAGATATCCATGCTTTCACCTTGACACGAATAGCCGAGGGGAAAGCCATGAAATGAACATGCACAGGGGAGAGTGCATGACAGAGCCAAGAGGGAGAGGGTATAAAAGAGAACCAATAAACCAACGTCTGATCTCCAGAAAGTGAAATCGGGACAAAAGAACACTTTGTACAGCAGGTGTGGGGAGAAGAACGCTTAATGGAGACAAACCCAGATGATGGGAACGCTCTCCTGTGTGGTCCATGTTCACGCCGCCTCCAGCTCACTTTGATCAGGTTTCGTGAGGTGAGCTCGGATTATCGCATTTTTCAAGAGCAACAAGGACGAATCTCAGGCGATGCCTGGGATTTGAGGCAGTGCATGCACAGTCACGACATGTTGCAAGTTGCTTGACAGTTGGCCGCCCACGGTTTGGCAGACGTGGATGGCGCCACTGATAATCTTTCAAATGCTCCCCTGCTTTCAGACGAGGTTGTTGAGAGGTCTCAGTAAAAAGTCAATCAGAAAGCTGCAGCTGATTCAGAACGCTGCAGCTCGAGTCCTCACTAAGACCAGGAGAGTGGATCACATCACTCCAGTTCTGAGGTCTTTGCACTGGCTTCCTGTCCAACAAAGAATTGACTTTAAAATCCTGCTGCTGGTTTATAAAGCCCTGAATGGTTTAGGGCCTAAATACATTAGTGATCTACTGCTGCCTTATGAACCATCCCGACCCCTCAGGTCGTCTGGGACGGGTCTACTTTCTGTTCCAAGAGTCAGAACTAAACATGGAGAGGCAGCGTTCAGCTTTTCTGCTCCACACATCTGGAACAAGGTCCCTGAGAGCTGCAGGTCTGCTGAGACCCTCAGCCTCTTTAAATCCAGACTGAAGACCTTTCTGTTTGCTGTTGCCTTTAATTAAACCAGATTCTACATTTCACTACTGCATTTTATATCTTAAACTGCACTGCAACTTTTATTCAATTCTGTATCTATCTATTTCTGCTTTTTGCCTTCTAACTGTTTTTGATTGTTTTAATGATTGTTCTTAATTGTTTTTAAATCTTTTATTTTGGATTGTGTAATTGTTTTTAATTGTTTTTAAATCTTTTATTCTGCATTGTGTTTTTATGCTTTTAATGGCTGTATGTGAAGCACTTTGAATCACCTTGTGTTGAAATGTGCTATACAAATAAACTTGCCTTGCCTTGCCTTGAGTCCCTGGCGGCACGGTTGATTCGTCCCTCATCCTCTCCGGTGGCCGCTGGGTTCTTTTTTGTCAAGAAGAAGGACGGCAGCCTCCGTCCCTGCATCGACTACCGGCAGTTGAACGAGATCACCATCAAGAACAGGTACCCTCTCCCTCTCATGGGTTCCACCATGGAGCCCCTCACCCAGGCTACCATCTTTACTAAGCTGGATCTTAGGAACGCCTACCACCTGGTGCGGATTCGTGAGGGCGATGAGTGGAAGACCGCCTTCAAGACGCCCCGGGGGCACTATGAGTACCGGGTGATGCCGTTCGGTTTGACCAACGCCCCGGGGGTCTTCCAGGCGTTGATGAACGACGTGCTCCGGGACATGCTGGAGGAGTTCGTCGTGGTCTACCTGGACGACATCTTGGTTTTCTCCCGGACCCTCGCCGAGCACACCCAGCACGTGCGGCGGGTACTCCAGCGTCTGCTCCAGAACCAGCTATATGTGAAGGCAGAGAAGTGCCTCTTCCACGCCGACTCGGTGGGGTACCTGGGGTTCATCGTTGAGAGAGGACAGGTCCGGGCCGATCCACGAAAGATCCAGGCAGTAGTGGGCTGGCCCACTCCGAGCTCCCGGAGGGACCTGCAGGTGTTCCTGGGATTCGCCAATTTCTACCGGCGGTTTGTGCGCAATTATAGCGCCGTGGCGCTTCCCTTGACCAGCCTGACGTCCCCCGCCCAGCCGTTCACCTGGACCTCCACCGCGGAGGCGGCGTTTCAGGATCTGAAGCGGCGGTTCACCAGCGCCCCTGTATTACTGCACCCCGACCCGGCGAGGCAGTTCATAGTGGAGGTGGACGCTTCGGACTCCGGGCTGGGGGCAGTCCTGTCCCAACGAGCCGGGAGGGACCAGAAGGTACATCCCTGCGCCTTCTTCTCCCGACGTCTCCTGCCCGCCGAACGGAATTACGACATCGGGAACCGGGAACTGCTGGCAGTGGTGGCGGCGCTGGAGGAGTGGCGCCATTGGTTGGAGGGGGCTGAGCAACCGTTGGTGATATGGACTGACCACCGGAACCTCACCTACATCCGGGCAGCCAGGCGGCTCAACGGGCGCCAGGCACGGTGGGCCGCGTTCCTCAGCCGTTTTGACTTTTCGCTGACCTATCGTCCAGGGTCCCGGAACGCGAAGGCGGACGCCCTGTCCCGCCGGTACCAGGAGGAGTGTCCGACCGAGGAGGAGCCGGCGCCCATCGTTCCGGAGGCCCTGGTGATTGGTCGGGTCGCCTGGGGGATTGAGGCAGCTGTGAGGAGGGCCCTGCGGGATCATCCAGCCCCTAGCGGCGTGCCCACGGGTCGGTTGTTCGTCCCGGCGGAGGTCCGGGGCCGGGTCCTCAAGTGGGGCCACGCCAGCCGACTGGCCTGCCATCCTGGGGTCCACCGGACATTCTCCTTCCTGGCCCGCCACTTCTGGTGGCCAAGCATGAGGGACGAGGTGAGGGAGTACGTCCAGGCCTGCTCCGTGTGCGCCCGCAGCAAGTCCTCGCATCAGGCGCCGGCCGGGCTGCTGCAGCCCCTTCCCGTCCCGAGCCGTCCGTGGTCTCACATCGCCCTGGACTTTGTTACCGGGCTGCCGCCCTCCCAGGGGAGGACCGTGTTGCTGACGGTGGTGGACCGCTTCAGCAAGGGGGTCCACCTGGTGGCCCTTCCCAAGCTCCCCTCGGCTGCAGAGACGACGGAGCTGCTGATGGCCCACGTGTTCCGGCTCCACGGCCTCCCGCAGGACATCGTTTCGGACCGGGGGCCCCAGTTTACATCCCAGGTATGGCGGGCGTTTTGCAAGGGGTTGGGTATTGCTGCCAGTCTCTCTTCTGGTTATCACCCGCAGACTAACGGCCAGACAGAGAGGACCAACCAGAGCGTGGAGTCGGCGCTCCGCTGCATGGCCGCCAGGACCCCGTCTGCCTGGTGCCGGTTCCTCCCCTGGGTGGAGTATTCCATCAACTCCCTGGTGAGCTCGGCGACCGGCGTCTCCCCGTTCGAGGCAGCGTTGGGGTACCAGCAGCCTCTGTTTCCTGCGCAGCACCCGGAAGTGGCGGTTCCGTCCGTGCAGGCCCACCTGGACAGGTGTCGCCGCGTCTGGGGTACCACCAGGGACGCCCTCGTCCGGGCAACGGATCGGAGCAGCCGGGGGGCCAACCGTCGCCGCACACCAGCCCCAGTTTACCAGCCGGGGCAGAGGGTCTGGTTGTCCACCAAGGACCTCCCCGCACTTCCGGACGCCAAGAAATTGGGTCCCCGGTTTGTGGGGCCCTATGAAGTGACGAGGGTGGTGAATCCGGCGGCGGTAAGGTTACGACTGCCCGCGTCGATGCCTGTTCACCCTGTATTCCATGTTTCTAAGGTCAAGCCCGTCGTCCTCAGCCCGCTGATGCCATCGGCTCCGGCCCCCCCGCCACCCACATTTGTGGACGGTCACCCCCAGTGGACGGTTCGTCGGGTCGTGGACGTGCGTCGGCGTGGCAGGGGGTACCAGTTCCTGGTGGACTGGAAAGGGTACGGGCCGGAGGAGCGGAGCTGGTTGCCACGCCGGCAGATCATGGACCCTGGCCTGCTGGAGGCATTCTATCGGGCCCACCCTGAGAAGCCGGGTAGGTCGCCAGGAGGCTCCCGTAGACGGGGGGGTACTGTTGGGGAATCACCAGCTCGCCCACGACCAGGAGACGCGGAGGCACCCGAGACTTCAGCGCGCGCGGCCAGGGAGCTGCGCGCCAGGCGACGGGAACGAGCGGGGCGCGGGCTGGCGCACACCTGAGAGCAATCGGCGTTCCCCGCAGCTGTGGATCATCAGCAGGGCGGCCGAGGATAAAGGCAAGCCAGCAGAGAGCGTCAGACGTGGGGACGTGCCAAGAGATACGGCTACATGCTGAGGTGCTTAACGAAGCACGTAGGACGTGAGGAGTACGGACTGAGCAGGAAGCCAGAGTAAGTCACGCTGCCATTTAAGGAGGCAAGCGTGCAGGACATTTGAGGTTGTTACCTGTTGCTGTCAGTTTTAGGACAGTTATTTTTTGTTTGTTGTTTTTGGACGTTGCACTTTCTGTTTGTTGGTGGAATAAACAACGCCTTTTTCCGGGCTAACAGTACGCTGGTTTGTGTCGTGCACTTGAGATCAGAGACAAACCATAACACATTTATTGCCATGTATGTTTACACATACAAGGAATTTGTCCTGGCGGGAAGGTGCATACATTTAACATTTAACAATACACATTTAACAGTTACAAATAAGCTAATTGACCCAAACACTCACAACTCAACTGCCCAATGACGTCGACAAACACATTACTCGCTCCTGCACTGAGTTATGGGCCGAACTGCTTTTCCTCCATGTGTAGACGGTCATGAACACACCGCTAACCCTGCAGTGTCACTGCAGCGTGGATCAATCAGGACTCTGAAGCTCTCACAGTTTGGTATAAATTACACCAGTGTCAGATTTGATCGTAATCATGGAGTTCAAACGTGTGAAAGCAGCTCTGATCGCCAGATAAACACAGATAGACCTTGGATTAGGGAAGAGGAGAAGAAAGTTGAACGATTATTTTCATGCCCGCTGCATCTGCACCACAGAGTGGAGGGGGGACCAGTCTATAAGTGCCCCTTCATGTGCTAAGTTTTTAGAGTGCATTGACTCATTTACAAGGGGGTTGATGTTCCAGTGAAGGAGGCCTGTAAACTGGAAAGTGTGACGAGAGTCACTTCAAACAGGCATCTGCTCAAGCCGGCGCACACTTTGTTTTACACGTGCACACAAACGCAGCGTAGCGTGAGTTGAAAGCACGGCCGCTAGCTGTCAGAAAGACGTCACCGTGGAATCAGGACTCGATAAATTGAGATACGTTTCATCATTTTCTAAACGCACTTTTAAACTATGCCCGTTGCTTCGGACAAGACGGCATTATCTTGAAAACTCTGGGATGAACTGCGAGGACATTGTCGTGGTCCCCAGAGGATGAACTCTAACAGCCTTAAAGATCCCCAAACTTTTATCCAGTGCCATCCTCCGGTCAAATGGTAAACGGAAACACTGCTACAAAACAAATTCAGTTATCAGTGTTCACAGCTCATTAGCTCAAATTGTCAAGTGACTGCGGGTGCCATCTTTGATTTCATCCATGTGTCACGCACATAAAACATATTTTCTGTGCTGTGAGGGATGTTTCTGCTGTGTATGAGTGGCAGCTCCATCCAGCTCTCTTAACACATCCATCACCAGGATGCCAGACTTTCTCTGCCTCTAGCAGTAACTTTCTGGAATACATGAAACCGGCCGAGAAATACTCCAGCATGTTTTTACACTTCAGTTTTACTCGAGGTTGAACTAAATAAGTCTTAGTGCTGAGCTCTCCAGCCACTTGTTTACAGCGCAGACACTAGAAGGGTCCACGCTATGTTAAAGCGTACATTCAAAAATATCGAGATGTGGCTTCAAATTGCTCCGTTGGGCGACTACCTGGTGTTGCTAACGGTTTACTGGGGATCGTCCTGCCTGAGCCGTGCTGCAGGAGCAGCTTCATTTGAGCTTTGTGCCACTTGTTCCCATTGATCTTTGCAAACTCTTGTTTCATTAATAAAATGTAGTCGCAGTGAGTGTGACGGGAATGGAGTAGTGAAATGAAATGAACAATATTAAACATCTTTCGTATCAAGGATACAAATATGTTTATTCAAATGACATGGCATTGATTATGTCATGATGATGAAGTTTGATGATGAAGTTTGATTTTTCAGTCTTTGATTAAATACTGATGGATAATTAAAAAAAAAATGTATTCATTAATCACTTCATCGACATGCAGAAATCAGCAAACTGATTCATATATATATATATATGTATATATTCATAGGTTTTTCTTCATTGCATTCAGATTATTTTCAGCCCACCCTGGCTCCTACAAAATGCTGTCCCCACACAACTAAAGTGCATTCATAATTACGTTTTTTTCTTTCTCCTGGCTAACAGTCACAGATTTAAACAAAGGGATCAACTTTGTATATTGAAACAAAAAGAAACAAATAACTACTCTGTAAATTATTTTTTTTGTAAATTACGGACAAAAAAGTCAGACTCAAACAGCGGCCTCCTGGGTGAAAGTCCTGCGTAGACTCAACCTGCACACAAAGGGGCATTCACAGACAATAATCTTAAACATATTTATGATGTGTCAAAAACTAAAATGTTTTCCTAAAGCGTAATTAATGGCATATGGAAATGTAATTTTTTAAGAGACAAGGCTAGGAAGAAGTAAAACAAGAAATGAGATGATATTAGAAATGAGGTCTCTAGGTTCAAAGTGTGGATGAAAGATGGGTCCTGAATATGTCCAGCAGCAATACTCAACATGACCACTCTCACTTGCCTTCTCACAGTCTCATCTCAAGTTACTGCAATTGAATTCTATTTGTTGGGAGATTAAAAAATGGCTGCTGCAGGTCTTGTATGCACGGCACGTTGTGTGTTCTATAATTAGATGTTGTGTTATATCAGATGACGTGAGTTTGTTTATTTTCTGCTGGAGCGGTGGAAATAAATCTTGTGAAGCAGATGAATAGTCACTGAATGAATGAATGTGCAGCTGACCCACTTCCATTGTATTTGAGTTAGCTCGAGGGGAATTGTAAAAATGCAGATACAGTTGTAGAGATGAGAGCTGTGAGAAGACTTTTTTGGCGGGAGCTGCTTCGCTGCTCATTCTACAACAACAGCTGCAGCTCAACTGCTTCCAGTGAGGCGAATACGGTTATACGCACGAGAAGTAGACCAATAAATACAAACCTTAAGAGAGAAAGGTCTCTACACTGCTTAATGTCTAATGCTTGGCCAATCCCTGTGTAAAGTGGTCACGCTAGTCAAAAAGATGTGCTCCGTCTTTTTAAATCTGGTCATCCGAAGCCTCAAACAAGAGCTGATTTTAAGAATTCAGCCTGTGATCCAACCTGCGTACACAGAGGTAAAATAACTGTGGGTCATTAAAATCAGCTGGTTCTGAAACTCACTCCCTCTCTCGCAGAAATGTTTAATTTACTAATCAAAAAGCAAACAGGCTTCAGTCCTACGGACAGAGCCTCATCTACACAGCACTGCTGGAACAACAGCTTAGCGACATGCACATGTACAGTACTGTATCTCAGACAATCATTTTGTTCTTTTATCTGTTTTTCTATTGATGCATTCATCTGAAACAGAGGGAGATCCACTGGCTAAAAAACAAATAAGAAAACATGATTCAACGTTCAGTCAACGATAGGCAACACTTGACCAATCGAATTGCACAACGTAAATTCTTAGTCAACAAACCACTATTAAAAATGATGTAGAGCTGTGCAAAAACTCTGAAGCGCTTATACATAATGCATGAGGATAACTGAGTGTTGGTGCCGAAGTGATATAATAATGGCAGTAAAATCAAAGACACCCCAGGCAGCATACGCATTTAATGTGGTATACTGCCAGGTAATCTTGTTACCTACGCTCTCTAAATCATGATCTAATGATTGAAGATGGATTTCTGTGTGTGTTTGTGTACGAGTGTGTGTGTGTGTGTGTTTGGGCGATCCAAAAATAGCTGTACCTACCTTTCTGAAACGCACACAGGAACTGATAACGGCTTCTTTGCTATTTTTACATGTGGTTTGCAAAGAGAACATCCTCTGCAAACAGTGGTGTGTGTGTGTGCGTGTGTGTGTGTGTGTGTGTGTGTGGAGGATTTGCAACCACAGTATTAATAGCCTGTTCTGTGTCTCCCTCATAGATATGGGCTGAGATGCTGGAAGAGGGAGAAAGGAAAGGACGATGCTGTTGGAGACACAAAACACGAGCAGACGGCAAACTCCTGGTCGTTACACACAACTGGAAGAGAGGATGCAGACCAGACACACTTAGCAGGAACTGAACCAAGAAGCTGGTTTGGTGCTGTCTGCGATCGCTCGTGAACTCCACACCTTCGTGTCAGCATTTGTTGGTCGCTCCCAGAACTTCCCAATGGCGTGAGGAGAAGGATCCGTGTTCTCCATAACAAAACTGAAGCTTTAACTTGTATGCGCTCTTGTATGTTTACCCTCTGTCCTTCTCATGGTACTTTGTGTGACAACCAACAACCACTAGGAGTAATGCTGACGCACAAGTGAGTTAAAGGCAACGTTATAGAGGCTTCAGTGGTTTGTTTTACAAAAGAAAAGAGTCAATTATATTGTATATGTGAAGAAAAAAAACGTGTCTGGCATGTGATATTGGAAATCTGTGACACGGTTGCACTGGCTGACATGTTCTTTATTACCATGAGCTTGGGCACTGTAGATTTTATTACATTTGTTCATCTTTGAGTCACTACCCACGTATGCCATGGCCCCAACACATTGTTGGTTTTGGTCTTTTTTTAGATGAACAAGAAAAATAAAGATAAATTACTTCTTCATCTTAATTACAAAACAAGGTGTTCCTTCAATACACGGAAACATCGGGATCTTGATCTTAAACTTTTTTAAATGAATTGTAAAAGAATAAAACAAGACTGATCCAAATTTAATCCATGGTTCCCCTATAAACTATTCCCCCGTATAAATATTGCTGTTGATGTATTTAATCTGTTAATTCCTTTGCATGCCGATACTGCTATTTAATGCTAATGTGCAATTCTATCAATTTTGACAACATCTCAACAAAACACTCAAAACGCTTTTTTGAGTGTTTTTGCAGAACCATGAGGCTCCACCGGGGCCTCTATTGTCAGCTCAGGCAGGTTTGATCATGTTGTGGCTTCAACTTGACCGGAGAAAGGTATAAAGAGTGTCAGCAGAGTTGCAGATAGAGCCAAGCTGTTACATCTCTATTGATTTAACTCCCGAGCAGCTGGAGACAAGCTGCACGCATTGCCTGGCTGATGCACATTTAACCCGTCTATCCTCTGATGAAATGTGGTTCTCAGATTTGGAAGCTTTTGCATGCAGGAGCTTGAAAATTGGGAGAAATTTACACAGATCTCACCGTGGGATCTGAAGTTGTTTAATAGCCTTTTTGAGATTTAGCTCGCTGGCTTTGTACTCATGTACACTGTATATAGAAACATGAGAACTCAACATTGGCTATGCTAATTTACAATGAGGTAAAGTCAGATTTCATACCCCGTGATTGAGTGTGCCATTCCATGAATAATTTACTGGCCACAGATAGAACTGCCCATCAGCCAAAAAGCATGACATGGTTTGGTTGCTTTCTATCCTCTTTGACTGAGCAGGAGGTTACTTGGAATATGAATAAAGGAAGCGATAATCCTAACGGATAGCCTACTAGGCATTGTCCCGTATGTTGAACAAAAGGATGCTTTCTGTAATGTGCAAGATCCACGTATTACTCTGGTGGCCCTGTCTGATAACAACCAGCTTGGGAGGGTTATCACAAACTGCTTTTTAAATGAAGAATACATTATGGGCCACTCCACTTTTTTTACACATCAAGACTAGTTTATGAGTTTGACTTTTTATGAGAACTGCCCTTGATGCACCCTTTAGCTGTCAGAGCTACCGTGGAGCCCACACTGTGACTATCTGCACTCCCTAAAGAAATTAGCAAGTTTTTTGAAAAATGGAAAAAGATGTTTCAGAGAGACGCAGGCCATGGTGCTCTGCCGGAAACCGGTGGATTGCTCCCTCCGGGTGGGGATGGAGTGCCTACCACAAGCGAAGGAGTTCAAGTATCTCGGGGTCTTGTTCACGAGTGAGGGTAAAATGGAGCGGGAGATCAACAGGTGTATCGGTGTGGCTGCAGCAGTAAAACAGGCGTTGCACCGGGCTGTCTTGGTGAAGAAGGTGTTACGTGTTGCCTTCAGACCTCAATTGCAAGACACCAGCCAAAGTTCAGTTTAGCCAGTTAGCTGGCGTTGTTTATTCCAAAACCCAAAACGTGAATAATCCAAAACACAACAAAAAACAACTGTCTCAAAAACTGACAGTGATAGTTCATCAACCTACAGTACACACGTCTACCTCCTTAATTGGCAGCGTGACTCACGACGACGTAGTTCATTCTCCTCCGTCACTTCAACGTTCGTAATCCCACACTAGGCTAGCCTGGTACGTAGCCTCACCTTCAAGCACGAACCCACGTCTGACGCCTTCCGTTCTCCTGCCTTTATCCCCGTCAAACTGCTGATGTGTTTCAGCTGCGACCCACGCTGATTAGCTTCCGGTGTGCGCCAGCTCGCGCCCTGCTCGCACCCGTCGCCTGGCGCGCAGCTCCCTGGCTGTGCGCCCCGATGCCTCGGCCGCCTCCGTGTGCCCAGGCTGTGGACGAGCTGGAGACTCCACAACACAAGGAGCTGAGCCGGAAGGCGAAGCTCTCAATTTACTGGTCGGTCTACGTCCCAACCCTCACCTATGGTCACGAACTTTGGATCGTGACCAAAAGAACGAGGTCGCGGATACAAGCGGCCGAAGAGTTTCCTCCGTAGAGTGGCCGGGCTCAGCCTCAGAGATAGGGTAAGGAGATGAGTTTCCTCTATAGGGCTCAGCCTTAGAGATAGGGTAAGGAGATGAGTTTCCTCTGTAGGGCTCAGCCTTAGAGATAGGGTAAGGAGATGAGTTTCCTCTGTAGGGCTCAGCCTTAGAGATAAGGTAAGGAGATGAGTTTCTTCTGTAGGGCTCAGCCTTAGAGATAGGGTAAGGAGATGAGTTTCCTCTATAGGGCTCAGCCTTAGAGATAGGGAAAGGAGATGAGTTTCCTCTATAAGGCTCAGCCTTAGAGATAGGGTAAGGAGATGAGTTTCCTCTGTAGGGCTCAGCCTCAGAGATAGGGTAAGGAGATGAGTTTCCTCTGTAGGGCTCAGCCTTAGAGATAGGGTAAGGAGATGAGTTTCCTCTGTAGGGCTCAGCCTTAGAGATAGGGTAAGGAGATGAGTTTCCCCTGTAGGGCTCAGCCTCAGAGATAGGGTAAGGAGATGAGTTTCCTCTGTAGGGCTCAGCCTTAGAGATAGTGTAAGGAGATGAGTTTCCTCTGTAGGGCTCAGTCTTAGAGATAGGGTAAGGAGATGGGTTTCCTCTGTAGGGCTCAGCCTTAGAGATAGGGTAAGGAGATGAGTTTCCTCTATAGGGCTCAGTCTTAGAGATAGGGTAAAGAGATGAGTTTCCTCTGTAGGGCTCAGCCTTAGAGATAGGGTAAGGAGATGAGTTTCCTCTGTAGGGCTCAGCCTTAGAGATAGGGTAAGGAGATGAGTTTCCTCTGTAGGGCTCAGCCTTAGAGATAGGGTAAGGAGCTCGGACATCAGGAGGGAGCTTGGAGGACTTCTGATTTAATCATGGTTTATTACCTTAAGAACATGGGTAGACTGCAATCCGGAGGAAAGAGAAGGGCCAGGCTCATAAGATGTGCTCCAGCAGCCGAGAAAGGAAAAGCAAAGACAGAGGCCACAATTTTCAGCTCAATATCCAGTAGCTCCTCCCCAACACCTCACAGATGGAAGTTGATTCTGTAACATTACAGCAGTGGTTCTCAAACTGTGGGGCGCGACCCTCTAGTGGGGCGCGGAGGTATTACAGGTGGGGCGCGAGAGGGTTGGGGAAATGTAGATTTTTTTATTTTTATTATTATTTTAAATAATTGTGAAAATGCCCGGATGTGATTTGATCCGCCCATTTTACCGGGGATGCATAGGTTGAGACTTGTGCGTACTTGAGACAGCCAATATCCCAGAATGCATTTCGCATTTTCAAATCTGTGGTTTAAATTACGCCGTTACGGTTCCGCATGCGCGACCGCGACAGATCCTTTGCGAGTTGCGACTCACACTTGTAGACCTAATGGTGCGTTACTCGCGTGAGTTTAGTCGCTCGACTTTATTTGGTTAATTCGCGTCATTCGCTACTGGCTTTACTCGCGCCTGAAAGGGGGCGGGGCTTATCTCCGTAAAAACAGTACCGTTTCCCCCATCCACCATTAAACTAACCACTAGTTCTGCTTTAAACTTCTTGTGGAAGTCCCTCTAATGTCGGACCATCAAACGCCCCCGTGTCCGGGTTCATAATATCATCCGTAGCCGCACAACAGCGTCTGAATGACGGCCGCTGCCAGCGCTGCTTCAGGTGGATCAGCAGCTGTTTGATTCAGCACCGGCCGGACGGCTGTGATGACGCGCAGAGCTTCCTCTGTGAGATCGGCTTTTCTGCTGTTGCCTCTCTCAAAACAAAATACAGATCGAAGCTCAACTTTGAGCATGAATTGAGAGTGGCCGTATCAAATCTACAACCCCGTTTTACAAAGATTTGTAGTGGAAAGCAGGCTCATATCTGCACTAATTTAGTTTTGTTTTGCACCGGTTGCACGTTATTGTTGTTTTGAAAAGATATGCAGTGTAAAACTCTTTATTGGCAAATATTTTTAACTGGTTTTATTTAGTTTTTCACAGGTTGAACTTTATTGTTATTATCCTGAAAAGATATTCAGTACAAAACATGTTAATTAGGCTATTACAATAAGCTATTTTTGCCAAATATTAGTTATTTTTTTGCACAACTTTGTATTGTTCTAACAAAGTGATTGCACGTTTTATTTGTCCGATGGAGCAATCTGGTTTACATGAAAGTGACATTTTCTTTGTTCTATTATTAATAAAAGCAAGATAGAGGAGTCACAAAATGTCGTTATTTCAATAAAAATTCAGCAGGGACCATTTTGTTACAATTTTGTAGGGGCGGTGGGGCCCGAACATTTTTCGTCCTCCAAAGTGGGGCTTGACAAAAAAAGTTTGAGAACCACTGCATTACAGTGACGTCACCCAACACAGATACCAGAGTAAATAAATAGGAGTGACTTTTAATAGTCTAGTTAGACAGGACGTAGACTTGTGGAGTCAGAGGCACCAGGCGCCACCAGTATATCTAACCCTAACCATAAGCCTAACCCCTACCTAATCATAACCCTAACCCTAACCATAAGCTTAACCCTAAACCTAACCATAAGCTTAACCCTAACGGCAGAAATATTGGTCCCGAGCACTAGAGGGAGCGGAAGAACAGTCCTTTGAAGTCCAGGCCACAGATCCGATGCTTTGGACTAGGAACACAGCCTCAGAAATGCTAAAGAGCTGGATGATGCAATTAAACTGCTAATTGGGGACCGCAAATTCTCACCCCCACATCCAACATTTTAAATCTTTCTCTTACCTACTCCTTGGGAGAATTCGAACAAAAGCTGCTAGAGAAGGGCCTATCTTTTATTCCTACACAAGACAGAGTGGACAAGGACGAGCTACGACGGGATCTGTGGTGTTACCAGATGCCTGAAACTGCTAAACTACTTCAAGTTTGCTAAAGGAGGGGTACAGAATGGGTTTACAAAGCCCACAGTGGATTGCATGTTTTGCATGCAAATACCTTTAAAACTGAAACATAAAAGTCTATGCAGTTTTTGTAATGTCTGCAATAGCCAGTATTTTGAAACCTGGTGTACTTTGATTGACTGGAAGGACCTTGTGAAGTGAAAACAAGAGTTATTCTTTGACAGAATAATTTCATTTTGAGTCAGATTTCCAGTGTTTTGGTAAAGTTAGTGTGTGCAGAGAAAGATGTGTTCTATTTTGAAATGAAGAGTTAGTATATATTTAACAAAATGAGTTTTTGAGAAGAAAATTATCCATTTGGCCAATTGTGGTTTGTAGGTGTGAGTCTGTGTTAAGAGTTTAGAAAAAGTATCTGAAGTATGGCTAAGCGCTTGTTAGTGATTGAAAAAAACTGTAATGACCTTAATTACCATCATGCCGCCATTACCGTCAAATACAATCTCCAATTTCACAAAGTGGAGTTTTTAGACACAGAGGTTTTTTAATTAGTTGGGTCAGGTGGGCTGGGTACCCGGGTTTATTTTAAACCCACAGACACTCATGCTCTCCTCCACAAAACCAGTTACCATCCAAAAAACACCTTCAAAGGTCTTGTAAAATCACAATTGCTCAGATATTGTGAGGATCGGTGGCGCACCCGTGGAGAGTTCTCCCCCCTCCCTGCTTCTCTCCCCTTTTCTCTCTCTCTCTCTCTCTCTCTCCCTGTAATCAGGTTGACGCCCATCCGATCGACCGCTAGACACATTCCCGTGAGGGAAGCAAGAGCCACGGATTACGAGCCACGAAGCAAGAGCCACGGATTACGAGCCACGAGTCACGAAGCAAGAACCCTGAGTCTTCACCACCTGTGCCTTTGTCCAGCATCCAATAAAGCGGTTCATTGTTTGTCACCTAAACCTCTGTTGTCTTCCGTCCTGCATTTGGGTCCAGACCACCGGTCCTCACAGCCAGGCACCACAGATATAACAGAATATGCACCTATCTTGAGGATGCTGAGGCGGCCACTAGGACACTCTTTCGGGTCCTTCGAATAAGGAGCTATAGGAAAACCTTCTTGCGCTTTATCAGAGCTGAAAATCACAAAAAACGATTTAGGCACTTAGGGGAATAAATAAATACAGGAAATCACATGGTGCCATTTATTACCACACTTTTTCAGGCGGCCCTGAAAATCAGTTTGAGTGTTAAAAAAACAATAGGCTACCAGAAGCTACAGAGTAAAGTGGCACCTCTGCTAGACTTTAAGATTATATATGCTTTTAAAAGAAACACAAACCTGAAGGACTTCCTAGTTCGTACCTCTTTGGTTAACAGACGACCTCCAAAGAACACTCACTTTGGGATCGTCAAATACGTCCACAACAAACATTCTAGTCTAAGTGCTCCCGTTTCACAGACCCTTCACATGGGCTCCTCTAACTCGGTGAATGGGGTGGAGTGTCTGGCCTGTGGAAAGTTATATGTGGGTCAGACAAAAAATACAATCGCATGGGAAAGAGTATTTTAAAATCTTTGGACTTGAGTCCGCAGTGGGCTGGTCCATGGCCCAAAGACGCCGAAATGAGAGCCACTGGATGCAAAAATTTAAAACAAAATGGCCCAGTGGCCTCAATGAAGTGGATTGAAAGACAGGTTTTACTTTAGAGATTAAAATGGTGGCTGGTGTGCCCGTGCTCTCCACTCACCCCTCTGTTGAGTGGAAGTTTTTATTTCCCCATTCCCTAACCATAAGCCTAACCCTAACCATAAGCCTGGCCCAGGGGTGTCAAACTCATTTTCACCGCGGGCCACTTCAGCATCATGGTCGCCCTCAAAGGGCCGGTTGTAACTGTAACACTGTATCAATTTAGCTACTACCGAACATATTGTTAAATAACTGTCTTTGTATTGTTTATTCAAGTGTAAAAAGATTGTACATGCATTTATATACAACCCACATTATTCTATCAAAGATCAAACTTAAAACAGAAGAAAATAACAAAGACAAAGATCAAACAATCGTTGTTATTAGGGATGCAACGATACAATTTTTTACAAACCGATACGATACCGATATTTTTATTTGTGTACTTGCCGATACCGAGTACCGATACCGATACTTCTTAGATTTGGTCTCCATGAAAGTGCAATTAATTTGGAGGCAGATTTTATTTTATCCTCTGCAGATTATGTCAAGCCTATAGTACAAAATTAACAGAAGGCTATCCCAAGCTTTAAACTTCTTGTGGAAGTCCCTCTAATGTCGGACCATAAAACGCCCCCGTGTCCGGGTTCATAATGTAAGCGATAATATTAGGGATCGAGCAATTATATAGGAAGCTGTGTTCCAAGTTATGTTTCCGGTGCTTTTATTGTGGAGGGAGAAACGGAAAGGAAAAGAGTGGAATTGTGGGATATACGTGTGTGAAGGAGATAAAAAAGTGGTTCAAGTTACCCTGCAGCGTGTTTTAATTTTATTAGAATTACAAATATAGACACACAACAGACACTCGGCTACAATAATATCATCCGTAGCCGCACAACAGCGTCTGAATGAGGCCGCTGCCAGCGCTACTTCAGGTGGATCAGCAACAGTTTGATTCACACTGGCAGGACGGCGGTGATGACGCGCAGAGCTTCTCAATTATAGATGTATTAAATATGGAAAATTTCAACTCTCGCGTCTAACGTGCCGCCGGCGTAAATTTGCGTCTGTCGCAACCACACGCGTCTGTGCATAGACTTTACATGTAATCTGGTCGCGCGAAACATTTGCGTCGCGTTGGGACGGACTGATTACAAGTAACTCCGGGGCTGTCAGCCACTAACAAGAGCACTAATATGAGCACTAATATGTCATACACACGTATGCAACACCGGTTAATAAGCACAATATCGATAAAGTCTTGTATTGTACTCGCGTCTCACTTTTCTCCTGTCTATTGAAAGAAGTGAGCGCTGCGTAGCGAGGATCCAAGATGGCGGCTCCAGATTCTGCTGTTGAGACAAACTGGCCATCTGATTGGACGGCAAAACAACTTGGATAGCGTGATTGGCTGCTCAGAAGTTGAGACTGTTGAGACAGTTGAGACAGAGAAGAGTGTCTCCGGCTCCGCCACGGGGTTGCTTCTCCACAAAGCGCGACCAGTTTGTTGTAGTGAAATACTGTTGAGTGAGTATCGGTTCTTGGTATCGGCCATTGAAACCGATGCGAGTACGAGTATTTAACGCAGTATCGACTACCGGTAATCGGTGCATCCCTAGTTGTTATATTAACTTTGTTCAAAGCTTTTTTTGTCACAGTTGAGAAGGACATAACTCTGGTTTAATAAATAATTATGAGCTAATAAGAACATGCATGTGGTCTGGGGCAGTGGTTCTACTGGTCTGGCTGCACCATCACCCCTGAATGACTGGCCGTGACCCAAAGCAAGGAACATGCTCAACTTCTCAAATGTATTTAATGAAAATATGGTGCAGTTTGAGCCTGAGATGGTACAGAATCTCACATGCCAACACAAAAAAACTAGTTTGAAATATTCACTTTTACACTCAATTAAAAACCCCAAAGTGCATCTTAAGGACACAAAGTAATACAACACACATAATCATTTTATAACTTCAGCCTTTTTTAACAGACTCAGCAGTGCTTTCATGCACAAACATAATAAAAAGGTCGGGAATGAAGAGAACTATCAAAAATAGTGCGTGTGTAAACTCATGCAAGTAAAGTGTGTTGTGAACGCAGCACTGAGGAGTGTGAATAGACGCACTCTGCTGCATTCAAAATTCCCTTCAAAATAAAATCACAGGATTTTTATATTGCCCATGCAAAGGTCCGCAACCCACTGAAAACGGGTCCGCGACGAACCGAAAACGGGTCCGCAACCCACTGAAAACGAGTCCGCGACGAACCGAAAACGGGTCCGCGACCGACTGAAAACGGGTCCGCGACGAACCGGAAACGGATCCGCGACCGACTGAAAACGGGTCCACGGTGGTGATCATGCCTTCCAAGCCGTCGCGGGCCACATAAAATGACGTGGCGGGCCACATCTGGCCCGCGGGCCTTGAGTTTGACACATGTGGCCTAGCCCTAACCCTACCAGGTCTCTCTTCCAGGCACTTAAACGTCGGGCTACAGCAGGACTTTCCTCCAGGACATTAAAGCGGAGGTCCGACAGGATAGAGCTCTCCTCTGGCAAATTGAAGCGGAAGGGGAGTCAGACAATATCTTTCTTCAGCACACTGAAGCGAGGTCCAACAAGACCACTAACAGAGGGCGAGACCCAGGAGAGACAAAGATTACCATCTGGTCCCCTTGGTCTCCACATTTTCCCCGGCCTCGGTGACCTTCAACACAAAGGCCAAAAGCAACTTTAGGAGTGCTCAGGACCGCGTGAGATTGCTGTCAGATTTGAATCGGGTGGACTCAACCAAAATATGAAAACAAATATATTTCCGCAAACTGAACCTTAAAATGGTGGAGGAGTTTGAGTGGCTCAATGATCCTCAGAGATATGTTGTCCGGGGCATCAGCCAAGGCAAACAGAGCCCAGACTAAAAGCGGTCCAAAAAGCCCTGATGTATAGCAGCCCACTGACTTTAGCTACCGCTTAAAAAAGAGTCATAGCGCTACCTACTGGCAACAGGAAGTCAGTGTTATCTGACAAACAGCATCCGATTTACATGACATTTACATGTCTATATTTGTTTTAGAGCAGGTTAAAGCATGTTGATGCATGTTGTCTAGTACCATACAATAGATACAGGAAGTGGTGGACTATTGCAGGAAGAAAACGTCTAACTCGTGGACGCTTTGTCCGATGGTCGCAGACATTTTCGGCCCCGTGAACCGGCATCCAGCCAGTACCCCTGACGTGCTTTAATTTAACATGTATTGCAATTATACTGAGAATTTACAGTAGTGTACAATAGCATTTCATGATAATGTGTGGAATTTCAATAATCTTCAGTTTAGTTGTAAAGCATATAGTTTGTTCATGTGAGACGTTATTTCATAAAGTCTGGTGTATTTATTGAAAATGTGTCTGTGTTGGGGTGTACACAGGATCTGAACCCTGCCTGCAAGACCTAAACCCCCTTAAATCACATCCGTGTAGTCAGTGCTGGCCAGCGGACCAGATGTATTATGTGTTGCTCCAAAACAGCAGCAGTGGAATGTGACTTCCTCACCGTGAAGGCGAGTCAGTGGGGTTTGCAAAGAGAAGCACACGACTGGCTGATTGATGGGAGGGAAAGCAGCCATGGTCCCGTCATCTTCTGTTGCTATTGATTACGTTGTCAAACACACTAACGAGATTTACTGACCTCTGTTGAAGGAATTATGCTAATGTCTGAACAAACTGATCATCTCATCAACTTCACATTGGAATAAAAGTTGAATTAAATCATGTTCCCTCCACTAAAATTTGTTTTTTCATATGAAACCCCTTCCATTTCATCCATGGCCATTTTGAAGTAAGTGCTGTTCTTTTGCTGCTATGTTTTTTCCACTCTGAAACCAGACCTGAATCCCATTGATTGCCATGACACTCTTTCTTCCTGTAAGTTCCCGTTCCATCTTTCCACAAAGTGTTTTTTGTAATAAGGTAATTTCATTTTCTCAGAAAGAGGCCACTCAGGAGATTCTTGTCAGGCTATGGCTCTGAAATGTGGCTACATCATGTTTAATGTAAATGCCTAAGAGCGAATAGGAAGTCCTACAGCTTGTTGTCATGGCTCAGTGATCTGCGGTGAGTCAGGAGGCTGTGTTTGGTTTAAGCGTTCTGTAAACTATCACAAACTATTACCCGCTGCCGGGAAATCTGCAGAACAACAGACAAATAAGCCAGAGCTTAATTTTCCAGATTCCATGAATGGTAACGACCAGCAGCTCGTAGAAGTTGCTATGCTTGGAACAAATGTGAATGTTTTAGTGCTTGTGTGGTTCAGGATTCCTAGGGGAGCGTCTCAGTCTGAATGTTTCCTTTCAGCAACAGCAGGAAACCTAATCGCTACCCACCAAAAGAGCAAAACTGAAAGCTTGTATCAGACATTCATGCACACAAAGATCTTCTTTAAGAGCATCTCATCCACTCCAGATGCGTCTTTGTTGACGTGTAACCATAGCTTTAACCTCCACCTTCAAATGCTCTGAGGCTCCTGAAAGCCAACATCCTCTGGACAGCTGTGTCAGTTTGATGAATTTGCCAGAAAGCAAAGATCATGCTACAGTGGCAGCACCTTCCCTTTGGCCGGCCCACAGCTAAACAAGCCTCTGCAAATGAAGCCGACAGTGAAACTTAACTTGGTGATCCTCAAACCACGAGGCTCCCTCTGGGCTGTAATCATGCCGAGTGGACCCCCTTCCCTGACAGGACCAATCAGTTTTTCCTTTTGTGAAGTGCCTAAATGTGACGGCAAATATCAGGAAGAAGCCAATCAGATATGTGAATTGTGATAAGTGTCGCCCTCGACTCGAGTTATTCACACACACGGCACAGAGAGCCAACAGTCGGTGTACCTGAGTCAGAGAAGTTATTTCACATGACGTGCTCGGAAAAGGTTAATGTGGACAGTTTAACCAGAGCCGTGAACCAGGAATGGACAGACTGTTGGGTCCATTCTTCACACGGGCTTCTCAAAACCAATCTCAGAAGATTATTAGAAGCAGCAATGTGAAGCGCCACCACGAGACAAAAAGCTTTGTTATGTTTTTGTTTTTTTATCCAGCCCTTAGTTTACTTGAAATGAGAGAAGAACATGTATTTATTATTATAATATGTATTATCTATAATTCATATAGTTAAAGCTGTAATAATAAATGGCGTATTATTCATTTGAACTTTCTTTATCGGATTTCATTAAAAATGAGAATTAAGTGAAGGTAGATAATGACGCTATCGAGATGTGTTCAAAAGTAAATGTTCTCAATGCTCGTCATAAGGGCCACCTGGTAGGATTCTGCACAAAAACAGATGACATCATGCAGGTGCACCAGAACCTCCAGCAGCCACCAGCCCCCCCCCCCCCCCCCCCCCGACAGACCCAGGACCCGGATTCACTGCTCTGGTGGGAGAAGGAACTCTGCCCCGGCACAATGTCTCACCAACACTACGCTGCCGGAGACCCAGGCCGCTCTGCTGGGCCAGCTGAAGGGAAAGGGAAGCACGGGCGAACCAGAACGACTGAGTGTGAGGCCCCTGCTGTGTCAAATGACGGGTTTCCTCAACAGAATTTGGTGCTCAGAAACACGACCACAGGGACAGACAACATGTGCACGAAATGAAAGTAACTTTAAATTGAAATGTATTTATTTATTTCATAATCTTCTTTTCGGACGGATCTGGACAGTGGTAAAATAAAAGTATGAGAACATCTAAATTTGCAGGTCAGACTTAAAAAAATAATCAGAATCGGCCAAGAAAAACTGCAACTGGTGCATCTCTAGAATGGACAGTTGATTACTTCATGATGACTTATCCAAAGTTACTGTACACTTGGAGGGATGTGATAAACTTTAAGTATATGAAGTAACAAAATGAGAACAAGAGATCAACATGTGTAAATGTTTAAGACAGATGTCTTTTAATGTTGCAATCCATTTGGTTTTATTAAGGCTTACCGAGGTGAACAGGAAGCTGTTTTCCTGGAGGTTTTGTCCTACGAAATGTCACCTCACATAATTCAAATCCAATAAATTAGAAACTGCAGAGCTCTGTGCAGGTCCGGCCTCCGCCTCTCCACCCCTTCCGTCTCGCCCTTGGAGCTGAAAGGAAGCGTCGGGTGTAACCTCACAGGGACGGCTACATCTTGCAGTTTGATTATGGCCTCCGCTCTTTTGAATTGCAAGCAGCAGGCCCCGTCCGGCGGAGCAGCGCTCATCAATAACACAGCATGGCTCAGCACTTTAAGTCACACTCACAGCTGGTCAGAGACTCGGTGGTGGTGCAGCTTTCTTTGGATCTCCTGTCGGGGGTTAGATTCTGACCAACGATGGCATCAGAAAAAAGCTCTTGTAATCACTGTCAGCTGTTGGTGGAGAAAGGCAGACTGGCTTTCTAAACCATGCTTGAATAGTTCCCTTTATCAACTGCCATCATTGCATAGACACGTTCACACATAGAAGGTCCTCTCATCTAATAACCAAAACTACATCTGCTGTCATGGAGTTATTTTTACAGTCGGCCCAGCTGCTCTATTTTGATCTGATCTACCATGACATTCGCTTACAAACCATTAGACCTCAGTCTGATACATTTGGCTCAGAAGAAAGAGCAACCTCATCTTTATTCCAGGAGGCTTTGTTCTGACTTAACTGGAAATGTCAGAGGCAATTTTGTGGAGCAATTTTTTTTTCGCAAACTCAACACGGATCTCTGCTCCAGCAACACATGAAGGTTCTCTACGTAGCATCTCTGTATTTTATGAGTTATTTTACACGCACTTCCGCTTATTCCTTTCGCTCAACTTGTGTCTGTGAGGGAGCGGTTCGCTCCAGCTCATTATTCAGAGGTCTTTAGGAAATAAACTATGTGGGAACACAAGCCATCACACCTTCAGTGGGATCATACCGTCTACGAGGGACAAAAAGTGTGCGTCGATGCACTGTGAGTCTTATGGACTGTTGAGTTGTAATAGTTATTTTAACTTGCACATGAATATAAAGAAGGAGTATGTTTAATTACAATACTTATGAAGGATAATAATAATAATTAGTATGGAATATTAATTAAGATTATGAAGATGTGTATTGTAGCATAGTAGAAAGACACTGTGGGTTTTCTGTTAGGTGTGAATGGAATAAATTAAAGATGGAGGGCATAGACACGTGGTGAGGGGTTGTAACAAGCATGGCGTATGAAGGGACTATTTTGTTGAAGCACAGGATGGCGGAAACACCGGAAGTAACAAAGCTAGCAGGAAGTAGGACTGTTTACCTGAGTAGGACTTCGCCCCTGTGAAGGGTTTAGCCATTAGCATGCTATGTTATTGTTATGTTATCTTGCATGCTGGGAAACTAACCAATAGAGAGGCCTTAAGCTCAGCGAATGAGAGTATATAACAACTCACGCGGACATACGGGGGGGAAAATGTTCCTTCTCGTGGATCGCACAGACAGCTAACTGCTTACAGCACGACTGTAGGTGGCCTGTGGACCGCTTGAAGCGAGACACTCCCGGCCGGGAACTATATTCTGATCATCATCATCTTTTATTAAATACTTTTTTATTATAAGTAATGGAATCCTGGACTCTCTCTTCACGCGATCGCCCGAGGTTTGAACTTAACAGGACCATAGTTTTTAAATGTGTTTATATTGTTTGCCAAAAGCTTCAACAATTAAAATTGATTAGATTGAATCAACAATGAGATTAAATCCCCTCCCAATTATGAGTTAATCATTTATAGTAATTTCTCACTTTCTGTCATGTGGATACATGAATAACTAAATTGCAGACGTGATCAATATCTCAGGTTTAAAGTTGTATAATACAATATAGAATTACATGGGAAGAAGATCACAGCCCTGAAGGAGGAAGGAGAAGGAGTCCTGGAAAGTGTGAGGAAGCTTTCCCTCCCCCAAGACAAAGACAGAAAGTTACAAGAGACAAAAGAGGAGATGGGACAGAGAGAAGAAGGCAGCAGCTCTCTTCACGCTGCGCTGACAAAACCATGATGCAGCCGTAGATGCCGAGAGGAAGGAGCTCAATAAAGATCATGAGAGGCAGAGGTGGAAATAAAGAAAGGTGGAAATAAAAAGAAAAGAAGAGGAACGGACTCGTCACTGAGACGTGTCAACCTTGAGGGGGAAAAAACTCCCAACAGCTGGCTGGGAAAGAGGAGCGCCACTGGAGAGCTCAGGGAGAAACGAGAGCTTCAGGAAGGTCCAAAGACAGGAGCTGTCTAAATGATGGAGACAAAAAATGCAGACAAAACAAAACAGGTTGGCTTCAGGTAGCTCACTGCTCATGTTGTGAGCACCTTAAGGCACCTTTTAGGTTGCTCATGCAAAAGATCTCCATTTCAAGAGCAATGGTTCCCTAAGTTGTGCGAGCACGCTGCAACAATGGCTTCACCACCGCTGGGAAATAAATGTATGCTGGTATTTGATTTTGAAACGGCTTTATGATGCTTTATGATGCTTTATGACATTGGAGACATGAGACCTCCTTTTGTCCCCTGTGTATCCGTCTCCTCTTTTCCTCAGTCTGTCTACCTATATCATTATTACCCTTTTTATTTTTACTGTACATTATTAATGATTTATAGTTAGTGGTGTAATGCTCCATTTCAGATGCTGCATGCGACACAATTGATCATGCCATTTTAATTGATAGATTACTGCACTGGGTCGGTATCTGTGGTACTGCAATCAAATGGGTTTCCTCATACTTGTATGACTGACTTTAATGGTCACATTAACCCTTTTGTGTCATCCTCCGCTCACCTCTTAGGTGGGGTCCAACAAAGGCAGATTCTTGGACCTACCTGATAATATATGCTACTTCTGGGCAATCTGCTTAACTCCTCTGTTTGTATATCTTTCCATTGCTATGCCCATGACACGCAGCATTACTTCTCAGTTATACCTAATCACCTCAATAGCCTTAGCACCCTTCATGACTTTCTAGCTTCTGCTGCAAATGCCATTTTCCTCCATCTCATGTCACAACCGAGGACCTCGTGATCGGCTAGGTTTGTTTTACTCGGGGCTCTACTGGCTGCCTCGTCAGCATCAAGCCGGCTTCTAGGAATCTGTGTCACTAATGTTTGATCTTTGAACACCGGACAACTCATTCAGTCTTGTTTTTTCAGTTGAGAAATATTTGGAGATTGAAACCTATACTATCAACAAAAAACACAGAACTTCTCTTGCTTGCTCCAACCAAGGACTTGATTTCTCAGGGATATGCAGGAGGAAAAAACTAAAAATACAACAAACAAAACAACGACCAGAACAGTCTAGCGAAACAAGGTCTCTCCTTTCCTTTCCTTTCCTTCGCCGGAGTCGGGAGGGCAACTCAAGCGAGCTCTCTTCCTGGGAACGGACTGGATCGTCACAAACAAGGTCTTCCAACCAACGTGAAGGAACCAGAATGGGAACCGGAACGAACCGACGACGGGACGGGGGACGCTGTGGAACGGTGATCACAGGAATGAGCCTCAGCTGGGCCAAACCAGAGGCGTGTTAGTGGGTTAGTGGGCGGTAACCGGGGTGAAAGCTGTAGGCCACATGTGTCAAACTCAAGGCCCGCGGGGCCAGATGTGGCCCGCCACGTCATTTTATGTGGCCCGCGGCGGCTTGGAAGGCATGATCCCCACCATGGACCCGTTTTCAGTCTGTTGCGGATCCGTTTCCGGTTCGTCGAGGACCCTTTTTCAGTCGGTCGCGGACCTTTGCATGGGCAATATAAAAATCCTGTGATTTTATTTTAAAAGGGAATTTTGAATGCAGCAGAGTGCGTCTATTCACACTCCTCAGTGCTGCGTTCACAACACACTTTACTTGCATGAGTTTACTCACGCACTATTTGTGATAGTTCTCTTCATTCCCGACCTTTTTATTATGTTTGTGCATGAAAGCACTGCTGAGTCTGTTAAAAAAGGCTGAAGTTATAAAATGATTATGTGTGTTGTATTACTTTGTGTCAGGATCGCTCGTGTGGAACCCAAGTGCGAAGACCACAAGAGAGAGGTAGCGAGTGCACAGTGATATTTATTCCAACAAAAGTCACAACAAGTGATCAAATCGTGTAGCCGTCGTAAACAATTTCCCCACGCTGGAGTCACGGAGGAGGTCAGCCTTTATCCTCCGTCTGATTAGCTAACAAGCTGCAGGCGGGTTAGGCGGAAGCGTTCCTCTCCGGCTGTCCCGCCTCTGCCTGCACAAAAACATAAAAAACATGTTCGTTATCTGGGTTACCACTGCTCCACCTTGTGGTGGCAACCCAGGATCCCCACAGTACCCCCCCCTCAACGGACGCCTCCTGGCGTCCGCCCTGGCTTGCCCGGGTTAGCCCTATAGAAGTCCTGGAACAGTGTCGGGTCCAGGATCAGGCGGCGGGAGAGCCAGGACCGCTCCTCCGGGCCATATCCCACCCAGTCCACGAGGTACTGAAAACCCCGTCCTCGGGGTCGAACGTCCAATATCTTGGAAACCGTGTGTGCCGGATGGCCATCGATGAGTCGGGGGGGTGGAGGGGGAACGGCCGGAGGGCTGAGATCAATCTCGGCGAACGGCTTGATGAGCGAAACATGAAACGTGGGGTGAATCTTCATCGCCTCCGGGAGGGTTAACCGGACCGAGGAGGGGTTGATGATCTTGGAAATGGGGAAAGGTCCCACATAACGAGGGGTCAACTTACGTGGCTCCGTCGGCCAAGGGAGGTCCCGGGATGACAACCACACCTTCTGTCCCACCTCATACGTCGGGGCTGGGGAGCGATGACGGTCTGCCAACCGTTTGTTGTTTGCTGACGATCTTGTAAGGGCTGCCCTCGCCTCTCTCCAAACTGCCCTGACCCTCCGTAGGTGCTCCTCCACGGACTGTACTGCCACCGCCTCCTCCTGGGTTGGGAATAATGGGGGTTGAAAACCATAACAGGCCATGAAAGGGGACATACCTGTAGCAGAGCATGAGAGGGAGTTATGAGCGTATTCGACCCATGGCAGATGAGAACTCCAGGAGGAGGGTTGCTTTGCAGCGACGCAGCGGAGCGCCGCTCCCAGGTTCTGGTTGGCCCTCTCGGTCTGGCCGTTGGTCTCGGGGTGGTATCCGGAAGAGAGACTGGGGGTGGCGCCTATGGCCCTGCAAAAAGCACTCCATACCCCGGACGTGAACTGCGGTCCGCGATCTGACACGATATCCTGAGGGATACCGTGGAGCTTGAACACATGATTGGTTAGGAGTCTTGCGGTCTCCAAGGCAGAGGGTAGTTTGGGGAGGGGAACATAGTGCACGACCTTGGAAAACCGATCAACGATAGTCAGAATCACGGTGTTACCTTCAGATGGTGGTAACCCGGTAACGAAATCCACGGCGACGTGTGACCAAGGCCGGCTAGGGATGGGTAGTGGCCGCAGGAGACCTGCAGGTGGCTGGTGTGATGCCTTACCCCGGGCGCAGACCGAGCAGGCCGCCACAAACTCCTGGACGTCCCGTCTCATTCCTGGCCACCAGAACCGCTGCTGGATGAAAATGCCCGTCCGGCGAACTCCCGGATGGCAGGTCAGAGTCGAGGAGTGTCCCCATTGCAGAACCTGTGACCGGGCGGCCGGAGGAACAAACAAGCAACCTGGAGGACTCCCTCCCGGGTCCGGACAATCGCGGAGGGCCTTCTGGACTGTCGCCTCAATCCTCCACCTCGCGGCCCCCACCACACAGGTAGAAGGAACGATGGTATCCGGGTCCGGAATGCTGGCCTGTGGAAAAACCCGGGAGAGTGCATCCGGCTTCCCGTTCCGGCTCCCGGGGCGATAAGACAGTACATATTCAAAACGGCCGAGGAACAGCGACCATCGGGCTTGACGAGGGTTGAGTCGTCGCGCCGCACGGATGTAGGCGAGGTTCTTGTGATCAGTCCAGATCAGGAATGGGAGCTTGCTGCCCTCCAGCCAATGCCTCCATTCCTGCAAGGCCAGTATCACTGCCAGGAGTTCGCGGTCACCGACACCGTAGTTCCTCTCCGCCGGGCTGAGTCGTCGGGAGAAGAATGCACATGGATGTAGTTTTTGGGAGGAGGGATCTCGCTGGGACAACACCGCGCCTGCCCCAGTGTCCGAAGCGTCGACCTCTACCACAAACTGGAGATCCGGGTCAGGATGTTTCAGGATGGGGGCGCTGGTAAACATGGACCTTAGTTTGTTGAAGGCGCTGGTTGCCTCGGGTCCCCAAGCAAAAGAGGTCTTGGATGAGGTGAGCCGGGTCAACGGGGTGGCCACTCTGCTGTAATCCCGGATGAAACGGCGGTAGAAGTTGGCGAATCCCAGGAAACGTTGGAGCTCCTTGCGGTTCTCGGGGACCGGCCAGTCCGTGACGGCCTTGATCTTTGCGGGGTCCGGCTCCAACTGTCCCCGGGCAATGACGTATCCGAGGAAACTGACGGAGGGGGTGTGGAACTCGCACTTCTCAGACTTTACGTACAGCTTGTTCTCTAGTAAACGCTGAAGCACTAGTCGCACATGCTGCCGATGTTCTGTGAGAGAACGAGAGAAAATTAGTATATCGTCCAAGTAAATGAATACGAACCGGTTCAGCATGTCCCGGAACAGGTCGGTCATCAAGGCCTGGAAGGTGGCGGGAGCGTTGGTGAGTCCGAACGGCATGACCAGGTACTCGAACTGTCCGAGCGGAGTATTGAAGGCGGTCTTCCATTCGTCTCCTTCCCTAATTCTGACGAGGTGGTAAGCGTTCCTGAGGTCCAGCTTAGAGAATATCTGGGCGTGACACAGTGGCTCAAAAGAGGGGTCAATGAGAGGCAGCGGGGTCTTATCCTTCACTGTTATGAGGTTCAATCCCCGGTAATCGATACAGGGACGCAGAGACCCGTCCTTCTTCCCCACAAAAAAGAACCCTGCTCCCAACGGGGCGGAAGACGGACGGATCAACCCAGCCCCCAAACACTCGTGGATGTATGTCTCCATAGCGGTCCTCTCTGGGCGGGAGATGTTAAATAATTTACTGGTGGGAAGAGGAGCACCATTTAGGAGATTTATTGCGCAATCATAAGGGCGGTGAGGGGGCAGCACGTGCGCCAAGTCCTTGCTAAAAGCCTGAGCTAGGTCGTGATACTCTCGTGGCACGGAGGTCAAATCTGGGGAAACAACCCCTGTCGTAGCCTGCGGTGGCTCCGGAGCAGCTCCCCGGAGACAACGGGAGTGGCAGGCCACGCTCCAACTGGAAATGGACCGAGTCGTCCAATCTAGCTGGGGGTTGTGTAACCTTAACCAGGGCATGCCTAGGACTATTGGGGACTCAGGGGAGGGGATAATGAACAACTGTATGGTTTCGCTATGATTACCAGAGACCGTGAGTGTAAGTGGAGTGGTGCGGTGCGTTACCTGGGCAATCAGCCGACCGTCCAGCGCGTGAACCGACCGAGGGCTTGGTAGGGGCTCGAGCGGGACTTCGCCCTGGATTGCGACTGTCGTGTCCATGAAGTTATCGTCCGACCCTGAGTCGATCAGTACAGGTAGGGAGTGGGTCCGGGCACTTGTTCTCAGGGTTGAAGGAATGGAAAAACGATTAGAAGAGCGAGAAGACGAAACGTTGCTCACCAGGATGCTCTCCCCTACCGATGAGCTCCCCCTTTTGGGGAGTCCCTGCAGTTGGCCGCATTATGTCCTGCGAGTCCGCAGTAGAAACAGAGCCGGAGCTGCAAGCGTCGCTGGCGTTCCGCTGGAGATAAACGGGCTCGCCCTAGCTGCATCGGCTCCTCCCACATCACGGTCTCCGGGGCACCGGCGCTCGAACCCGCAACCCAGACGGGGTTTGGGGTCTGGTGATCCTGTTCCCTCCGGCGTTCTCGGATCCGGTTGTCGATCTGTAGAGCAAGCGAGATACACTGCTCCAGAGAAGTGGGTTCCTCACGGGAGACCAGTTCGTCTTTGAGGCTCCCCGACAGACCTCTGGTGAACAGTGTCATTAATGTCCGTTCGTCTGTGCCACACTCCGCCGCCAGTATCCGAAACTTGATCGCGTAGTCCGCCACCGACCCGGACCCCTGTTTCAGTGAAAAAAGTCGGTTTAACGCATCCTGGCCCCGAACGGGGTGGTCAAAAACCCTCCGCAGTTCTGCGGAGAACTCCGCAAAGGAACGTAAAATGGTCGACTGACTAGACCATAACGCCGTGGCCCACTGGGCCGCTCTTCCCCGGAGTAGATTTACACAGAACGCTATCTTGGCCCGATCGCTATCGTAGCTATGGGGTTGCAGGTCAAAAACTAGTGTACAGTTTAGCAAAAATCGTCCGCATGAACCGGGCTCCCCTGCATACGGCTCCGGGAGGGGAACCATAGGTTCTCGGATGGGTGCAGGACTTGCGGAAACAGGGGGAGGGGTACTCACGGCGGGTCCCGGGTGCGGGACCGATAACTGCGCTACTTGCGTAGCCAACTGCTGCACAGTCTGGGCCAGACTCTGCATCGTGTCCATCACCTCGCTTAAGTCCCGGTCGTGCTTCCCGATTAACGCTCCCTGGGCGCTGAGGACGTTGTGGAGAGCCTCCGGTCTCGCTGGGTCCATGTTTCTGAGGTGGGGAAATTCTGTCAGGATCGCTCGTGTGGAACCCAAGTGCGAAGACCACAAGAGAGAGGTAGCGAGTGCACAGTGATATTTATTCCAACAAAAGTCACAACAAGTGATCAAATCGTGTAGCCGTCGTAAACAATTTCCCCACGCTGGAGTCACGGAGGAGGTCAGCCTTTATCCTCCGTCTGATTAGCTAACAAGCTGCAGGCGGGTTAGGCGGAAGCGTTCCTCTCCGGCTGTCCCGCCTCTGCCTGCACAAAAACATAAAAAACATGTTCGTTATCTGGGTTACCACTGCTCCACCTTGTGGTGGCAACCCAGGATCCCCACAACTTTGTGTCCTTAAGATGCACTTTGGGGTTTTTAATTGAGTGTAAAAGTGAATATTTCAAACTAGTTTTTTTGTGTTGGCATGTGAGATTCTGTACCATCTCAGGCTCAAACTGCACCATCTTTTCATTAAATCCATTTGAGAAGTTGAACATGTTCCTTGCTTTGGATCTCGGTTCATTCAGGGGTGATGGTGCAGCCAGACCAGTAGAACCACTGCCCCAGACCACATGCATGTTCTTATTGGCTAGTTATGTCCTTCTCAACTGTGACAAAAAAGCTTTGAACAAAGTTAATATAACTACGATTGTGTGATCTTTGTCTTTGTTATTTTCTTCTGTTTTAAGTTTGATCTTTGATAGAATAATGTGGGTTTATATGTATATATATATATATATGTATATAAATGCATGTACAATATTTTTACACTTGAATAAACAATACAAAGACAGTTATTTAACAATATGTTCGGTAGTAGCTAAATTTATACAGTGTTACAGTTACAACCGGCCCTTTGAGGGCGACCATGATGCTGATGTGGCCCGCGGTGAAAATGAGTTTGACACCTCTGCTGTAGGCTGACACGAAACATCAGCACATGGCCCACCATAACCAAACAGACAGGAGGGTAACAGACAGGGAAGCACACACTGGCAGCAGACCATCCTAACACAAGCCTCTCTGGCTTATCTTCAATTGGTGCCAACAAAAAATGTTTCTTCTCTATTCCATCAGATGTGTTGAATCTGTGGTTGCTGAGTCAGTGGCTGCTGAAAACCTTATTTCTATAAGGTATGCCTTTTTATTAATAATGTTGCCTTTTAGTATTGTGTGTTGCTATAGTATTGTGTGTTGCTATGGTTTATACACCAGAACAATGTTTAACTTGCAGTCTATAAACCTTTTTGTAATTTTAGAGTAAAGAGGGGAGAATAGCAAAGATCTTGTTTTTCACATCTATGGAAAGCTTTTTTGTGGGTAATTTTAAGGTAGGGCATACAGAGGCTAATACTTCACATTCTCTTCTGTCATGTGGGAGGAGAGTAGTAAACTAATTATAATAATTAAATCCTAGTATTGGTAACTGAGTCCCCATCGGACCATCGGAAGTGGGTGCTTTTTTTTCTGTATTCTTGAAATGCAATGACAATTTAAATATGTATATATATATATATATTTATATAATAAAATATATGTTCATACCGTCTCATATGAACCTCCGCAGGGTGATTGTGCATTGGTAGACCCTTGCTTGACCCATGTACGAACTGGTGGTATTATAATAAACTCCTTCACTGGCTCACTCCTTACTGTCCTCACAGTTATTTTGTGGCTGCTATGACATTCATTATGTTGATGTTCAAGTTTGGACCCTTATTATTTAGACATTACAACACATTATCCATGCTCAGCATATATCTCACAAAGTCATCTTTAGTGAGAGGGATTTAAGCTCAAGGACCAGATGGGGGTATGGATGTGCCGTGTTCGGGTCTCTCTCCGTAGGTCCATACGACTGGATGAAGTCCCAGCTCATGTCTGGAGACGACGGGTTAAATTGTATGAGGGAACTGAAGCTCAACGTCGTAGTGACCCCCATTTGGTCTTCAATCAAACTGGACTTGTGGTTAGTGTTGGACTCCTTCAAGCCATCACATCACGCCTTAAGTCTGTTAACGTGAAGCACACTGAGCACCCACACAGACACAAAGCAGAGATCTTCAAGCCTAAAATATGAAATGCTACTGAAGACATTGTCTGGTCTCTTAATGTACACATCTGTCTCACTATTTCACTTTTTCTTTTTCTAAGAACTTGACTTAGAGACAAACAATAGGAGCCGAGGAACTGTCGATGTCCCAAAAGAATCCCGATGCCTTCGTAATTGGAAAAGTTAAGACTTCTAAAAAGGAGACAATCATGGAGTAAATTGAAATGGCTGACTCACACGTTGTGTAGGTTGAGAATAATAGAGAATAAAGATCAGAAAAGTGTGGCACATGAGAAGTGGGAGTCTTTGATCTGCTGGAGCTATTTAAACTTATTTGTTTTTCTCATCTGAGCACAAGAAAAGTCTTAATGACTCCTCATTATGTTTGACTTCCTGTTATTGACCTAATGTTAGACTTCTGAACAAGGTAAGCCTTAAAAAGCTTTAATGAAAGCTGATTCACTGAATGGATTTCCACTCTAATCAACAATTACTGTTTACAACAAAAATGACAAATGTAAAAGAAAAAGAAGGCCAGCTGTTTAATCTTTTTTGGCAAGAACGAAGTTGGGGTTAGGGGTTAATGCTCTGTTTAATGTCAGCATATGTTTGTCACACCAAACGTATGCTGTTTGTTTGTTTTTAACTAGTGATTATACATTTAAAAATGGGTAAAATATGATAAAATTAGTAATTATCATGCACCAAAAGCAGTCAATCTGGCATTCCCTTTGATCAAGGGCAATTACGGGAAGGCATGATGCACAGGATGCTTCTGTTGGCTCGATATCAAAATGCTAATTTTTGTAGCTAATGAAAAGGAGATAAACTGAGCCATGAAACCATTACACACCTAAAGTAATTGGGTAACACAATTATTGCATGGAGGGATTAGTTAATCTGGTATATGGTCATATGGACATGAATGTGGATGCCTTTGTGCTGAAAGATGTTGGGTTTAATCAAAAATAATTGGGTTTGTGTTCTTTCATGAACACAATTATTGTATAGAGAAGATTAGTCGATCTGGCATCTGGTCATATTCACATGACTTTGTGCAGAAAAATGTTGGGTTTAAAATCTCTTCTTCCTTCATTTACCACCACCGTGATGAGGCACTCATACTTTGGTATCAAAGTATATCACACTTATTTTATAGCATAATCACCATGCTTTTGTTTTAGTACATTCCATAATTGATATGTTTCTTATTCCAATATTACATAACTACAAGTAAAAGTTTGGTAATAAATGTGATGTGACCAAAAGCATTAGCAAGTCCCCCAAAAAGCATCCACCCAACTGACTTCCATCAAGAGTGGAAAGGAGAAACCCAGCAACAGATGTCACGGCCGGATGCTTGTTCCCAGACTCCCTGGACAATGTTTGGAGCAGAAACTGTTTATAAGAAGTGGACGCAGTGACCGTGGCGCCACTCTTTTGATTTGTGGACCGCCGCTTTAAAGCTGCTAGTTCAGCATTTAATCGGTCGCCATCTTGGGTTTTAGCTGTCGCCATCTTGTTTTTTGCAAACATAAATGGCACAAGAGGGTGTTTGGACTCAGTGATGGAGCTTATTCGTGTTACCTTACTTCTGTTTTAATTGTTGAAGGTCTATAAATGGGGCGACTTTCCTGCTGAGCAGGTAATGTGGATGCATGACAACCTCGCCCACTGCCTGGGACTCAACTGTCAAACTGAATCCCCAAGAACTTACTTTGATTGAAGGTTGGTGGTAGATGCCAATCACTTTGATTGAAGGTTGGTGGTAGATGCCAATCATTTTTGCTCAGAATGGTTGCAGGGAGGAGGGAGAGAAAGTCAAGAAAATGCAATCAACAGAGTTTTTAATTAAAAGGAGTCAAATGGGCATTTGAATGAATCATTGCCTAATGCTGTTCAATCATGCAAATTAGATATAATTTCAAGAAAAGTCAAACAAATACTTTGATATTTAGTTACAACTATTGTTCTGGTTAATGTGGTGTCAATGGAGGAGGCCTGGAAGCCGTAGAGACCCATAAACCCCAAACAAAAAGGTATTCCATTCCACAAACATTTTAGCGGAGAATGTTTTTGTTATGGGACTTAACCGTCCCTCACTATGGTTTAAGATCGACGTGAACATAAACCAGATGTATGCACAAGTCACTGAGCTTTTGCCAAACAGGAGCATTAATATTGAAAGGTTCTGCAAACCCCTGTTTTGTGTAAATGTAAGTCAACAGGGGGTCTAATTGTCAGACATTAGTCAAAAACTACTTTTTCCTCAGGTGTTTATTTTGCCTCAAGCCTCCCATCACTAATTCATTCAGTGTGTGTCTTTCAGGAAGTAGTGCTGTTGCCAGAGCACTGGCCAGAGCCCCTGCTGAGATCTGTGTTTGTGTTTACATTCTTCAGCTACCAGCGCCAGCCATTTCCCTACATCTCAGCATACCCAAAATATCATACATGTTGGCGCATGTGGTGTTGATCCTTCACACAACCCAGACTTCAATGCTTTTGACCCCCTGCAGAGCCACGGAAGATCCAGTTATCCATGACGTTATGGTGCACAGCTCCGATTTCCACATCCGCCTCTCTCTCTCACTGAAACTTCAAACTGAGGTTCTGTATCCAGGGTTGTCTAAGGTCTTTGTGGGTGTGTGACAGCCATATGACCCGTTTTGGACACAGACCTCTGTGGATCACGTCTGCTTAAAAATAGCCTCGCTAATATGCGTCTATATCAACTGACACCCCCAAAATCTCTCCTGTCTCCACTCCTCTAGTTTTAATAATAGCATATGAACTTCCAATGCAGTTAGATTGTCTTCAATAGGATGACTAAGAAATAATCATCTTCCTAGTTCATTACATTACATTTAGCTGAGGCTTTTATCCAAAGAGACTTACATGCTATACAGTAGACCGTAGACACAGCAACGGTGAGCAATGAGGGTTAAGTGTCTTGCTCAAGGACACACTGAGCCGGGGATCGAACCATCGATCCTCTGATTGAAAGTTGAACCTGCTAACCACTGAGCCACAGTCGCCCACTAGCAACTAGATTCATTTTAATCTACCATCATGAGTTGAGTTAATTTGCGCATGTGTATTGTAGAGTTGTAATCATTTATTACGACTTACACTTGTAAAAAATAATGTTTATGTGTAAATGACAATACTTATGAAGGATAATAATACCTAATATGAGCTATTAATTATGCAGATGTGTATTGTAACATAGTAGAAAGTCACTGTGGGTTGTTATCACTGAGAATGTATTTAAAATGGAAGCTGCATGCTGCTGCTATTTTGTTTGTTTCACGTGAGGGGGGAGTGAGAGAGTAAAACATTACATTACATTTCATTTAGCTGACGCTTTTATCCAAAGCGACTTACAATAAGTGCATTCTACGGTTACATACAAGAATCAGAACAACAAGAATCAAGAAGGTACAATTTCATCAATGAAGTTCAACTACAAAGTGCTATCAGTAAGAGCCATTTCAGTGCTACTATAGTGCTACTTCCTTTATTCAAGGTATAGTCGGAAAAGATGTGTTTTTAGTTTGCGACGGAAGATGTAGAGACTTTCTGATGTCCTGATGTCAATGGGGAGCTCATTCCACCATCGAGGAGCCAGGACAGAGAACAGTCGAGACTTTGTTGAGTGTTTAGCTCGCAGTGACGGAGCTACAAGCCGATTGGCAGAAGCCGAGCGGAGCGCACGAGTTGGGGTGTAAGGTTTTACCATGTCCTGGATGTAGACTGGACCAGATCTGTTCGTAGCACGGTACGCCAAAAAAACCTGAAGCTGAAAGGTAAGGGAGTGTGATTGGGCCGTAGGATCGCTCCGCCTCTGTGAAACCTAGCATGCAGTGAAACTAACCAATGAGAGGCGAGTGTGCCCAGTGTTTACTAATAAAACCCTTCCAAACGTGTTTGGGGTTCATTAGCTTTAGCCTAAACAGCTAACCAATGCAGTGAATCTGTAAATGGTCTGTGGAGACTAACGATCGTGAATATGTATGCTGCATCACCTTTGACCTATTTTTTTATTAAATCTGTTATACTTTAACTTTCTGCATTTGGGACTTCACAATATAGAGGCATAGTTTGTAAATGCAAAGACAGAAATGGATGAAAAGCTCAACATTAATGCAGGTCACAAGAAATACAAAGGCCCTAAAATGAATACAACTACTGGAAGTTTCACCAGCACATCAATGCTATAGCAAGGTTGCACATGAAGTGTCATATTTCAGTGGAGCCAAATGTTTTCACTGAGCAGCCGTAAGCGCTGGCAGGTCCGGAAGAGTTAGTGTCCCATGCTGGCTGTCTGAATAGATGAGTCATTATAATGGAAATGCACAAGTGCGTGCTGTGCTACATGGAGGGCTCAAGGACTTCTAGATTTGTTGCCTCTAGAAATTGGCCTACTGTGCAGTGAATTTAGAGATCCCTCCATACTGTCACGGGAGTACAGGATTTAGGACCCAAATGCAGACCACAACGACAGGAAATTGGATCAAAAGGAAATTTATTTTAAAGTAGCGTGTGGAGCCCGAGGTCCGACACGGCGGCCTGTTGATCACGGTGTGGGTCCCGTGGCCCGACACCGGAGGTTGGTAGTGGGACTGTGACGTGGGTTCCGTGGCCCGACGTCAGAGGCAACCAGGCTGGTCCCGAAGAACTCTGAGTTGAGAGAGAGAGAGAGAGAGAGAGAGAGAGAGAGAGAGAGAGGGTCAGTGGCGGATCGGAATGAACAGACAGACGACAACTCACGGAGCGGCAGTGATGACTACCGGGGTTGAAGACGAAACGGACTGACAACCCAGGCCTGCAGGACCTGGGTTGAAATACGGCTGGTGATGAGCCTGAACGGCCGCAGCTGTGCAGCGCACAGAGATGTGTCCATGGGCGGCGTCTGAAGGTAAGAGACACACCCACGAGTCCAAAGGCAAAACATACAAACAGGGGGATTACGGACACAAAAGGAAAGGAGGTTTTGGGGAAACAGAGGCAAACACAAAGGGTCAGACAGGAACCCTGACACATACACGTATTAACTTGTTTAAAACATGCTCACGTGACTTTACAACAAAAAGAAAGTCTCAATTGCCTGGTTAAATTTAATCAACCAAAAACTATTAATATGTAAATATTGTTCAGTTCAAAAGTTGATTGTACAAAAGATGTCTCCTACTTCCCTGAAGAGTCCATTCTCAGAACAACCATGGAGTTGTTTTGCATTAGCGTTCACCACAGACATTTTAACATGGAAACTGGTTTTAAAAACACAGCAATCTCCAGTTGTTGGACTCAGACTTCCATCACTCATACTTTGCCTCTAACAAGGAATTAGGCCATTGATCTGCAAACAAACAGAGGGAAATGGCCAATTGTTGTTTTTTTGTATCTACTGGTGAAGGCATGACCCACTTCTCTGGCTGTTATTACCCGTTGCCTTCATTGGTTGGGTTGGTTAGGTTTAGGCATGAGGAGTGAGATTAGTTAGGTTTAGATAAGAATAGCAGGTTAACCCGAGGCAAAGTAGGGTTGGTCATGTCATCAAGGTCCGATGACTTATTTTTGCATTATAATTAACCATGTGCTTCCGTCTAAGAGTTTGTATTTTCAGATCAGTGGGCCTTCGCAACAATGGCCGTTTGTTTGTTAACAGGTTGTCGGACAAAATTAAAAAAAACTATCGTTAACAGTATTGTTAACTATCGAGCGTGAGAGGTGCTGGTAGTCCAATTTCTTTTTACTTTTAAACAGAGCCGAATAGCAAATGTTTCCCCTGCTTCTTTATGCTAATGTACATTACTCTTCACTTTACTGATATTTGTATTTCTGGTAAGATTCTAAACAAAGTTCAACCCAATCCAACCCAAACTAACAGTCTCCTGGCTGTAGATTTGTGTCTTAATTGCATCATGTATCACAAAACAATATATCAGTGTTTAACAGCAAGCGTGTCATGAAATACTTGAGTACGTAAATCACGGTTAACTAACCTCAACCTCTGTGCTGCATATGCTTTTACAGAAGCTTTTTACTAAACCACAACACACATCGCTCAACGTGGCGGCTTTAAAGGGGGGAAAGACAACCCAGAGGCTCAACGTGGAAGGTCAAACTCCATGAAATCCAAACACAGCAACGCTTGTTTTTTCACAGCAGCAATAAAGATGAGGCCTGAGGATGAACCGATATGATCTGGGAGCTGAAATAGAGTGAATAACAGGACGGGAGAAAGTGATAGGGAAAGGGCCCAGTTGGAGTAAAATGGTTTAAATCTGATCAAAGGCCACGAAACGAGGACAAATTGAAGTTAGAGGACTGTGAGGGATTAGACGGCAAAGTGTGGCAGAAAAGGAGATAACTAAAGGAAGGTGAAGACGGACAGCCGGAGAGAAGAGAGGGGAGGAATGGAGAGCAGGAGATAAAGCAGAGAATCCTAGGCCGACCAACAAGGGTAAACCGTGTGTCGACCACACATTGTACACTATTTCCTGCCCTGCAGCCTCACAGGTATTTAGAACTAATGTGGGGAATTAAGGCGCATGGCACGTTACATCCACTTTAAATAGTACATTGACAAGCGCCTATAAATCTGGATTCTGATTGCATACACAATCGCCGTGCAGGTGTACACTGTACATGGTAATTGTCCACTTATTTGTAAAATGAAGCGTGACATGAGAGAGAGCATGGCATGACTGTCCCACAGAACAAACAGGAAGATACAAAACACCAGCTTGATGAATAATATAGTTAGAAGTTAAATGGTCTTCCTCCGCCCAGGACAATGACTGAACATCAGGCTTTTCTCCACATTTATAGCACAGACCACATCACGGGGCAGAGGCGCTGACACAGAGCTCTTCAAAAGTCCAGAAACCACTCAAGTGATAATAATACCAATCATTTTGAACAAAGCAGCTGCTCCTGAATGAGTCCAGCTCCGTCTAATCTGAGAAGCCTTTTTCTTCCCCAGATAGTTGAAATACTTGTGAATTGTATTACTGCAGGCTAGTTCTGCTTCTTAAAAGCAAAGTCTTGATATGTGTATTTGGGGAACAACTGGGGCGACTGTGGCTCAGTGGTTAGCAGGTCTGACTTTCAATCAGATGGTTGGTGGTTCAAACCCCGGCTCAGCCAGTCCATGTTGTTGTGTCCTTGAGCAAGACACTTAACCCTCATTGCTCACCGTTGCTGTGTCTACGGTGTAAGTCTCTTTGGATAAAAGCGTCAGCTAAATGTAATGTAACAGTGTGTGATGAAGCCTATCTGTGTCGTGAACGCAACCTCTTTCAAACTCTGTCCTTCCAAGAGGCAGCATCAGCTGTTTCAGCAAATGGCCAAAAGCAGCATGTGTTTATGCTGTAGTGATGAAGGCCTCTAGCAGATGTAGTGATGAAGGCCTCTAGCAGATGTAGTGATGAAGGCCTCTAGCAGCTGTAGTGATGAAGGCCTCTAGCAGCTGTAGTGATGAAGGCCTCTAGCAGCTGTAGTGATGAAGGCCTCTAGCAGCTGTAGTGATGAAGGCCTCTAGCAGCTGTAGTGATGAAGGCCTCTAGCAGATGTAGTGATGAAGGCCTCTAGCAGCTGTAGTGATGAAGGCCTCTAGCAGATGTAGTGATGAAGGCCTCTAGCAGCTGTAGTGATGAAGGCCTCTAGCAGATGTAGTGATGAAGGCCTCTAGCAGCTGTAGTGATGAAGGCCTCTAGCAGATGTAGTGATGAAGGCCTCTAGCAGCTGTAGTGATGAAGGCCTCTTGCAGCTGTAGTGATGAAGGCCTCTAGCAGATGTAGTGATGAAGGCCTCTTGCAGATGTAGTGATGAAGGCCTCTTGCAGCTGTAGTGATGAAGGCCTCTAGCAGATGTAGTGATGAAGGCCTCTAGCAGATGTAGTGATGAAGGCCTCTTGCAGCTGTAGTGATGAAGGCCTCTTGCAGCTGTAGTGATGAAGGCCTCTTGCAGCTGTAGTGATGAAGGCCTCTAGCAGCTGTAGTGATGAAGGCCTCTAGCATCTGTAGTGATGAAGGCCTCTTGCAGCTGTAGTGATGAAGGCCTCTAGCAGATGTAGTGATGAAGGCCTCTAGCATCTGTAGTGATGAAGGCCTCTTGCAGCTGTAGTGATGAAGGCCTCTTGCAGATGTAGTGATGAAGGCCTCTAGCAGCTGTAGTGATGAAGGCCTCTAGCATCTGTAGTGATGAAGGCCTCTTGCAGATGTAGTGATGAAGGCCTCTAGCAGCTGTAGTGATGAAGGCCTCTAGCATCTGTAGTGATTACCACTCTTGTCGGCCAGGAGCAAAGCAAAGCGTCCTTGTCGAGCCAAAGTCCACAGACGGACGAGATGCGGTGGCTGGACGGGTTTGTTTCCTGTTTCCTTCCGTCAGCATCAGTTTGTTCTAACCATGAAGGTCACTATCAGGCATTAAGAGTGCCTCTATGGAAACAGCCAGTCTGCTCGCTGATGGTTTGACTTATGGAGGTCATATCCAAGCATCAATATCAAACTAAAATAATTATTAAGAATACTTAACTTCACTAAATCAAAGACAAACTTCGCACAGATACTCCTACCATATAGAGCTATTTAATATATTTTAAAAAAGCATTAGTTAATATAGTTACGATAATGAAAACTAACTTTTGAGAAAGATTTCTTTTCTGTGTACTATCATAAACCAATATACTACTAACACATATATCAACTTATTATCTATGTTCACATGGGTTTTCTGTAAAATATACCTTTTGAAATTATTTAAATAGACCTTGTGAATGTGGAGACAGTATTTAATATAAGATGCAAACAATTCACAATTTTCGCCACAAAATGGGTTAGGGTGCAAGAAGTTAAACTGAGACCGTTTAGTAAAAAGTAAAAGGTTCCTCACAACAACTTGCAGTGTGTTTTCTCATTTGTCCCAGTGGTGTGTATTGGGCAGCCTGGGGGGACCAGAAGTGAGTGAACGATTCTTCTAAACTCATTCTTCAACCGATTTGTTGCTGTTGTATTACTATTTATTGTACTTGTTTGGTTTACTGTTGCCTGTTGTTACTGCAAATGTCCCAGGTGTTGGACAAATAAAGGATTGTCTTTTTTTATCTTATCTTATCTGCCCTGCAAATAGTTTGAGATTTCTGGCCTCTATCCCAGCACGATGGACATGACTGGAATATCTAGTCCTCGCTGTTAAAAGTTTTAACAGACGATTTTCTACTGAATAAATAATCCCTCATAGCGAGATCTGTATAAATTACATTTAGCTTTATTGATCAAATATCTCCAAACGTGGACATTGCAGCAGTGGCGATTCTAGAAGATTTTACATGGGGTGGCAGAAGGGTGGCAAGTTGAAATTCAAGGGTGGCATATCACACACACACACCTGGTGTCTATATGTATTTATTTATACAAATCCAGATAGTGAAAACAGACAAGAGCAATGTCTTGCCAAGAGTCTACATATTGTTACAAAAAGCCAAAACAAATATTTGTATTTTTTAATAAGACTTAAAACACTGTCAGAAATTACATATATTTACATATTCAGCAGCAAAACAATTCAGTTTTATTTAATTTCACAAACAATGAATGTATATTCCATTCTAAACAGCAGGTCATGGAGCTAAAAAAGAACAATACGGCGATTGCCATGTTCGACAGCAAATCGTCTCACAAACTCATCCAGATCAAGACACTTAGCACGTGCTGACTCTATAGTAAGTACAGCTAGACTTGACAATCTATTTTAAAAAAGGATCTGATATCTGAACAGTGCCATCAGTTTGATTTACAACTGATTTAGTGCTTACTGGCATTTGGATGGTAAGTTAAATAGACTATGGTCTAATGGAGCCCATTAGATGTGTGTTAACACTTACATTCAGTTTTTTTTTCCAAGTCCAACTTTGATTTCTCTAAAAAAGAAAAGAAAACTGCATTCAGAACCCACAGCACAAAATGTTCATGACATATTTCCCTTCATAATGACAAATACTTTTCTAAATGGCCAAACTAATTTCTAATGGCTTGTTCTGTATGTATTAGGTTATCACATACACAATAATTTCTACCAAAGCTAGACTAACTAGCTAGCGAAAGATAGGGTGGACAAAAGAACACACACTTTTTACTGTTACTGAGTTTACTGTAGGCTACATGACGGAGTACCTTTAAAAACAACCAGAAAAAGGCTTTTTGTGAGAAAACGGCTAGTGGTATCTAAAATGTGATTTCGGAATAGCTTAACAGTTAAGTTACATACGTAATGAAAATAAAAACTGAGAAAAAACTGCTATAACATTTTCTGTCAGTCCACCTTACTGTACTAAAGACGTTAGTAAGACGTTGGTTAGCTAAGCTAACAGTGGTAACTTCAAGGCTAGCTAGCACATGCAAGCTGTATAGCGAGCTAGCTACTGTATGCTACCGACTTTTGCAAGCTAGCAATTAAATAAACGATTGAAATTACAACGGATCTGTCTATCACATGACCACCCATCACAGTTTCTTGATTCACGATTCAGCAGTACTGTACCTTCTTTCATCACTGGAAGCCTACCGTAGGCTTGTCTCCAGTTAGTTGCGGGAGATGGGCAACCACGGTGACGAGTGCAAAGCGGACTCATGGACTCAACCATTTTACAGGGGAGGGTGAACTTAAAGATTTTAGAACAAGTTACCAAAGAGATCAACAGCTTAAGTAGCAAAAATATAATACCATTATATAAATGTATAGTATATTATAGGAGACACTTCTGACAACCTGGGTGGCAAGTGGGGTGGCAAGCAATTTTTTTAGGGTGGCAGCTGCCACCCCTTGCCACCCCGGTGGTTTCGCCACTGCATTGCAGCAACATCTGGCTGAATTCCTTTACCTCCCGGACAATCAAGCGAGCTGACGGCTAGGTCGACCAATAGGGAAGCCATTTGAGATCCATGCATAAGTTCAAAGAGTGGGAGTGAGGCAACTACATATGTTTCCTTTTTCTTTTTTCTAAATCATAAACTGTTTCCATTAAATCACTGTCATCCCCTCCCAAAGATCATTTCTAAGGGACAGAATTCCAGGTGGTGTTTCGCACATTTAGCACCTGGAGTGCTGTTAATATGTTTTCGGATGAATGGCTTCTCTTTTATCTTAAGACCTAACCCATTTTTTACTGAGTCCCTGCGGCTGCTGACGAGAAACCCCTTTTAATTAAGGTTTTCACTATCTTGGCCGCACAGATGGACCACTGAGCCAGTCAATACCAGTGACGGATGCCCGGCAGGTAATTTTGCCACAACATTTTCTTTAACAATTCTGGTCTCAAGAAACTTACCGGCAGACTTGAATTACTCACACCTTGAGTTGCGTGTTTCATGCCTTACACGGCCGTAATGAGCACTGCTTACATTTTGAAAAGGACCGGAGGAGACCGGCTGAAGTCAAAGGGAGATTTATCGCAATCAACCCACAAAGGTCGGCACACGCTTGGATGGGCTGTCAGTGCACTGAATAGTCGTCATTGAACGTTGGCCTACGTCGTGTCGCTCCATTGCTCATTTGAAAATGAATAGGTCGATTTCCTCTCCCTGTTTTTGATGCTGCAGAAATGTCAGAGTGCACAGCCAGTGACAGAGAAGATAGATGATTGAGTGACGTGATCAAACGATTAACCTCTTCATCCCTGCCTTCACTCAATAAAAAACACAACACGGTTTTATATTAGATACCTCACATACCGCAGATCAGATGAGTGACTTGGCAGCTTATTTGCCCAACCTGCTCTCTGGCCCAGCAGTTACAATGATGGAAAGGTTTGAGCAAACCTGAGACAGCCTAAAAAAAGTATCTAATCAAGTTGAAAGCCGTCCCTTCAAAATAATCTGCATGGAAACCTGCATACAGGTAGTGCCAGTCCAAATGCTACTCAATACTGAATAATTGAGAATATTCCTCTATATTTCACCTCATGTGATGTGTCTACAGGGTTGTTGTTTTTTTAGTTTGGTACAACGTTTATCCTTAGAACAGATACACGGTAATGGAAAGTACATTTCTTGAAGTACTGTACTTAAGTACAGTTTTAAGATACCTGTACTTTACTTGAGTACAGGTTACATCACTACATTTATTGGACAGCTGCTCCTTTTCGATTTTTCAACCAACCACGTTTCAACCAACCAGGGTCTGCAGTACGAAACCAGGGAGACAGACTTTATTACTTGTTCCAACCTTGGAAAAAGGCAGCGTGGACCAGATCCAGTCCTTCTGATCTTACCTTTCACAGTAAAAGCCCTGGATGGATACACTGCGTACCTGCAAGATGGAACTCAAATTCACTCAAGCATTTCACTGAAGGGAAACTCAATAAAAGGGTTTTGGGACGATTGTATGAAGTGTATTATATGACAACTACAAGCCTATAGCTTGTATAATTTTACATTACATTACATTACATTACATTACATTTCATTTAGCTGACGCTTTTATCCAAAGCGACTTACAATAAGTGCATTCTACCGTTTACAACAAGAATCAGAACAAGAATCACGAAGGTACAATTTCGACAAAAAGTTCAACTACAAAGTGCTATCAGTAAGAGCCGTTTCAGTGCTACTAAAGTGCTACTTCCTTTATTCAAGGTATAGTCGGAAAAGATGTGTTTTTAGTTTGCGACGGAAGATGTAGAGACTTTCTGCTGTTCTGATGTCAATGGGGAGCTCATTCCACCATCGAGGAGCCAGGACAGAGAACAGTCGAGACTTTGTTGAGTGTTTAGCTCGCAGTGACGGAGCTACAAGCCGATTGGCAGAAGCCGAGCGGAGCGCACGAGTTGGGGTGTAAGGTTTTACCATGTCCTGGATGTAGACTGGACCAGATCTGTTCGTTGCACGGTACGCCAGTACCAATGTTTTGAAGCGGATGCGGGCGGCCACCGGTAACCAGTGAAGGTCGCGGAGGAGCGGAGTAGTGTGGGTGAATTTCGGGAGGTTAAAGACCAGTCGAGCTGCTGCATTCTGGATGAGCTGCAAAGGTCGGATGGCACCAGCAGGTAGACCCGCCAGGAGGGAGTTGCAGTAGTCTAGACGCGAGATGACCAGAGCCTGGACGAGAACGAGTGCTGCCTTCTGGGTGAGAAGTGACCACTTGTGAGTTGGGTTTACAGCAGTGGTCACGTGGTGGTCGGAGATTTGCTCTTTTCTGGGTGCGCCTGGAAAAATGACTCTTAATTGATACTTGATTTGACAAATAGCGCCAAACAAAGCCAATAAACATGAAGAAGGATTGGGCTTGTCCAAACTTCCTAGCACAATTGTCATTGAATTTGAGAGCTTTGTAGATATATGTTGGGGGAAAAATGTTTTCTTCCTTCTATTTCTTAGATATTATATGGCCTGTGACTTCTAGATGAACTTTCCCATAATTATGACGTATGTCCCTTACACAAAGTAAGCCAGTTAGGAGTCCAGGGATCTCTGATACCTGTATGTTCCTGACACAACACATCATTGTTTATCATATGGCAGGAGGAAGGTTTCAAAGACGTCATGAGGGCTCCTGTGACTGTGTTCCATGTTTATAAGGAGGACTCTGTCCTTTGTTTGTTGAGCAACGTGTTGCTTTACAATTAGTAAAGCAACACGTTGTATACCTGCTCCTCTCTTGCAACAGAATAAATTACCTGTTGACATGACCACCAAGACCCGGCATTGAGTGTAAATTATTTTTCTAACACTATACTATTGTATAAGAATGTGTCATTGATCAGTGACGTGTTTCCTCCTCCACGCTCTCCCTGCCCTCCCTCCACCTCTGCAGGCTGCAGGTGTGAGAGCAGAGCTGTAATTGAACAGAGCGTGCCGGCCGCCTCATACAGCAGCTGCTCTCGCTCCACTATAAGTCCCTACGTCACCGGCGAATTATCTCATTGACGCATCATTCCAACCTTTTGGCTTGCCTGAAAACCTCATTTTGACATTTCAACAGGAAGTGCCGGAGCACAATAACAAGTGTGAAGGGTCTCAATCTCTCCCCAGCATTGTTTCTTTTCTTTTTCAAATATCAGGTACCAGGTTTTCGGTTAAAGTTTATATAACTTTTTTGTATGCAGTGCAGCAGATTTCTGAGAAATGCCTCCCTAATACTGAGAAGCTTTGAGTGGAAAATCTTAAACTGTGCTGCTATTGTTCTATTTTGCTGGCTGACAATCGCCATGATTCATGGGTCTCTATTGACTTGATTCTTAATCTTAATTCTGTTTTCTTGAAAAGTTCCCACATCCCCAGTGGTATTAGTTATAGTCAAGTTAGAGAGCCTAATTATAATTTTAGGAGCATCTTCAAGGCTGCTTTAAAGTACCATGGGCCCCTCCCTTTCCCCCCCCCCCCCCCCCCCCCCCACTCACTTGATCAGCGAGTGATAATGCATGCTCTGTTGCACGCACCTCTAATTAAAGACACTTCATAAATTCCAGACCAGAAGTGTTAAGTCCAACACTCTGGGGATGCACCATTCAGCCCTGCATTCATTTTCTTCAATTGTGTATCTTATTATTCTGATTCATGTGGTTAAATAAAAGAAAAATATGCACATATGCAAAGACTTTGACGAGGTGCGGCCCAGAAATAAACAGCTCTTCTTTTTAGAGTTCTTTCCACTGCTGTTGGGAGACGTCATTGTGACTCATGTTCTCCACCAACGCATAAAAGTTGAGGCACCTGGAAGTTGTTCAAAGCAATTATGTGAAGAGCAAGAAATCAAAACTGGCCTCACTGAAGGAATACCAGCATGAATTGGTCATTCGCGCAAACGCTTTTTTTGGTTGAAGGAAAAAAAAGACCTCATCCGCAAGAGCAGGTGGAGCACAAGGTTGTTGTCCTGCGACATAAAGGCTCATTGCTGAAACAAATAGTTTCATATATTAAATATCAACAATAGCCTTCTGGCAGAGTTGGTTGTGAAGATCAGTGCCACTCTCCTAAGGGTCCTAATCTATATAGAAGTTAGGTATAATGGTGTGTTCACACCGAACCTCGCGTGAGTTTAGTCGCTCGACTTTATGTGGTTAAAACGCGTCATTCGCTACTGGCTTTACTCGCCCCTGAAAGGGGGCGGGACTTATCTCCGTGGCTTATCTCCGTAAAAACAGTACAGTTTCCCCCATCCACCATTAAACTAACCACTAGTTCTGCTTTAAACTTCTTGTGGAAGTCCCTCAAATGTCGGACCATCAAACGCCCCCGTGTCCGGGTTCATAATATCATCCGTAGCCGCACAACAGCGTCTGAATGACGGCCGCTGCCAGCGCTGCTTCAGGCGGACCAGCAGCCGTTTGATTCAAACCGGTGTCACATCCCAACTGGTTTTCAAACCTACTGGTTTCCCTACGCGTGCGTGCGCTGTGTTGGTCATCTGATTCGTCACACATTCACAAACATATTGCTGGAGTTCTTTAAGCTACATTTTATATCTGTTGCGGCGATCATGATTGTATAAGTGAGCACTACATCCCAACCACGTATGAAGAAACACATTTAAGAAAATATTTATAGAAAGATCGCAAAGACCTGGATTCGATCCCTGTCGAGCAAAACAATAACATCCTGACAGGACCATGGCTTAACCTACAGAGCCACCAATTATTGATAATGCCTGAGTCATTTAGGCCATTACTCATGACGTCACATCTCGTCGGTGTCCAGGACACCTTTTGGTCTAGGTGAGCTGAAACAACTGGTTACCTGGGGCGGACATTAAAACACGTCTAAACATATTTAGCGAGGCTACGGCGAGACACCACAGACGCATTTGGACAAAAACAATTGTACTTTTGTGACGAATATAAAGAGACGATCGTACTGTGAAAAGATACTAAAAACATTGCGATCACTGAGCCACAGGAAGAGTGGAAGACTAGTAATATTGTACCCACAACACAATGAACAACATGTTGCTGGAGCCACGTTTCATATACTTTGCGGTCACATCTCGTCTGTGTCAATGAAACCTTTTGGTCTGATGATCTGAACAACTCGTTATCTCGGACAGACATTAAAACACTGGAACTCCACAGATAAGTTGTTGTTGATTCTGGAGTCAGCTCTACTTTTGCAAGATGATGCTTCTGCTCATCTTGCTTCTTTCGGCACTCGTAATAAAGTTCCCTATCAAGGGATTACATTGGCCTTTTTTTAAATTACATTTGGTTAGGAAAAGATAGCACAGTGTTGAGCGGCTTGCTGATTAGATGGTAAGTCTCTGCCTTGCTTGTAGTGAGCTGACTCCAGTGTTTTAATGTCTGTTCTAGGTAACGAGTTGTTCAGATCATCAGACCAAAAGGTTTCATTGACATAGACGAGATGTGACTTAATCAATGTATTCCGAAAAGAATGGGCATAGCTTAATGATCGGTAGCTCACCGCGTATTGCCACTGTGAAGTGATTCATTATGATTTTGCTCTACAGAGATCAAATCCAGGTCGTTGCGATCTTTACATTTATTTATATATTTGTGTCTTCTTAAATGTATTTACTCATACGTGGTTGTGTAGTGCTCACTTGAACATCGTAATCGCCGCAAAGTATATGAAACGTGGCTTGAAGATCTCCAGCAACATGTTGTTCATTGTGTTGTGGGTAGAACATTACTAGTCTTCCACTCTTCCTGTGGCTCAGTGATTGCAATGTTTTTAGTGTCTTTTCACAGTACGATCGTCTCTTTATATTCGTCACAAAAGTACAATTGTTTTTGTCCAAATGCGTCTGTGGTGTCTGGCCGTAGCCTCGCTAAATATGTTTAGACGTGTTTTAATGTCCGCCCCAGGTAACCAGTTGTTTCAGCTCACCTAGACCAAAAGGTGTCCTGGACACCGACGAGATGTGACGTCATGAGTAATGGCCTAAATGACTCAGGCATTATCAATAATTGGTGGCTCTGTAGGTTAAGCCACGTCCTATCAGGACGTTATTGTTTTGTTCGACAGGGATCGAATCCAGGTCTTTGCGATCTTTCTATAAATATATTTTCTTAAATGTGTTTCTTCATACGTGGTTGGGATGTAGTGCTCACTTATACAATCATGATCGCCGCAACAGATATAAAATGTAGCTTGAAGAACTCCAGCAATATGTTTGTGAATGTGGGACGATCAGGTGACCGAGACAGACAACCTGCAGATGTGAAGCGAACACAGCGCACGCACGCGCAGGGAAACCAGTAGGTTTGAAAACCAGTTGGGACGTAACACCGGCAGGACGGCGGTGATGACGCGCAGAGCTTCTCAAAGCTGATTGGCTTTCGCCACGCGATTTTTCGCCCGAGTTGGAAAATTTCAACTCACGCGAATTTCGCCGCGTCAAACGCCCGGGGAAAATTCGCGTCTGTCGCAACCAAACCCGTCTGTGCATTGACTTTACATGAAAAAACCTGGCTCTGTCTGAAGGTGACAAGCAGCAAAGCTCACTAACACATTGTTTCTTATTTGTTTCATCCGTACAAAAAAACAACATTTTCACAAGTTATTTGTTTTTAGGCTTTTTTATTTGGCTTCTACCAGGAACTGACATATACCAACTGTCATACCCATGAAGGAGATCCGTCCCTAACTTGAAAGCTGCTGTCATCAATATTTGTATACAGAGCAATTGATCAAATCAATATGTGCGACATGAAACGGTTCACTTACAGTGACACATCCACAGCGTCTGATTCTTAAGCCGTGAACGTGTTTAAGTGTTCTTCACGCGTCTCTCCATTGTTTTATGGCATTGTTTTTACAGCTCTGATCTAGTCTCACCACTCTCTTGTTTCTGGCCACGGCAGGCAGCTGCTTTCAGGCAAATAACGTTATTTGAAAACCACCAGCCTGCCCATCACCCAAACCACAGACACACATAAACACACAAATCTGTCTGGTGAACATTATTGAGGCATTTAGCTCATGTCCATGGTGAGTTAGTGGAAACATGCAGGTACCCTATATGCTCAAAGATATGTCAGTGCAGATTTAGGTCCTTTACGTGTGTCTTTGTCTTTTATGGAAGAGGTTGTTCTTCAAGACATGACATGCTGAGGAAATCACTCACTGGAGTGAGACAAAGAAAAGAAAGTGTGAGGATCGGTGGCATCTGCGGGTTTAGTTTCCTCCCCCTCCCTGCTTCTCTCCCGTTCTTTCTCTTTTTCTCTCTCTCTCCCTGTCAATCAGGTTGATGCCAGACAGCTGGTTGGAGTGCGCGCCGACGCTCGCAGCTGCAGCCCATCAGCATCAAGCGGCGCTTAAAGATCAGCCTCCAGCTAGAGCTCGGTGTCGAGAGATTGCCACGCATGTCCTTGTACAAGCAAGCCATCACGACCGACCGACCGACGTATCCCTGTGTGGGATTGTTACGAGCCACGAGCTACAAGTCACGAGCCACGAGTTCCACGCCACGCCGCCCAGCCCCGCGGCGAAGAAGCTCTGAACTTCTGTCACCTGCGTTGCTACCAGACAACAATAAAGCCGTTTGTTTGTTGCCATCTAACCTCTCTGTCATCTCCTGTTTTGCGTTTGGGTCCAGACCGCCGGTTCTCACAGCTGAGCCTAACAGAAAGTGGTTGTGAGCTTTAATCAATGTGAATTTACTACGGGCCCTTAAACATACTTAAACCTTATTTCCTCAGCTTGGTTTGTTTGTTTGTTTATTTGTTTTGTCAGCAGGATTACGGAAAAACTACTCGCCCGATGGGTGGAAGGATGTAACATGGACTAAGGGGGAAGCCCTTAAACTTTGGAGCAGATCCGAACCATAGGGCGGATGCACAAATAGTTATTTCACTCACATTAACAATGCAAGATATAGGGCCCGGCCCCGGGTGGCGATCTCCGAATGCCCTTTTTAGTTTTTAGTGTTGTCAGTGTTGTCAGTTTAACTAGTAGACACAGTGTCCCTGACCTTACACGTCTGTATTGTCCCGTTTCATCAACCACTATTCACGATGACTTGTCATTTAAATTAACCTCAAATCCAGTTCATCTTCATTTATTTCCTGTCTAACTTCAGCTGTTTTTCTGTGACCATCACAGGTCACTGTTTAATTGCTTTCCACCCGCTTAATGTGTGTCTGAGATTTCTGCTTCTGTACCAGCACCGATTATCTTAATGGGCTTTTCCAGCCAGCGCCTCGTCCTCAAACAGATCGGTCTCCATGCTGGCTGCATTCTCGGAGGCCTTGTTACGAGGTGAAGACAGGGCATGTAAATCGTAGTTACATTGATTGCATTTCCGTTTGCACTTGTCATTGTACCAATGGCTCAGGATTGTAGGAAATTGTAAATTGTAGCGTTCTTGTACTGCTGGTTAAAAACACATCTTCATCATTTTGTACTGATTTTAAATTAGCCAGATCTGCGCTGGCACTCAAAGCTTCTAGGAAATGACACAGCCTTGAGCCCAAACCTTCTCCTGAATAATCATTCTGTATTTTTTTAATTTAACAGCCAGCAAACAAGATAAACGCCTGACAAGCTAAAATAATGGTAAGTATGGTAAGTAATAAGTAATGACAAAAGCTGAGTACTCTTACTTCAGTTCAAACCTGGCATTAGAATGCCTCTCCAGTGACCAATTATGATCACACTTTCCTAGTGTGTGATCTTTGCCTAGTCTGCTGGAAATTAAGAGAAGAAGAAGAAATCCAAGTTAACCCAAGGCGTTTGACACACTCACAATATATCTGTATGTGCTTTACAAAAATGGCAGACGTCTTGGACTGAGCCTGTGTAAGTCTGAGTGAATTTAAGTTCCTGACGGCAAACGGTGATGTAATTGATATGTCCAGGGCTTTTATTGTGAAAGGTAAGAACGGAAAGAGTGAAGCTATAATGCTCCGCAGCTGCTGTTGTTAAGGTGTTCAGACATAAATAGAACTAAGTCCTTGACTGGGATAGCTCACGCCTAGTGCGAGATGAGAGAAAGGTGGAACAAAAGGAGAGCCGCAGCTTTGCTGACGCATTTCCCTGCGATGTCCTAGTCGGGGATATGAGTTCACAATACAAAAAATATGTGGTCGAATGGTGAATGGTATCACCTTTGGGTTAAGACATGCTCACATATGCATGTTGTTCTCCGTCTCTTTCTCCCTTCCTGTCATGGCTCTAATTTTGGCTATATATATGTAATAAAGAGCAAAAGATTAGTATGTCCAATAATTTGGTTTATTTACAAAATACTTACAAAACTGACATTTACACTTGTGTTTTATTCATGTAGCTTGCCGTAGCTATGCAAATGGTCTGCCTGGCAACGCCCTCCTTGCTGCCCTTGCGCTCCCTGTATACATGTGATGCTCCCTGTATACATGTGATGCTCCCTGTATACATGTGATGCTCCCTGTATACATGTGATGCTCCCTGTATACATGTGATGCTCCCTTTAAGCCTAAGAATAGCCAAGCTACAGCAGTAAACACACTGAATGCTATTCAAGGACAGCTGAGTGTCGTCAGGGTTTGTTGAGGCTCCCTGCTATAGCAACAGTGCACAGCACTTACTAAGGGACACAACTACAGGCATGTAAAGGTTTCATTTGTAGCAATTCCTTCTTGCTAATGCTGCAGCAGTTTCCACTCCTTGACCCTCTTAAATAATGTAGAAATAAATAAAACACAACCTTACCAGACTTATAAGACTAAGTGGAATATTCAATTAAAATAGTCAGGAATGTTCCAATCAATTCAACAATTCCCATGCTTGTTCTCATGGCGCTGAATACAACCCAAACTCCTATTTTGTGATTTCATTGTTACTTATTACGTTTTGAAGAACCTTGCCTCCTTGTACGTACCGGCTTCCCAGATGGGAATTACACCTCCAATCTCATGTGGCCTCAATGTGAGCAACGTGCAGCTGTCAATCCAAATATCATCTCTGAACGAGGCCGCGACTGAAAATATAAATCATGATATTCGTTATATATTCTTATATTCTTGTCTATGAAACATGTTCAGGTTACTTAAGGTCAGAATAACAGATCATGAAGCTGTAGATGTCCCTGGGAAACAGTTGTCTGTCTAGACTAGATACACGCCGGGCACCGCCACAACACTCACATGTTATCATTATGGTAGACCAGGTGCAGTAGACTGGCCATGGACGCCCCAGTCTGGTGAGACAAGGAGAGGACATGTGTCTTTCCTCCTCCTTGAAGGGTTAGAGCCAATTAGATGTTAGGATGATGCGATGAAACCTGTGACGAAAATCTGTGTATAAAACAGCCGAACATCCGGTTGTGGTGGAAGTTTGTTTGGTTTCCAACCTGCGTGTTGACGAAACGACTCCCTGCTCTTGCAATTGCAGCGCTTATACTTTGCTTGTGACCAGAGAAATAAATCTACCAAAATGAGAGAAGTTGTTCGGCTGAATTCTTCCGGAGTTTCTACCAGGCATCCAATTTGGAATACGCTAACACGACACAGACGTTCACCAAATGATCTGGAAGCATTCATGGCCACGTCTGTATTTCCATATAATACACCTTATTCCCGTGTGGAGCTGCGTTTCAGTCTGACACATTCTTTCTCATTTGCAGCTTACACGAGTCAGACGGTCCCGGTGTGCTGGGCAGAGAACGGATTGTCTCCGGGAAGCGGATCGGGCGGACGTTCGGGCCCGCAAGTAAACACACCAGATGAGTGATGAACCTTAATCACGTGCACACGGTGTGAAGCTATGGCGCCTCTCCCCATGGGCGCTTAAGTCTCCCACAGACTCAATACGCAACGGGATTTCATGGACGAGAGCGAAGGAAGGCGATCGACTAGGCAGTACACAGGGCCGCTGCACAGCTCTGCACCTAATGCACAGCCGCTTCTCCTCCACCCAGCCTTCATGCAGACTGAGTCCAGAGCTTTGACCTCGTATAACCTTGATGTCGAAGCAGAGAAAAAACAAACTACTGCTTTTCAGGTCATACAGGCTAACGTCGGGTCTTTTGACTGCTGACCTCTTACTACGGCATGACCCATGAAAGAAACAACCAGAACCAGAATCAGCATTCTGGTTCAGCATTAATCAGAATTACCAGAAACAATCGTGTTTTCAGAATCAGAATCATTATCAGCTTTATGGGAATGTAACTCCGGTTTCACGTAGCTCTCGTTGTACATATGTACACAATAAACACGATAAATATAAAAAGACATTAAAAACAACAGTAGTCCGAGTAGTACAAGTAACGTTTTCAACGGCATTTTAGGAAGAAACACCACAACAATAGTCTCTGTATTAAAGGTTTCTCCAGAGCCTCCCAAACATGTTTCTGTTGAGGCTTTGTCAAGCTATGTGCATGTGCTGGAGGATTCCTTAATCCATCACAGCAGGAGAGTCCGGCTTCCGCTAAGCTCTGGAAGGACGTCGGCGTGTCACCGTGAATAATTGGATCCCTCAAATAAAAACATATTTTTTTTTCATTATTATTCTTTGGGGCAACCCAAACACGCACAGTGCATTAACATCACAGCTGGGTATCCTTGGAATGTGCAATTTTCTCACACGTTTTGGGATTTGTTAAGCGTGCTAACCAGCATGTTGCTGCTGAAACACACAACGCTCTCCACTCTGCTCAGTGGCCACAAATAGACTCGAGGGTACGGAAGCTGACCCCGTTCCTCCAAGGACAAACGTGAGGACTCTTTCAACGCCCGCTGATGAAAGGCGAGGAGGGGAAAGCGAAGCTATTACAGCGGTGCACACAACGCTTAGGAGAAGATGTAGATGTACTGCTCACGGAGAAAAGGAAGTGACTGCCAGCAGAGCTTTTGGCTCCGCAGAGTGCCGTTCTGAGGCCGCGACATCTGGAGAACATTACATGAGCTTTTATTGATAATCGGTTACTTTCAATCACAGTGCAGAATGTAAGGAAAGCTACTATATCTGACGGGGGATAGAAATTTCGGGATGAAGCGGAATCTTTATGACAGAGTAAATCCAGATTTGAGAGACTTGGCTGCACTTAAATCAAGCATAAGCTGTCAAGGTTTCAAGAAATGTGACATGGGAGCTTTAACGGGCCGGTAATCGGTGGGCTGTGCAGAGAAGTCATAATAACAGTTATAATGTCCTTAAAGGTTTCTACTCGGAAACAATTCCTGCTGTTCATTTCCATTATTGACAGTCAGGGATGTAATGATTGCAGTTCTGTTTATTTATTTTATCTTCTACTCTTTTACTTTTTACATTTATTTTTATTTTCTACTCTTTCTTTATTTTTATTGCAAGTTATCTAAACGAATGAGATCAATTCCAATGAAAATTGGTGCCCCAAGGGATTTGTGTTTTGGTTCACTTTTTTGGGGCGCGTTCACACAACATCTGGCAGTTATTGTCCTCCACAAACAACCGGTCCGAGCCCGTGTGCCAGAGGTGGGTTCTGACCGGATCCAAGCCAAACCTGTGCAGTTTGATTGCAGCTAGAACAAAATCAGGTGTGTTGGGCTCTTAAAAGATGTATTTTGGACATGTTTGGTTTCAGGCAAACTCCAAGCTGTGTGAAGTCCATTTCTTGCAACGACTTTTTTTTTTCCATGGCTGTGTGTTTTTTTTCATCCGTCTAAGTGACTGCTATTGCTACTAAGGACACTTTGGACACAGAAATGTCTTTCCTGAATAAATCAAAAAGTTACATAAAGATAAATAAATACTACAAAAAATCTAAAACTTCAAATGTTTTGACTGGAGTGAGGGAGTCACCCAATCACGCTTCTGAGACGGGACGGTCAGAGGTCCTACTTAGATTACCAATTTCCTAGTCATGGAAAACACATGGAAAACGAGTGGAAAAAAAATATCCTAGAAAATCTACTTCTACATTCTCATATTTACCTCTTGCTGAGAAAGACCTTCTGGGCTAGCTGTTGGAGCTCCCCAAGACTGACAACCTTAGAAAGGTGTAGGGTCGTGTTATCATTTTATTCCATGATTTGTCAATTTGTCCTAATTTCCAAGCATGTAAGAGAAGATTTCCTAGATAAATTATAGCCGTGGACTGCACGTCTTATAAATCAGACTTCCACAGTGTTAGCATATTCTATATTGGATGCCTGGTAGAAACTCTGGAAGAATTCAGCCGAACAACTTCTCTCATTTGGTAGGTTTATTTCTCTGGTCACAATCAAAGTACTAGCGCTGCAATTGCAAGAGCAGGGATTCGCTTCATCAACACGCAGGTTGAGAGAAACAGAACTCCTTCTCAACCGGAAGCCCGGTGGTTTTATACATAGATTCTCGTCACAGGTTTCATCACATCATCCTAGCATCTAATTGGCTCTAACCTGTCAACGGGGAGGAAAGACACATATCCTCCCCATCTCACAAGACTGGGCGTCCAAAGCCGGTCTTCTGCAGCTGGTCCAACATAATAATAACATATGTGGGTGTTGTGGCGGTGCTCGGGCGTGTAACTAGTCTAAACACTCAGGGACCTCTCTGACTCCATGATAGCATTCTTATTATTCTGACCCTGAGCGACCAAAACTGGTTGCATAGACAAGAATGTACATTTATATAACGAATATCATGATTCATATTTTCAACAGAGAGGAATTTCCTGTCTGTCATACCAGATCATCACTGTTATATGGTTTCTCGAAAAATGTGGAATCCCTGACAGTGAACAGCATTAACTCAGAAGCCGTCGTCAGTTCATAATGTCGGCATCTGGCGTTGTTAGGATTTAAATGGCCGAGCAGCTGAGCGGGATGAAGCCGAACCGTGCTGCAGAATTTTGAAGTGGTTGGGAACAGGCAGCTCCCGGGCCTCCTGTTATTGATCCTGTGAAGGAGCGGATGGGGTGGCCTCCAGTCCTAATTGGCTCATCATTATCAAATCATGGGGGCGCACACATACACACACACACCCTTCAATCACTTCTAGTACATGGGGAAGCCATGGCTCCACGCATCACTAACAAGATTATCAATCATGTGGAAGGAGTGTCGTAATTATTTTGGAATGAAAGCGGAGTGGAATCGACAAGCTCCAGTAACACTCCCTCTACCCTTCCTTCCTTCCTCCTTCCTTCATTTATTTATTCCACTCCCCCCGGGCCCACCAAATGTCAGATCTCCGATTCCAAGGTACTACGTGGCTATTATCTAACTCACTAACTACGTAACAAGGATGACATTATGAATAATGACAATGTAATTGTCCTCCCTGCAAGGGATCGGTGCCGTGAAATAGCAGCAAGTGACGTCTGTCGCAAATGTCAGCCACAATCAACAGGATGATTTGAGTGAGACGTCTTGTGGAGTTGTCGGTGATGTTATCCTCGTTTCACGCCTTGCATTGCCTCACTGTCACCATTTTTCATGTCCATCACCATTTACTCTGTCATCCAGGAGCAGGTGGTTTTATCATCGCAGCTCATTGGATTTGGATTCTTTTTATTTCTGTGGAAAAGTCAGGTTGACACGTTCCAGTCCAATAGACTAAGTTGCGGTGTCCATTTAAATGAATTGTACTGGCACTCAGGGTCCCACCGTGGACTCACGGCCATACTTGGCCATCGACTGCCTTGTTGTTGATCTTAATTCCTCGAAGTCGTCTCAAAATGAGGCTCCTTTCTGGAAGCGCCATTTCAAAACATGTATCTCGGGCAAGGATTCCACATGCAGAGCACATCTGCAACCACTGGCACGAGCCGTTCAGGAATTTGAGTCTTGATCCGATTACGGATAAGTCTGCAATTTATAGAGGTGACAACTACTCTTCAAGGAATGCTAGTAAATATCCTTTTATCTTTTCTAGAAAATGTATCCCGAAGAGTAACGACTCGTCTTCAAGGAATAGAAACTCTGCTCTCCCGCCAAAGCCACACGGCTTCAGGCGATGGAAGCAGGTGATGACTCGATGCTCTCACTCAACAGACGTGTTGCACACAAATGATCGTGAGTTGGTGTGAATGATGGGTTTATCGTTAGGAGTTTATCGATTCGCCTATCGGTTCTTTTTGATGCTACTGTGAAAGAAAAAGACATTGGTTCATTATTCCTGTACGTAAACAAATTGTATTTCATGAGCAGCAATACAAGAAGTTCCAAAATACGTCAAATACATTCGCAGCTAAACAGTTACCTGCAGTGGACGGGCGGCTTTCTGCAGATTTATGTTCTGTTTTTCGCCAAATGACTTTATGAATTGCTGGTATTACCTCACCTGAGTTGTGAGGGTTTTATTGCATTGGTGACGAGTTCTTGGCATCCACTGGATCTTTGTGTTCTTTTTGTGTTCTTTCATGTGTGTCTCCCGCTGTGCTGAGCCAGAGTCGGTGTGTGTGTGTGTGCGTGTGTGTGTGTGTGTGTGTGTGTGTGTGTGTGTGTGCGTGTGCGTGTGCGTGTCAGAGTAAAGCTCCGCCCCTCGTGCCCAGACAGACAGAGACAGACAGAAGAGGTCTGCGATGCTGCTTCTTTCCACGTCGAAAAGTACCGATAGCAGAACTGAAAACTTTACTGATTTAGAACCGGCTCCTGTTAGGGCAGGTTTTTTGTGGTGCATCCGCAGTCAAGGAGGGATTTCCAACACACCAGGCTGTAATACAGAGATGCTTGAGTTGAGTTGAGGCTTTGATTATACAAATCTGAAACGTATGGACTTTCCTTTGCAATCGTCTGCCTGGTTCGGTCCGTAGGTGATTTAATACCATTTAGGGACAAATAGGCTGAGATGGAGGTCTCAGGCCCAGTGTTGCTCCCTCCCGCTGATAACAGCAGGAGCTGCTGCAAATTGGTTCTCAAATGAGGTTCTGAAGTCATCCGGGGTTACCAGAAAACAAACTGCTGAGATGGCTCTGTCATGATATACTGCAAACTTATCAGCAATCAGCTCGTTATCCTCAGCGATAGTGCACGTTCCACTCCACATGTACATGAAGTGATATTTAATAGCCGTCCGGATTATGCAGGACCCAAGACGTTAAAGGTGCAGAGATCCTTCAGAGAAACGGAGACAGACTGAATCATTCCCGAGCAGTACATAAGAGGTTTTTCATTAAACGCACAAGCACGACCTTGCATGCGTTATGCGTATAACTCATAACTGTGTTACTGAGAGCAGGGATGATTGAAACATGAAAAGGATCAAAACAAGTCGACCCAAACTGTCCATCTGAGAGGCTTATTCCTATTTAAAAAACCTCCATTATTTATATTAATATATATATATATATGTATATATATATATATATATATTGTGGCATCACAAGGGGACAGGTTGTGGAAGGGCGCTACATCCTCACCCAGGATCAGTGCCCACAACCCAAACTGGCAGCCGGGCTAGAGACTACAGCTCCCAGACTGCCTCATCCTGCACCCAGCTGCAGGTGCTTAAGGCCCCTAATTGAGGCAGGGCTGGGAAACTGAATAAAGGGCAGAGGGGAAAGCACCACTGGAGGAGAGTTGCGCCGGAGTAGGAGGACGCCGACCTGGAGGAGCAGAGACCAAGGACTTTGCTGGGTTTGGATTACTTTTTGGTGAAGAACCCACTTTCTCCTCCGGGACGCTTTATGTTTATTCATGGACTTTTTTTTTATTTTTTATTTTTGATTGCCAGTGGGACGGACCAATAAACCTATATTTTCGTTTATACTGTCTGATTGTGACTGCCCCACCCTAGGGACAACCCGTGACACTACAATATGTATATATGGTGTCCACCACCGGGTTCTCGGGTTGCCGCCACGACAGGCACCGATGACCTTCCGACCACAGCTCCTAGCGGCCGCGTCCACAATAGAGGCTTTGAACATGATCCACTCGGATTCCATGTCCCCAACCTCCCTCGGGATGTGTGAGAAGTCCTTCCGGAGGTGGGAGTTGAAGACCTCCCGGACAGGATCCTCCGCCAGACGTTCCCAGTTCACCCTCACTACACGTTTGGGCTTGCCAGGTCTTTCTGGCCGACTCCCCCGCCATCTGATCCAACTCACCACCAGGTGGTGATCAGTTGACAGCTCTGCTCCTCTCTTCACCCGAGTGTCCAAAACATACGGCCGCAGATCAGATGATACGATTACGAAGTCGATCATTGATCTCCGGCCTAAGGTGTTCTGGTACCAGGTACACTTATGAGCCACCTTATGTTCAAACATGGTGTTTGTTATGGACAAACTGTGGCTAGCACAGAAGTCCAACAACGAAACACCGCTCGGGTTCAGATCAGGCAAGCCGTTCCTCCCAATCACTCCCCGCCAGGTTTCTCTGTCGTCGCCCACGTGAGCGTTGAAGTCTCCCAGGAGAACTATGGAGTCGGCAGGCGGCGCCCTTTCCAGGACCCCTCCCACCAACTCCAAGAAGGCCGGATACTCCGAAATGCTGTTTGGTGCATAAGCACAAACAACAGTCAGAGCCTTACTCCCCGCAACTTGTAGGCGCAGGGAGGCGACCCTCTCGTTCTCCGGGGAAAACTCCAACACGGCGGCGCTCAGCCGGGGACTCGTGAGTATCCCCACTCCCGCCCGGCGCCTCTCACCCTGGGCGACTCCAGAAAAGAACAAAGTCCAACCCTTCTCCAGGAGTTTGGTTCCAGAGCCAGTGCTGTGCGTGGAGGTGAGCCCAACTATATCTAGCTGGTAACGCTCCACCTCCCTCACCAGCTCCGGCTCCTTCCCCGCTAGCGAGGTGACGTTCCACGTCCCTAGAGCTAGTCCATGTCGCCGGCAATCGGCTCGCCCAGGCCCCCTGCCCGGCCCGCCGCCCGGTCTACATAGCACCCGACCCCGATGTCTGTCCCTGCGGGTGGTGGGTCCACAGGGTGGCTGCACCATGGTGTTTCTTCGGGCTGAGCCCGACCGGGCCCCATGGGCGAAAGCCCGGCCACCAGACGCTCGCCTCCCGGGTCTGGCTCCGGGAGGGTGCCCCGGTTTCCCTGGTCCGGGCGAGGTAACTTCAGTCCTAGGGCTGCTTATCATCAGGGTTTTTTGAACCGCTCTTAGTCTGGGCTCTCCCCCGAGACCTGTTTGCCTTGGGAGACCCTACCAGGGGCAGATGCCCCGGACAACATAGCTCCCAGGATCATTGAGCCACTCAAACTCCTTCACCGCGTTAAGGTGGCGATTCGCGAAGGAGCTTGTGTAAAATCTGAAAGACGTCAGATGAAGTGTCGGCTGAAGCGGGAGCGCCAATGGAGTTGTTGGAGATAGAAGAGCTGAGGAAGTTTTGGTTTTTTTGTTGGGCAAAAGTGAGAACCTGATACCTGAAAAGGTCCGACTGTCTTGGTGCTGCTGAAGACAGTTCAGGTGTGTCCACTAGGGCTGTCAAGATTGCTCAAAAATGACGTTTGAATATTCCCTTTAAAAAAACACATATATTCGAACATATTTGAATATTTGAAGTCAATAACAGGACAAATTAATACAACGAGACATAACTACTTGTATAGGTAATTTATTTAAGTTTAAACATATTTAACAACATATTACCTACACGAAAATAAGTAAATTAACTAATGGCCAAGACCGCGTCTCTCTCTCTCTCTCTCTCTCTCTCTCTCTCTAATATATATTTGAATATAGAATATCCGTTGACAGCCCTAGTGTGCACCGGGATTCGTTGGTATTCACAGCAGTTCAAAGCACATTTTTCAATCCTTTGTCCAGAAATGTGCTCTGGAGAAATACAGATAATATTTAATTTTGATTGATTACTAAAGCGCTGGCTGGTCCATTCCAAAGTTCTTGACAATGATCTCAGATATATATATTTATTAGTTCTTGTGAACGACTTCAAACGCAATAATTTATCGATGTCTGGGCGAGTTTTAGAAGAACTTGTGAGTTACTGTCTGGCTTAATGAAGTGCTGATGGAACCCCATAAAACACAGAATAAGCAACTGCTGCTCCAGCTGCAGGGCTGCAGGACGCTCGGAGGAGCTGGTCAGGTCTACAGGATGACCTCCACCCCGCTCCCTTCCCTCTCCGTCTCCCTCTCTAACCACTGGCTTTGGGACATCTGCCCAAAGGCCTCAAAATGACCGGGTGCCCCCGGCAACGCCACCGCGGAGGCCATGCTGACCGAACGTCCTTCAAGAGGAAGCCGTGAACATCCATCATGGAGAATGTGCTGACCACAGCTAATAGTGTTCCCATCAGGCATACCTAGTCCTGCCTTCATCTGCCACAGAAACACATCAGGCCAAGATGGAATATGTCAAAAAAATAATTGTTACAAGGCTCACCTGTTAATCAGCAATCTCAGAGCCACGTGAAATATGAATGTATCAGTTAACTTGTTATGTATTTTTCTCTGAGGCCGTTAACCCTTTAAGAGAATGTTCTGGTGTCCTGAAAAGAGGACGATGTCCCCATTTTAAAATTGCTATCAAAATACTATATATTATTATGTACTATGTGTAATTTACCAAACCGGTGCTCCTTTCAACACTGTAAGGCTGTACACTGCAGCCTGTACTCTCTAGTCCAGTGGTTCTCAACCTTGTTTCAGTGATGTTCCCCATGTGAAACATGTATTTCTTTCATTCTGAAGACAGAGCTCCAGATTGAGAGTCTGGTGGAATAGATTGCAAGATTTTATGCTGTAATGGTCGTGGAATCTGGAAAAAAATGTCCTTACGGGTCTGAGTGGTTTTATTTCATACGGTTGGTGTTCGACTTTCGCTGCATTTTCAACTGTGTGTGATGATTTAAATATAGATTACGTATTCCTCTCGCTCACGGTCTTGCCATAGTGCATGCCAAATGATCAAAAGGTCCCTTGTGATCCACAAGGGGTGAACTCAGAGATGTCTTTCTGAGGACATGTAAGAAGCTTTAGAGTGATTCAGAACACTGAAAGTTACATTTATAGATTTATAAAGAAAATACTTGTGGCTCTGGTGATGGGCAGGTGGTGCACACAATGTGTTGACGAGAGCGTTTGCAGGAACAACCAAACAAAATAACTCTAACTACTGGAAACTTTTGTTTGTTTGTTTATTTTGGCACATTATTTACTTCATCACATGGCATGGTTAAAAAGTTGATTGCAGGTAAGATTAGTTTGCTGACTTCATCATGAGTGGTGACATTAAAATAAATATTATTTCATGGAATGTTAGAGGTCTTAGGAAGATAGTGAAATTAAAACAAGTAATGTCGAGACTGAAGCAGCTAAAAACACAGATAGCTTTTATTCAAGAAACCCATTTGCTTTCCAGTGAATACCTCCCATTGAAAAGGAGGTGGTCAGGCCAGGTCATATCTGCCTCTTTTTCCTCTCAGGCCAGAGGGGTAGTAATACTTATTCACTCATCTGTTCCATTACGAGTTTATAATACCATTCAAGACACAGCAGGCAGATTTGTTATCGTCCAGGGCTCTTTACTAAACCAAGATATTAATTTAATATGTCTATATGGTCCGAATAATGATGATACACAGTTTTATAATAACCTGTTTCTAACATCATCAACATTGCCTGGTCACATTTGTATGGCAGGAGACTTTAACTGTACTCTTAATCCAATACTGGATAAATTACTAGGTGTGGACAACTCACATACGCAGAGTAGGAAAGTAATACAACATTTTATGTGCGAGTTAAATCTTTGTGATATCTGGAGACATAAGAACCCCTCCAGACGGGAATATTCATGTCACTCTGCTACACAATACGTACTCCCGCATAGACTATTTCCTCATTTCTAAGTCTATGATACCTAATGTGAATGACGCATTGTATAAAAGTATCGTCATTTCAGATCATGCTTTATTAGTAGTCAACTACACGGTCAAAAAAGCCACTAAAGGTCCCACTATATGGCGATTGAGCCCACGATGGTTACATGATAAAGAGTTTTTCAAATTTGTTGGAACCAATATTGATGATTATTTCGAAATGAATACTACTCAAACATCAGCGTCTACAAGATGGGAGGCATTTAAGGCCTACATACGAGGCCAAATGATCAGCTATACAAGTAGCATATCTAACAAACAGCACCTAAAATTAATGGAGCTAGAAAAAGATATTAAAGAACTTGAGACAGAAATTAATCTTAATGACACAATTGATACTAGACAGAGACTGACCATTCTTAGAGCACAGTATAATGAACTATCTACAAATAAAGCACTATATAGCATAATGAAACTGAAACAGACATTTTACGATCAAGGAGAAAGGGCAGGGAATCTTATGGTCTGGCGTTTAAAGTCAATGCAGAACGAAAGATCAATTTTAGAAATTGAATCTGAGAAAGGGACAACAATTACTAACCCTCAAGAAATAAATAGTACTTTCCAAACATTTTATTCTAAATTGTACACATCAGAAAGTCCAGCTACAGCCCACACACTTCACAGCTTCTTGGATCAGATAGACATACCGTTCCTTGGTGAGAGTGCAAAACAGGAACTCAACTCGCCAATTGTAATATCTGAGTTGTCAGAGGCCATAGACAGTATGAACGGAGGGAAAGCTCCAGGACCCGATGGTGTACCTATCGAAATTTATAAAAAATTCGAGGACATCCTTCTGGCTCCGTTATTGAATATATTTCAAGAATCACTTGAAAATAATGAGCTCCCCCCATCTTTGAGGAACGCTCTTATAACCTTAATATTAAAGCCAGGTAAACCCTCCACAAAGTGTGAATCCTACCGCCCTATCTCCTTAATTAATAATGATATGAAAATAATAGCAAAAATGCTTGCCAGAAGGTTGGAGAAATATTTGCCATCTATTGTGGCATTAGATCAAAATGGATTTATGAAAGGGAGACAGGGTTCTCATAATATACGTAGAATGATGAACATTATATATCACAAGAAAGAAATACCTGATGTGGCTGTGATAGGACTTGATGCGGAAAAGGCCTTCGACAGGGTTGAGCACGAATACCTATTTGAAGTGCTTAACCGCTTTGGAATAGGCAATTATTTCCTTAGTTGGATCAAACTCTTATACAATGACTCAAGTGCTTCAGTAATGACCAACTATATGGTGTCAAAACGTATTTCTCTTTGTAGAGGCACAAGACAAGGATGCCCCTTATCTCCTCTTCTCTTTGTCCTGGCCATTGAACCTCTCGCAATTGCAATTAGAGGCAATAGTGAGATAACTGGTATCTATTTTAAGGAAATTGAGAATAAAATAGGATTATTTGCGGATGATATAGTGCTCTTCTTGACAGACTTAAAACAATCTATTCCTTCTTTATTAAGTTTAATTGTAACATTTGGTAGCTTCTCAGGTTATAAGGTTAATGCATCTAAGTCTACAATCCTATTCTTGAAAGAATCTGAGAGATTAACTCCACCACTAAATACACCATTTAAGAACATTGTGGATAGCTTTACTTACCTCGGGGTTAAAATCACGCCTACAATAGAATCCATGGTACCTGCTAACTATAACCCTCTGATTGATTCAGTAGTTGAATCCATTAATAGATGGAAATCATTGCCAATTTCCATCATTGGACGTATAAATATTCTGAAGATGAATATTCTTCCTAAATTCCTGTACCTTTTTCAAACCATCCCACTTGCTCCTCCTAATTTTTTTTTAATTAAAATGAAGCACCTTTTTTGTAAGTACATTTGGAACAATAGACGTTCAAGATTGCGCATGACCCTGTTATATTTACCATATGACAGAGGTGGGTTAAAACTCCCTTACCTCCAGGGATACTACTGGGCTGCCCAACTACGAGCAGCCTCATATTGGTTTGAACACCAGTCAACGATGCACTGGATAAGAATGGAGGAAATCACAACTTCCAAAATCCCCTTATATCTCTACCTTTACTCAGCAAACTTAGCCACTTTAAAGAAACATACGGCAAACCCCTTTGTTAAAAATACGTTGACAGTATGGCATGAGGTGTTAGGTTATCTTGGGGAAAAAACTCCTCTATCCCAATATTCGACCCTGGTTTTAAGATATGGGCAGACAGAGGTATCGCAAAGATTTCAGATTTGTATGATTATGAAACTCGTACTCTTTTAAGTTTTAATGAGATCAGGCTCAAATTTAGTATAGCTACAACACATTTTTTCAAGTATCTCCAGATAAGAAGTTTCATAACAAAGACACAGAACTCCTTAAATCCCCCCTATTTAAATTCTTTAGAAAAGATAGCTTTAAACCATCATGGATCAGCTGGAATAATTTCAAAGTTCTATCATATTATTATAGATGCAGCAAAAGAATCTTCAGAGGACAAAAGGTTAGCATGGTGTTCTGACCTAAATGAATAAATCACTGTTGAAGAGTGGCAGGACATATGCCTACAGGGTCAGGTTCAAACAATAAATTCAAGGTTCAAAATTCTCCAGTATTAATGGGTGATGAGAACATACATTACTCCAGAGTTACTACATCGCATTTACCCCAACACACCGGATACATGTGTTAAATGTGGTATACATAAAGGTAGCTTGTTTCATTGCCTCTGGGAATGCTCCCTCATTCAGGATTTCTGGAGTGAGATTATTGCGGTTGCTTCTGTTTGTGTTAACAAAAAACTCCCATTATGTCCAAAGCTATGTCTTTTTGGATGTTTTCCATCAGGCTGCACGCTTAAAAGTAGCAAAAAGAAGTTGATTATATTCTGCCTTCTTGAAGCGAAACATAATATAGCAATTGCGTGGAAATCTGCCCACAGACCGAACAGACAAAGATGGATGGAGGGACTGTTGCAGTGCCTCGCCCTGGAGAAACTCACATATATAGTTAGGGGGAAATATAACACATTTTTAGACATTTGGGGCTCATTTATGGAGTTCCTGGAGGGTCAGGGTTTTGCAGCAACCCTGTAGTTTTTTCTTTTTTGGTCATTCTTTTTCTATTTTCGTTGGTTACATCTGAGGAGCATTTTGCATTTTGCAGGTGGCTATGGTATGTATTTATCTGCACACGTAAATACCTGTCAATACATTACAGTCAGGGGCGCCTAATAGGAAGAACATGCCATTGTCATTGTTATAGTTATATTTATTTAAAAAAAATTTTTTTTAATTTTTTTTAATTTTCTTTTCATTTTTATTTCATTTTTTTTTTAATTTATTTATTCTTTTTAATTTTTTTTTTTTTTTTTTTTCTTCTTAAATTTTGTGTTTTGTTCAGTCTTTGTTCGTGTTTGTTTTGATTGTGTTTTGTTCGTGGTGAAAATTCAATAAAGATATTTGTCAAAAAAAAACTACTGGAAACTACACTGAGCTGATTGTTCTATCTGGGTTGGTCATAAATGAGCCATTTCACGTTTGATCAATATTTCCTAAGCTCAATATTTATTGTTTGATATGTAAAAAAGATTATTTAACTTGATTGTGTGATAATTTTTAGCTTTGTATCACTGGAATCTGTGGTGCATACATTAGGCTAGACATTAGACAAATAACAGCAATCAACAGTGCAATGGAAACATTCAATTTGCAATACTGTATAAAATAAAGTGCACAAACAGATAACAGTGCTGTAAACAAGTGCACTGTAAGTGTGTGTTAAAATGTAATGTATGTTAGGAGCGTATGTTCAACCGCCTGTAGGCAGACTCGTCCCCACCAGAGATGAGTCCAATGAGGGTGGTGTCATCCACAAACTTCAGGAGCTTGACGGACTGGTGACTGGAGGTGCAGCTGTTGGTGTACAGGGAGAAGAGCAGAGGGGAAAGAACGCAGCCTTGGGGGGAACCGGTGCTGATGGACCGAGAGGCTGAGACGTGTTTCCCCAGCCTCACATGCTGCTTCCTGCTGGCTATTGATCACGGTGACTCCACTGATTGAGTCATTGATAAAAACAAGGAGGGTGGATGAACAGATGACAGATTGGGGCTTACAGAGTGATTACTGACAGGGTGTTTGAGTAAGATAAAGACTCAAGTGCCGGTAGGAAATGAGGTTGATGAGGAAGCAGATATATGGAATTTCAATCAGGGACGTGAGCACTGGAAGACTGTCTGCAGTCCTTCTATGGCATGAAAGGAGATCACCAAAAGTGCTACTTTCTAGATCCGATCATGTAAAATTACAAAAGTATTAGAACCTATATTATATTAGCGATACAGCTGTATTATATCACTGGATGCTGGGATGCCGCCCGTGATCTGCTCTCCCTGCGCCAAGGGAACCAGTCAGTGGCTGACTTCTCCATCGACTTCCGGACCAGGGCCCGTCGGAGCGACTGGAACACTGCGGCTCTGCGCGATGCTTTTCTGCATGGACTGGCAGACTACATCAAGGATGAACTGGTTTCCTATCCTATACCTTCCACACTTGATGAGCTCATTGAACTTACTGTCCGGCTGGACCTCCGCATCCAGGCCCGGAGAAGGGAGAGGAGACAGAACGGCCCGGGTCGTCTCGACCCAGCCTGCTGGCCAGGTTCCTCATCTGCTTCCGGTTCCTCTTCACCAGTGAGTGAGGAAGTCCTGGTGAGTCACACGGCAGTAAAGTCTTCCTCCTCAAGCTTACGCCCCCGGTTCCAAGTCAAGCTCCTCCTTCCTGGTGGGGCACACACCCTGCCCACTTTTATAGACTCTGGTGCAGATGCCAACATTATGGCCGAGAGCTTAGCCATACAACTGGGACTAAAGAGGGTTCCGCTTGACACCCCAATTCCCGCCAAAGCCCTTGATGGCCATCTTCTGGAGACTGTCACTCACCAGACTAACCACCATGAGGCCATCCAGTTCCACCTCCTGTCGTCTTCCAACATTCCACTGATCCTAGGCTACCCTTGGCTCCGTCGACACAGCCCCCACATCGACTGGGCTACGGGGGCCATCCTCGGTTGGAAGAACTCCTGCCACCAGGTCTGCCTTAAAGAGGCCTCCGTACCCCAGCAGACAACGCACTCCAGTTCCTGTCCTGACTTGTCCCGAGTTCCTGCAGAGTACCATGACTTCCGGGAGGTGTTCAGTAAGGCTAAGGCGACTTCATTGCCCCCTCATCGACCTTATGACTGTTCCATTGATCTGATGCCTGGCACTTCACCTCCCAAGGGTCGTCTGTACTCCCTGTCTGGTCCTGAACGAGAGTCCATGGAGTCTTACATAAACGACTCCCTGGCTGCCGGTATTATCCGACCTTCGTCGTCTCCTGCTGGGGCAGGATTCTTCTTTGTGGAGCAGAAGGACAAGACACTGCGCCCCTGCATTGATTACCGGGGACTTAATGACATCACTATAAAGAACCGGTACCCTCTTCCCCTCATCTCCTCTGCTTTTGAGTTACTTCAAAGGGCCATGATCTTCACCAAGCTCGATCTCCGTAATGCTTACCACCTTGTCCGCATCAGAGAGGGGGATGAATGGAAGACTGCTTTTAACACGCCCACCGGACATTACGAATATTTGGTGAAGCCATTCGGCCTCACCAATGCCCCGGCAGTCTTCCAGGCCTTGGTCAACGACATCCTCAGAGACATGATTGACAAGTATGTTTTCGTCTATTTGGACGACATCCTCATTTTCTCCAAGTCCCGCGAGGAGCATATCCACCATGTCCAGACGGTCCTCCAACGCCTGCTGGAGAACTCCCTTTTCATGAAGGCCGAAAAGTGTGAGTTTCACACACAGTTTGTGTCATTTCTGGGTTACATTGTGACCCCGGGTCACCTGGAGATGGATCTTGCCAAGGTGGACGCAGTTAGGTGTTGGCCAGTCCCTGAGACCCGTAAGAAGCTAGAGCAGTTCCTGGGCTTTGCCAATTTTTACAGGCGCTTCATCCGCAACTATAGCTCCATCGCTGCCCCTCTCACAGCCCTGACATCCTCCAAGACCCCCTTCCGATGGTCCCATTCTGCAGATACGGCCTTTCAGACCCTGAGAGACCGCTTCAGTTCTGCGCCCATCCTCCAATACCCCGACGCCGAACGGCAGTTCGTCGTGGAGGTGGATGCATCAGACATGGGTATAGGGGCTGTGCTGTCCCAGCGAGCAGCCAGTGACCAGAAGCTCCACCCATGTGCCTTCTTCTCTCGGCGTCTTTCCCCAGCCGAGAGAAATTATGACATTGGTAACCGGGAGCTCCTAGCTGTTAAAATGGCCCTGGAGGAGTGGCGGCACTGGCTGGAGGGAACCAAGCAGCCCTTCCATGTTTGGACGGACCATAAGAACCTGGAGTACATCCGAACCACGAAGAGACTCAACTCTCGACAGGCACAATGGGCTCTCTTCTTCACCAGGTTCAATTTCACCCTCTCCTACAGGCCCGGCTCCCGCAACGTCAAACCTGACACTCTGTCACGTCAGTTCCAGAGGGAGGATGATGGCGCCAGTGCTCCCGACACCATCCTGCCGTCCCCGTGTGTTGTGGCATCCCTGACTTGGGAGATTGAGGAGAGAGTGAGAGCAGTCACAGAGGGTCAGCCTGGTCCGAGTGCATGCCCTACTGGTTGCTTGTTCATGCCTGCAGCTCTGAGGTCGGATGTACTCCAGTGGGCTCATGGTTCAAGGTTGACCTGCCATCCTGGGATCCAGAGAACCCGGGATGTTCTTCTACAACGTTTCTGGTGGCCCACGTTACAGGAGGACACCCGGGAGTATGTCAGAGCCTGCCAGACCTGAAACCAGAACAAACCATCGCGCCAAGCCCCATCCAGCCTCCTGCAGCCTCTCCCGGTGCCACATCGCCCCTGGTCTCACATTTCAGTGGACTTTGTGACAGGCCTGCCACCATCGGATGGGAAGACGGCTATTCTTACCATTGTGGACCGCTTCTCTAAGATGGCCCACTTTGTGGCCTTGCCTAAGGTCCCGTCAGCTAAAGAGACTGCCCAGCTGCTCCTCAACCATGGCTTTCGTCTTCATGGGATTCCGGTTGACGTGGTCTCGGACAGAGGACCACAGTTTTCATCAGTGTTCTGGCGGGAGTTCTGCAGCCTCTTGGGAGCCACCGCCAGCTTGTCATCCGGGTACCACCCTCAGTCTAACGGGCAGACAGAGAGGATGAATCATCCAGCCATCAGTAATTTTCCATTGATCCGGCCTCTGCCCCACTCAGCCTGTCAGCCACACCCACCTCGTCAGTTAACTCCACTCACCTGTGCACACAGCTGCCTCTCATCACACGCAATCAGCCCAGCATATAGTCACCAGCTCCACACTCACTCCTTTGCCTGATTGTTCTTTGCGATGCAAGTCTTTCCAGCGTTCTCCTGCCTGTCTTCCCGGTACAGACCACGCCTGTCCCCGATTCCCTGCTTCGTCTGCCTCCTGGTTATTCGACCTAGCCTTCCGTCCCTGACCAAGAACTTTGCCTCTCCTCTCCTGATTCCTGTTTGCCGGTTTCTAACCCGTTTGCCTGTCTTCCGGAGTCGAAGTAAAGCGTTGAACTTGTACCTGACTTCTGAGTCCTTTGTACTGCAATTGGGTCCATACACCACCTGTTACAGCTTAACCTATTTTCATTCTTTATTGATGATCTGAATTTGCAAAGTGATGTGTAATTAAAGCTGTCCAAAAAACATAGCAAAGTAAAAAAAAGTACAATATTTTCACATTTAAAAAGAGACAGCAGCAAGAGGACAGGCTAACTGTCATTGTTTCGTTGTGGTATTGGATAGAAAAGACCATTATTTTGCCGCTTTGGACACCACAAGCCATCTAGTTCCATTATACACTCGGCAACTTGCACCAAAATCTAGATTGACACACTAAATAAGAGGATAAATATTTTTTTGGTTTCTTTTTTTAGGTGAACTGTCCCTATAAGTAGTTATACACCTTTCATTTTCTCCATGGCTCAGTCCTTTGAACTAGCTAATACCCTGAGCCACATGCTGTTTATGAGCCTGTCCACGACGAGCGTCAACAGAAGAGGACCTCATTTGAAGAAGATGAGGTCAGAGCGCGTTGCCGTGTGATACCCTGCAGCACAGAGCGCCGAGGCTCATTTGGTCTCAGTGACTCGGGGATGTAACACTTATTAGGCTGGTCTGTGGTCCAAAGATCCAATATTGTTAACAGTCAGCCAGTCAATAATCTAATATGCTCTAGTATTATTTCTCTCATCTTTCTGATGCCACACACCAGAGAGGATAAACAGGGGGGGGGGGGGGGGGGGAGGCACAGAGCCGGAGAGACCCAGAGAACCTTATTGCTCCAATCAGTGTGCTCAGCACACATTGATGGACAGGAGTACAGGCTGGTGACATTCCAGAGGCCTGATCTTCGGAGCGTTTTGAAGGTTGATTGGATGTGGCGTCTGTACATGTGTGTTGGCCCTGTGATGCGATTGCAATCGCACAAAAAGAAAGTGTAAAAACACAGCACAAAGCAATGCGTCATACTCCAGTGAGGACAAATTAGTAATCACCCAACAGCACCAGAGCACATGTATTTAGTGATAATGCAAAGCTTGGCAACTAGCGGAGAAATGCATTTGTGACTATGGTAACCATACCACAGAGGCTCGCGTCAACTTCCCATCAGCTGAGTGTGCCGAGGCCAATTTGTCTACAGCAGCAGCCTAACGGCTTCCCAATGTGGGAAGGACAAAGCTTCCCAGTCCAGGTGGACAAGAGTATTTTAGTTACTTAAAGATAGTGTTATTCACTACAGTGAATAACACTATCTTTTCACAATTTTTCCTTGTGGATTTGGCGACATGTAGTTGCTGCTGGTGAGGGCAAATGCATCTCCCAGTGAATAGAGCCCCAAGACCAAATGTAGTAAAACAGACAGTCAAACAAGTCAAAAAAGTGTCAAAAGTGAAAGCATCAATAAATCATATTTTTATTAATAAATTATTTAGAAGCAGCAGCAGCAGAAGTGAACTGCAGTCAAGCCCGGAAGCCCCGCCCCTTGCTTCTGCACAGAACTGCACCACTTGTTTATTCAACACTTATTAATATTGAACGTCTCCAAATTGCAACAACTTCGACACTGCACGTCCTTGAGTCCCCAGCTATACACCCGCCAAGTGTGAAGTGGATCGGATGAACCTTTCTCGAGATATGCAAAGGACACACACACACACACACACAGGGATTCATGGTTTATAGTGAAATTGTTTTCAGCTTCGTGTTTTTCAATGTTTTCAGGAACGTGTCAATGACATCCTCACGATTCACTGACGATATATTAACGTGAGCACAGCACGCAGCGTTCACCATGAATTAAGTTTGCTGAAAAACCTCAATCTCGCACGGCAATTGCTGCACCTCGTGTTCAGGAGCAGCTTTTGTCCGACTGATCTTGTCAGTGGTCTGTTCGTCTGGTTAGCTTCTGTTGGTCAGCACCCCATCCGGCTCCCACCTGAAGGTCGACAGCTTATGTTCCCCTGAGACACTGGCTGAGAGAAGCCATTCATATAAGGAAATGAAGCTTAACTGGTCAGAAGCTGGTACTTTATTCAACAATATATATTTTTTTATTGGATTGCATGGTTTCTCTATGGTTTGAAAAAGCTTCTGACAGTTCAACATGACCAATGCTACAATCATTTTATACTTAAGCCCCCTGCACGTGCAGCAACACTGGCATGCATAATTAAGAATTATGTTCAGGTTGCAGCTTTTTTTTTTAAGTAGCCAAACAAAATTATGATGCACTTCATCCCACGACCCATTATTCTGAAACCCCAATCGCCCTTTAGACAGAAACCCCATTTGCCCGACAGCCCGTTATCCTGGAAACAAAGGTCCATTGCTCAGAAAACACAAACTATCCCGGCAACAAACAGAAGCGCAGAGCTAATTACCACGTATCGGACCCTCCCGGTGGCATGGCATGACGCGGATAACGGACATTTTTCCGACTATTGGGGTTTCTAAATAATGCACCAAAAGAACAGTGCACAGTCCCCCAAAAAAGATTGAGTGTGGATCCAGCATCCATTCAGAAATAGAATTACTATTATTTGCCTCCACTTGGCAGTGCACAGCAAACCAGACTTCAGTCTAACAGCGACGCAACACAGAGGGAGGAGGAGTAACTGAGTGTGTTTTGTAGCATTACATGGTTGCACATGTTCAACTCCTGTTTTTTGAGATTTTTTTCAGAACAAAAATACAAGTGTGCAACTGTTGCAAAGGAAATTACAACCCATCATGCTGCCTTTTACTTCTGCCCGGGATCAGGACCTCATTGAAACATCGAGACTGATCCAGCCGAATGTTCCTCACACACATCCTCCATTCCTTAAACGAATACATGTCCACTCGTGCCTAAAACGTCCTCGACAGAAGGAAACGATCGAGTCCCACTGGCACAGCAAACTGAAAGAATTGCCGTGGAAAACAAGATAATGATTAACCAAAGTTAACGTAGAACACTCCATCTCATCTTGGAAAGGCGTTTTTAACATTTAACGTTTTTATTCAAAGATCAATTCCTCTGGCATGTCTCCTTCTCGCTTGGATCCCAGTGAGAAATGGCAGCAGCAGTGTTCACACTCACACAGTATATCTGTCTCAGAATGGCGTCGCATTGATCCCTGTCTTCAACCGTTTCGGCTTCCAAATCGTCTACCTGTCTCCTGGACCCCATCCCAACGACATTGCTGAAGGAGGTGTTGCCTTTGGTTAGCACCTCTTTGCTGGATATTATTAACGGTTCTTTACTAACTGGTTATGTGCCACAGTCGTTCAAAATGGCTGTAATTAAACCTCTACTCAAGAAGCCAACTCTCGATCCAGAAGTGTTGGCTAACTATAGACCTATCTCTAACCTGCCCTTCCTGTCTAAAATTCTGGAGAAAGTAGTTACAAATCAGTTATGTGACTTTTTAGATAGCAATAGTTTATTTGAGGACTTTCAGTCCGGATTTAGAAAGCACCATAGCACAGAGACAGCTTTAGTGACAATTACGAACGACCTTTTAGTTGCATCAGATAGGGGACTTGTAACCGTTTTAGTTCTGTTAGACCTTAGTGCTGCATTCGACACCATTGACCATGACATTTTATTAGAAAGGCTAGAACAGTTGATTGGTATTAGGGGTACAGCACTAAGCTGGTTTGGATCGTATCTATCAGATCGATCTCAGTTTGTATATGTAAATGATGTGGCCTCGGTGAGCACGGGTGTTAAAAATGGGGTACCACAGGGCTCCGTCCTTGGTCCAATTTTGTTCACCCTTTATATGCTTCCGTTAGGCAATATTATCAGGAAACACTCAATAAAATTTAATTTCTACGCCGATGATACCCAGCTATATATATCGATCAAGCCAGATGAAACCAGCCAGGTGGCTAAACTTCAAGCATGTCTTAAAGACATACAAACCTGGATGACCTGCAACTTCCTGATGCTGAACTCGGACAAGACTGAGGTTATTTTGCTTGGCCCAGAGCCACTGAGAAATCAACTATCTAATGATATTGTTTCTCTTGATGGCATTGCACTGGCGTCAACCACCAACGTGAGGAACCTGGGAGTTGTCTTTGACCAAGACTTGTCCTTCGGTTCCCACGTGAAACAGATCTCAAGGACTGCCTTTTTCCACCTACGCAACATCGCAAAGATCCGGCACATCCTGTCTCGAAGGGATGCAGAAACATTGATCCACGCATTTGTTACCTCAAGACTGGACTACTGTAACTCTGTATTATCAGGCTGCTCTGCTGGGTCTCTCAGGTCTCTACAGTTGATACAGAATGCTGCAGCCCGTGTGCTTGCGAGAGCTAAGAGGAGAGATCACATTACTCCTGTATTGGTTGATCTCCACTGGCTTCCTGTAAGACAGAGAATTGCATTTAAAGTCCTTCTTCTTACATATAAAGCCTTAATTGGTAATGCACCATCATATCTTAGGGAGCTTATAGCACCATATTGTCCCACCAGAGAGCTGCGCTCAATGAATGCGGGGCTACTTGTGGTTCCTAGAGTCTTAAAAAGTAGGATGGGGGCCAGAGCCTTCAGTTATCAAGCTCCCTTTCTGTGGAACCAGCTTCCGCTTTCGGTTCGGGGAGCAGACACAGTCAACTCATTTAAGAGAAGACTTAAGACTTTTCTCTTTGACAGTACGTATGGTTAGGGCTGGCTCAGCGGACCTAGGGTCCAGCACCTAGATATGCTGCCATAGGCTTAGAGTGCTGGGGAACATTTTAGGATACAACGAGCTCCTCTCTCCTGGCCTCTCTCTCTCCTCCTCTTCCCTTCCTCAGGTGCTCCTGGGGTGCTCCTATGGACTTATGTTTCCGGGGAGCGCCTTGGGGAAACACCGAGGGATTTATATCTTCTTCTCCCTCTCATTTTTCTCCTCTCTATACTTCTAGATAAATTAATGAATGTGTCTTTAATGCTCATTACTAACTCTACTTCCTCTCGGGAGCCTCTGTGCTTCCTCTCCTCAAGCGTCCATGGATCGTGGCTGTCTGAAGCCGGTCCTGTTCCCTTCCATGGAGGCCCTGCTGATGCCCTTCATCTTTACCTCCGTCTGCTGCCATGGATCATAGTCATCTGGGCCGTGGCCATGCCTACTACTCATGAATAATTTCTGTGACATCCATTGAATGTGCTGTAACTCTGTTATGCTGATTCTGTACACATGACATCTATTGCTTCTGTCCATCCGGGGAGAGGGATCCTCCTCTGTTGCTCTCCCTCAGGTTTCTTCCCCTTGTTTTCTAGAGGGAGTTTTTCCTGATCCGATGTGAGGTTCCGGGACAGGGATGTCGTATGTGTACAGATTGTGAAGCCCTTAGAGGCAAATTTGTATTTGTGATTTTGGGCTATACAAAATAAACTGAATCCCCCTGCTGTTCTACAGCAAAATGTGCCAGATGGCCCACGCAAACGTTCACAATATTAGAGGTCAACAGCGTAGCACCTATACATAGGCAAAGCTTCCCACACAGGAATATGTGCCAATGCCAGATTTAATAATTACAACTATTTCATCAGCTGCAGGGGAATGTGAGGAGAGGCACTCGCGTGAAACACTCACAACATTTGTGCCATCTCAACAAAATCAACGTAATGCATTTTTCTATCCAAAGCACTTTGCCACCTCAATCAATCCATAGCAGCTGTCACCAGGACTCTCACATTGCATCGATTATAGTGTGACTTTTTATTTTATGATTTTCATCCTAGGACTGCCACTTTATTAAGTTGAGATATTTTTCCAGGTGCAATGTTTCAATGTCTAATATCTGAACCCTGTGGAGACATTTGCCTCTAATAAATGCCATAGCGTTATCAGATAGAATATGAATAAGGCACAAGAACAAAACTAGAGTTGCAACATGTGTGTGCATTTTTCTAAATTGATTTCCAGATAATAAAGGGCTTGGACAGGAATAACTACTGTGGTCTGATATTCATATCCCTCTCATTGTCTGCCATTATCCACTAAGTTGCCTCTCAATAGCCGAGCCATAGAAATGATTGACAGGTTTAACTACCACTTGTGTTAAACCCGTCTCCAGAGAGCACCTGAGTGACAGTTGCAGTCACGGACGTGACAAAGACTGACGTAGAAAAATGAAGCTGTACAGGACAATGGAGACGGCGCTGTCCTGGGGCCTTTTGTGCAATTGCAGAGGTGTAAGGTCTCAGGTCTTGAGTCTGGCACCTGCATTTGTCAAACACGGCGGGAGAACTTGGAAGTGATTCATCCAAAGCTGCCGGGCTTGCTATATAAATAGGTAGAATCGTTTTTTATTAAAATGAGAAGGAGCTGGGGAAATTTGGTTTGGTTGAGAGGAAATGAGAGCAGTGTGGGTCTGAAAGGCACCAACGGAAAGATTGAGGGGTAAACGAAAAGAGAGCCTTGAGGCTCCAGGATCCCAAATCCTGTTATGAGGCTGCAAAACAATGCCATCGCTTTGATGGCTGCACAAAGTGGGGGAGTAAAGCACATCAACACAAGGTACTGCTATTTTCCCCTCTCATCCATTGACTGAATTGTGATGTTTTCATTGGTCAAACTGGGCTGTTGGGAGGGGCATCAAGGCGTGCAAAGCCGCCTTCTCGTATGACCTCGTAATAAATAAAAATTTGAAAAACATAAGTCCACATGAGATAATGTGTTATTAGTGAGCTGTAAGTGAGCTTGAGAAAGGCTGGTAGGCTAGCCGCTTCCCGTCTTTATGCTAAGCTAAGCCGACCGGCAGTGTTTAATATTGCTCATTGTGTACAGAGAAAGGTATCGATCTTCTCATCTCCAAGCAAGAAATCTAGCAAAGCTAAAAAGTGTCAAATCAGATGATAGAAGGACAAACGGGTTGAGGTCTAAACATTATAGCTGTTATCTAGATGAACTACTGCGCTGGTAAACGTTTTCCTCGGCACAATACAGAAACATGAATAAAGATTGTCCCGCGAAGAATTTAAAACGCAAGACATCCACCTGCTTTGTCAAATGGATGCTCTCAAAGGATCTCAAAGGATCTCAAAGGATTGCGTCCATCACAACTTTTGTGAACCCACAGTAAAAGTGTGAGTTGAGAAAGAACCGACACGCTGCTGTTGGCTGTGTGTATGTGAAACTAAACCTAGCTCCATATCCCATGACAAACGGGATGTTTCACCTCCATTACTGTATAGGAAAAGAATAATTGGCTCTTCCACGCACAATCAGACAACCTCAACTGTTTATTTTTTTTGTTGGGTTTGATTTTCAATGAGTCGGCGGCTTTCAGGCTCAACGTGATTATCCCGGCGCTTATCCAGCCTAGCAAGGAAATCCCTTTGGTTATGCTCGAGATGTGCATTATAGTTTCTACCTCTCCCTGTTTCTCTTTCCTTGGCGGCGTTACGACATTAGTTAAATCAACTTACAGCTGCAGCACTGCCAAGCTCGGTTCCACACCTGTTTGCTGTTAGTGTCTCTGGTGTGTGGTTTTTTGGGGGGGGAGGTTCGCAGACTGCTTCTCGTCTTTGCTGTCTTTTTCCTCCTCTCCGCTAACTGTTCCCTCTCCTTCAGAGCCAGATGGCTCCCGTTTTAAGGGCAAACTGCCAGATAGGACACACACACATGCACACATGCATAACATGTGCTTCATGCAGATGAGACAGTTTATGCTAAATTGTTCCCCAGTATACAACGACAGCGTTTAGCGATTAGATTGCATTTTGTTTTTATTTGGTTCAATTTCAAAGAACTAACTTTGTTCCTTTCTGCTTCTTCAAAGAGCTAACACCTGAAACAATATGTTCAGCTTGAATGTCCTGGATGATTTACTGCTGACTCGGTCTCTTTGAGGGAGGCAGGTTTCTCTCAGACAGGCGGTAGATGTAGGGGGGATGTGGATCGGGTGCTGAAACGAGACCGTATTCACCCCCTAACCAGCCTTTATTTCCATCCTGTTCAAACATTCATTTGTTTAATGATGTGACAGGGCTGTGCTCAAGAAAAAACAACTGATCAAAGTGAATGCTTTGAGTGCACTGTAAAAAAAGTACGTAGAATTTACGGTGAAAACCTGTTAAATCCCAACAGTAAAAGACCGTTAATTCAAAAAAGGTTATATTCCATATCTATCACATTGAAACACCGTAAATAGATATATCAGCCCAAACTGTAATTTATGCATGTATTTCCTGTAAAAATTACATTTCGTCACTGTTAATTGTCCTAAACACTGTAGTAATAACGGAAATACACCGTAATATGAAAGAAAATCAATTCCGTAATTTCTACAATCTTAACTTTAAAAAAATACATTTTGTCACTGTTAAATGTACGCACTACTGTGTTAACGACCAAAATATAAAATAATATTAATATAACAGCCAGCCCTGTAATTTTTACAGTTATTATTTGTAAAGGTTACAGTTTGTCACTGTTAATTACCCTAAACATTGTACTAATAACAGAAATACACCGTAATATGAAAGAAAATCGATACCGTAATTTCTACAATCTTAACTTTTAATAAATACATTTTGTCACTGTTAAATGTACGGACTACTGTGCTAACAACCGAAATATAAAATATTATTAATATAACAGCCAGCCCTGTAATTTTTGCATTTATTATTTGTAAATGTTACAGTTTGTCACTGTTAAATGTACTAACTATTAGACTGTTTACAGAAATAGGCCGTATTATATATAACAGCCAACACTGTAATCTTTACAAATAATATTTGTAAAACATACATTCTGTCGCTGTTAAATATACGAACCACTGGGCTCATAACGGAAATGTACTGGAAGATAAATTTAAAAGCCAACACTGTAATCTTTGCATTTATTATTTGTAAATGTTACAGTTTGTCACTGTTAAATGTACTAGCTATTGGACTGATTACAGAAATAGGCCGTATTATATATAACAGCCAACACTGTAATTTTTACAAATAATATTTGTAAAATATACATTTAGTCGCTGTTAAATATACAAACCACTGGGCTCATAACGGAAATATACTGGTAGATGAATTTAAAAGCCAACACTGTAATCTTTGCATTTATTACTTGTAAAAGTTACAGTTTGTCACTGTTAATTGCACTAAGCATTGTACTAATAACGGAAATACACCGTAATATGAAAGAAAATCGATACCGTAATTTCTACATTCTTAACTCTTAATAAATACATGTTGTCACTGTTAAATGTACGGACTACTGTGCTAACAACCGAGAGGGAAACCTTGCATATAAGTTCTCCTTGTTTTGCATACTTTTTTTGCAAAGCATAAAATGCATCTCACACCATCCCCCACCCCTCTTTTCATCTCTGTTGGATACTTAACGACCAACAGGTGCCTGTCTCAGTAAATAACCTGACCACATGGGGCAGGAACACAGGTATCTCCTGCCTGTGTCAATGTCCCAATGAACTCACTGTCACTACAGTCCCATTATATTTATACACAGACATGACATGTACAGTTTCACCATTTAAATTCAAGATCCCTTCAAACCACACTTTCTCTTGATTTGACCGACTGACATACAGGGAAAGAGAGAGAGACAGAAAGAAAGAGAGAGAGAAACAGACAGACAGACAGACAGACAGACAGAAAGATACAGACAGACAGAGAGAGAGGCTGACAGAGATAGATTTTTGTTTATATCTTTATTACTAAATCACTTTTGTTTACAGTTTTAAAGTTCAGAACCATACAACCTTATTATTTATTAGAGTTTAATTTATCCTTATATTTCATATTGTAATATAGTTTGGGGAAGTACTTTTCCTACTTTTCTGCAAAACATGTTCACACATCTCAGCTTCTCCTTTATTTCACAAACTGTAGATTCTTACTATTTATGGTGTTAATATTTATTTAACTTGCATTTTTATGTACAAGATACTTTTAGGTTACAGAAATATTCTTTCAAAGTCAATTCACAGATTCACTCATACTCAACACGTCAAGCAGAGGTCAATTTTCTATTAGATTTAGGGGAACCAAATTATGGAACTTTCCCCACCTAACAAAGAAATGTCCCTCTATAACATTTTTCAAAAATTGCCTAAAATGAATTCTAATTGCTGTTTTGTAAGCGTTCTATGTATTAGTGTTTATTTTATTTCTTGTTTGAACTGTTATATCTACATTTATAGATGTTTCACTTATCATTCCTATTGCTTAGGAAATACCACAGGGGTATAACCCAACATCCCTGAACAAGCCATGCTTACTTTCACATGCAAGCACATGCACACACAACACAATTACATTATTTTTCTTTTCTTTCTTTTTTTCTTTTGTTGTCTATCTTATGCATATTTCCTTTTATGTTTGCAATTTTGTAAAAGATTATAATATTATATAGATGGAGGCTTCAAATAAGACCAGTTGGCTTTTTGCATCTTCCAGCACAGTGATATTAATTTATCTCTCTTATGTTTGTTAATTTTTTTTATTTTATTGTTTGAATTGTGCAAATAAATAAACCTAAACCTAATAGCATTGTCTCTGACTGAACACAGAATGTCCTTCAGAGATCAAATGTTCACAAAGAGAGACAGACAGACAGCCAGACAGAGAGAGATCAAAGTAGAGAGGGCCAGGTGTCAGTGATCAAACCAACAGCGCAATTTAAAAAAAAAAAACGATCGGAGGCTGAACTTTTGAACCCGTTTGAGCGCCAGATCTACGCGCCGCGCTGCAGCTCTTCTTCTCCGGTGATTCACGAAGCGCCACTGAAGCAACAACAGCCGGACCCCTGGGAACATGACATCTTTTGTTGAGGTAAGAATACCAACATAATGTATTTGTCAGAGAGTAAACGCTTTCTTGAACGGTCTACATCAGGTGACGGTAGCGTTAGCTTAACCTCTCCAGTAAGGGGTTGAGCTAACGTTACGTTAGCCGCGCTTAGCTACATTTACATTTGAGGCTTGGTTCTCTGCAGTTCTGTGTCGCCTTGGACGTCAAGATAGCTTAGTTAACTTAGTTATCTCATAGTTGAGTGCGTTTACTTTTCTTTAACATCGTCAATGTAACGTAGGTTATAGGTTTATGTGTTAAACGTTAGCTAACATTAGCTTACTTTACCAAAGGTTAGCTAATGTAATGCTTTGCTATAGGTTAGGTTTATTACTGTGGCAGGTCGGTTAAGACACAGAGGGCCTACGTGCTACATACTTTATCTAATAACCACGTTTTTATTTAAGTGGTTTAAAGCTGGTTGCAAGCAGACATGTGTTAGATATGAAGGTTTAAAGCTAATTTATACCGGAGGCATGACATTAACATCTCTACTGTCTGTTAACGTGACTGACCTCCCGGCTGTCCACGTGACCGCTTATAAACACGCTGTAGCGTTGTGTGTGAAGCTTTTGTCAAGACACAAAACAGCTAACAGCTCCTGAGAAGGAGCTCCGTGTGGAAGACGAGTGAGCTGTCCAGTGAGTGGATGCAAACACGTTTTCATGTTCAGATCTTCATTTACTGCCCACATTATCAGATGAGGATGTCTCCCTCAGAGTCAGTATTTAAATGTATGCAAGACCAGTTGGTACAAATAATTAATATTTACTTTAATCTTGTAAAATGTAAGACATTTGTTCCTGCCACCTTTCAGGCTTTGCAATCCAACTTGGCTGTGGACTTGGATGGGAACAACTTGCTGGCCTTAATGACACCCAGAAAAACGGTGCGATTCTAATCCATTTAAATGCCAAAATCAAGCATTTTTTGTTTTTAAAGATGTCATTTGTGTTTTACTCAACAGCAGAAATAGAGAGAGAAAGAGACAGGAAACACAGTGGACCGAGGAAAAGATCTGCAGAAAAGAGCCCACCGGAAATCAAACTGCAATGATAACATGTGACACGTGAGTGTAAATTTAATTTACAACCTTTGCATTGAAAAGAGGAAATTTGATGCCTGAGAAGATTTATTTTTTTTATGGAAGAGGATGTCTTCCTCTCTTCCTTTATCTCCTTAGTCTTTATTTCAGGTTTGATTACGACTACAAGCTTGGACCTTCACATGGACCTCATCACCTTCTTTGCTGTTCTACTAGTCTAACCGTATCATCGGATCCAAGTTTTGTCAAGGATAAATATGGTAAGTTTGTTGTAAAGTTCAATGTATGTTAATTTAACAAAAGAAGGCTTTAGACTCATCTATTTCTGTAAGTACTGTGCTGCCATTTCATGTTCAAACAGTGTATACATGTATTGTTAGTGTTAAACACTCCATAAATCTAGGCATTGCATACTTGTCTTTTTATGAAATATTTTATTCTACTCTCACCATTTTGTACATACAAAAGGTATTATGTGAATAACTTTGCAACGGTGTAAGTGCTATATAAAGTAATATTATTGGTATTGTTGTTACTGTTATTACTGTTAATGTTTTCTATTTTGTCTTTTTTTTTCTGGCTGTAGAGAGGATCATGTCAGCCCACAACAAACACCAGATTAACTTGTGTCTTCTAGCAGAAATGATGACAACACCTGCCTAAATTTCCAGTTTCCTGAACATCATGCCATATCTGTATGCGATTCTGTCTCACCTGTCTTCACTCTGGACCAATGACTCAGACACCAGTCTTTTCAAGGCCTAACTAGAGGTAAGCAGTGATATAGTTCAGTTCAGCAAACTATAACAAGCACAACTCAAACATAACTTCACATAATGGATCATTCTCAGGGCCAGGGCCAGAGACAACAGCTTCATGCAAACATAGAAGAAATCATAAAACTGTAAGATAGTTTTGCATTAGTAAAAAAAATATATATATATTGTGCTCTGAACTGATATCACTCTGAAATTTAATTTCATGTAGCAGTAACATGTCATTAGATTTAGGACATACCCTCATGTCTACTGTCTTGTAAATGCAGGGGCATTGTTTCCCATTGGACTAGGTCTCCTGTATGGCAAAGGGGTATTAGCTATTGCACACTGAGTATTTTTAGTTATTAAAATGCCATACAACTCCACAACAGCTTTTCTTTTTTTTTTGCATCAATAATTGTGTTATTGTTTTTAGAGGCATTTAAAAGTCCTATGTTATTGAATCTGAAAAAATACAAACATTCTTTTTATTTATATCCTTAATTAGATGTGCTGTTACCCTGGTTTTTAAAACATGAACTATGTGAAATTTGATGATATTCTTGAGTGGAGGCATCTGTAGGCTGCAATATTACAGAAATTTAACGTGTTTATGCCTTTGCGCAAAGATCGGTCTTAACATTCGACCTGATACTTATTCATTTGTATTAACTATAAAGGTGTGTTTTATTTTTTTCTAAGTCAGTTAAGCTCAGTTTAACACCATAAGGCAATGAATGTTTCTCTGTGTAGGCATCATGCTCAAGCGCTGCGTCAATCTAACTTTGCCTTTTGTTTCTGTTTTTGTGCTGCAGAGAGGATCATCCCGATCCACAGTGAACGCTTGATGATCAAGATACAAGTCCTCAAGCAGGACGTCCTGAACCGCTCAGCTTCCTGAACTTTGGGTCTGTGGAGACTATACCATGTTGGGTGCCCTCTTCAGTCAAGTCTGGACACAGCGGCTCGTTACTCTTGATCAACTTGGGGCAAGTGGCTAACCTTTTCATGTTTATTCATGAATAATCCTTCATGTCCACATGCTGATTCTTCAAGATCTCAACAATGCTTTGTGAGTATACGGTGCAAGTTATAAGATCAGATAAACCTGGTTTTCACAGAAAATGTTTTATTTCTTAAGGTTTATCAACGATGGTCTGTATTTTGATTTACAATATGTTTTATTTAATATTTCCTGATGTTGACTGGGAAATGTATGCCAACCAATTGTAATACGTTATACGTTGTACCATATGTTTTTGCAATGGAATTCTGGCAACTACAGTTGCCGGCAATTTGCTTTGAACTTTCTAATAAAATACCGTAACTCATACAGTTGTACTGTGTTTATCTCTGAGAAAGGCTGCAATTAGGTTCACGGAATAACTGCTGTTTTTAAAAGATATACCGTAATGTCTTATACGTTCTCACTTTATTTTTTACGGTGAACTTCTGGCAACCACAGCTGCCGGTAATTTACCGTTAAATTAAACTTTTCAATAAAGTAATGTATCATACAGTTGTACTGTGTTTTTAACTGAGAAATACTGTAATTAGGTTTACAGTATAACTGCTGTTTATAAAATAATTTACCGTAAACGCATTTATATGATAGCTGTTATTTCTAAAGCAAATAACCGTAAACAGGTTTACGATATATCCTTTTTTTAATTGTAATTTACCGTAAACAAAAGACAGTTCTCAACTGAATTTTACAGGTGCAAAAAAATATACCGTAATGTCTTGTACGGTGTCACTTTATTTATTACGGTAAAGTTCTGGAAACCACAGCTGCCGGTAATCTACCGTTAAATTAAACTTTTTAATAAAGCACCGTAAAATATCATACAGCTGTACTGTGTTTTTAACTGAAAAAGACTGTAATTAGGTTTACAGTATAAGTGCGTTTTTTTAAATATAGTTTACCGTAAACACGTTTATAACATAGCTGTTATTTCTAAAGAAAATAACCGCAAACACGTTTATGATATTTCCGTTTTCTTTATAGTAATTTACCGTAAACAAAAGACAGTTCTCAACTGTGAATTTTACAGGTGCAAAAAAATATACCGTAATGTCTTGTACGGTGTCACTTTATTTATTACGGTAAAGTTCTGGAAACCACAGCTGCCGGTAATTTACCGTATATTTCACGATTTTTTTTTTACAGTGTGGTGAAATGATCCACCTGGCTCCTTTTATTTATAGTTTCATTGGAAAGAGTTGATTTTGTGTAACACTGTTTTAAAATACCATTGTATGCTTGTTGCTTTCAGAGTTGTCCATGGAAAAAGGAGTGCCCTTCTTCTTGACCTAGTTTGGGTTGACAAAGAGTTCATCCAATCACCTGCCAGTATCCGGGAGGGGCAGTTTACTTATTTCAAGCATCTGGGGAACCAGAAGTGGAAAGATTACTCATTTCCAGGGTTTGGGGCTCCTTCACTCTATTACACTGTACACGGCATGTGTGTACAGGTTGTAGATGTCCTCTGGGACTCAGAGGGGTTCAGAGCCTATCAATCAATACCAGCCATTAGCAGAGCCACTGGTGTGATATAGCAAAAGAAAAGGCACACCCTGGCCTCACAAGTCAAAATAATGTAATTTGTCATGTTTATAACTATATTACACAATAAATATGAACATAAACCATAAATATGACTCAAAGTGACTCAAAGTGTCCCTCAAAGTGGCTGAGAATGCACCCCGAGTTTTGAAAAAATGCCAAAATACTTTGATTTTGGAATCCAATACCGCCCATTTCTCTTCAAATATTCAAAATTCAAATAGACCTTGTGAATGAGGAGATAGTCAGGATTTAGTATGAGATGCAAACCATTCGCAATTTCCGCTGGTTTTAACCACCATTCTTCACAGATTGGCCAGAGCTTTGTAGAATGGTGTGTTTATGAGAGGGGGAGGAAAAAGGGAGGGGGTGAGGAGACCAGTGTTGTGCCGCACATAAATGACACCTGATTAGTGCTGATGAGCATTTAATGATCCTTGAAACAGACTTGTTTAGTCGGGAGATGAGGGGATAGTGGGGGGCAGGGGGTGAAAGACAAGAAATGATAAGCAAGAAATAAGGGAGAAAAATTAATTGCGGCACAGAGATGCCGAAAATAGTGTGAGAGGGTTGGGGGGATAGTCCTTCAGAAGAGGGTACAATATGTAGTCGAATAGGAATTAAACCAAAATTGCATTTTTCCCATCATCCATCAAAAGCCGATGAGGTTTCATGAAGCCCGAGCAAAGCGCCGGGCCCCGTTTCCAACCTGGACGTTACACAAAGCTGCTCGGTAAACAATCCCGAAGGAGGGAGTGCATCTGTTCTGCTGCCCCCACACAGCACTTTGTTTGTGCCTCGCAATGCAGAACGTACCGTATACGGCATGGATTTATTTATCTTTTCCTTTTTTTCTGCTGTCTTTTCTCCCCCTATAGGCAGATGCAGTCCCCTCGCTACCGTACAGAGGCAGACAAACACGGAAAGAATAACAGATGCAGAAACCATGCAATAGGTCTTCTGTTCAGGGGAAAGAAAGTGTGCACCAAACGCCCGGGGGAAATATTGACATGTTTGTTTAAGTGCAGAGCCTCGACATTGATTGTGTGGCAGTAAACAAACCGCCACCGTCACTCTGGAGGAGGCGGTGGACGGAGGTGCTTGGATCTGCAGCGGGATCACATTTGCTACATTTGCTAAGTTGAGGATTATAAAAGCAATTATTGTTATACACATAACCATAATTATAAAAAAAAGGTTGTCCTTAAATGAACACAATGCTCGTGCAGCCATCCCACAATCCTCTCTCAAAGAAATGTGTCACTCAGTTAACAAGAGAGGGAAAACCTGTCTATTTACTGTGCAACGCTCTGAACCGCCTTTTCCTGAATTCAATTGAAATATTGAAATAATGTCTGACTTCAACTGAGCGACAGCTGGGTAACTCTTACGCAGCGTTAAATGGGTCCAATCGTCCAGACTATCGTTGTCTATAGTGTTCAATAGTCCGCGAGAAAAGACGCCGATCCTCGGAATGTCTCAAGTTTGATCAAGTTAGAAAGTCCTCCTCCTCCTGCTCCTCTGCAGGCGGTCCTCACGTGTGCAGCTTCATCTGGATGCCCCTCTTTACTGCACCTCACAGAGTGTGTTCTCTGCTTTCTAACTTACTTTCATTACTTTGCATTCATACTAATTCTATCTGCTAAACTCGCCTACTACATTCAGTACTATCATTAATATAATTGCATACTACAGCCGGCGTTACTTCTTTGATATAGTTGCATACATTCAGTGGTAATTCGTTGGCTTGACCTTTAACCTGTAAACACATTGTAATACATGATAGCTACCACTAGGAGTGCTATTTAAACCTAGTTGTCTTACCCTTTACAATTCTGGGAATTCTGGGAATGCTCGTGTGAGTGAGTGCATGTAATGGACACACCAGAGAGTCGCCCAGGATTCCCCTTGTAGTGATGGATACGATGGATGGAAACCCCCTGTCTGTCTCGGGGAGGACAGCAGGCAGACACACAGATAGCAGCAGAAATAGTCGGAGAAAAGATTGAGAGGGAGAGGAAATGGGAACAGAGAAAAAAATGAAAATTCATGGGTGAGTGAAATTAACTTTTAATGGAAAGGAATGTGTTGACAGATACATACTGAGAGCAGAGGCAACTATAGAGGTAGAATTCCCTTCATTCCTCAATGAAGAGAGTCATGTGTACGGTATCTTAAAATGAAAACACACATCAGAGGCTGATTTTCACACTTCATGGCCTTCTATGATGTTCAGACTAACAAATGCTGAATTTCCTCTGCATAGCACGGCTCCGCTCCGCTCGCTTTTAGGTACTTTCATTTCCCACTGAAGAGAGGATCCCTCAAAGGAGACCAGATTCTTCATCCTGACACAAAGTCACGCTCGCTCTTTAAAATAACGACGGTTTGGGTCGAGCCGCGTGGTGGAAATGTGGCAAAAGAAGAAGTCTATATCAAAGTCATGTTATTGATGTAGGTGTGAAGGAAAATAGTCCCACAGTCATAGCCATGATGCAAAAAATGACCTAGGAATTTGGTTATTGGTGTAGCCAAGCCACTCTTTTCACTTTGCCCAATTGTCACTCATTCTGATAAAAAAAAAACTTTTAAATACAAAAAGTATACAATCTATCAAACTCCCACTCATTAGCCCTATTATATTCATGATGACTCATCCTGCACTAAAACTTTAAAACTATCCAATTAAATGTGAGTGGGGCAAACAGCTCAGTTATCCTAACACAGTCTGCGTTAGCTAGGCGTGGGCTTGGAGGCAAAGAAAACTGTTTAAGTTCAATTTAAATTATTTTCTAATTCTAGCTCATTAATTTCTGTCTCTGACTGCATCCTCATATTTCATGAGGAGGTGGCGGTACACTGGGGTATACATCTTTCTCTGGTTCTTTACTCACTCCAACACTGTGAGTCACATTATGAAGCCTAGCGGGTCCTAATGGGTGAACATGTCACTCATAAGAACACAAAGTAAATTAAAGCTGAAATGTTGTCGATCAGTGAGCACTGTGGGAACCGCAGCCGACGAGCCATTAAAGCGCAGCGTGCCGGCGTGCGATCAGCAGGTTCTCGTTGGGAGTTGATCTGGCGGCCATGGCGCGCAGCGTGTTTTCACGTGTCAGAGAGAGTGGAACTAATTGATTAATGGCTGCTAATATCCGTGAAGTAGAAGTCAGACTCCGTCAAAACATGTCGGCCGTTGTTTCACTCAGAGTGAAGTAACTGTGATGTAATCGTACCTTTTGAGTGTGCAGACTGTTTCCTTTGCTCACTACACACACACACACACACACACACACACACGTAATGGTAATGAATGCTCAAACTGCATTAGCAATTAGTGAGTTAATCCGTCGCTCTGCTCTGGTATTAACTGGTATTAGGAGTGTGCTGGAGAGGTCGCCGAGCTCCTCTTTCAAATACAAATGATCAGAATCATGTAACTGCTCATTGGTGCCACGTCCCCAACTGGGATTATTCTACTTCCTCTTCGGAGCTTCGGTTCATTCGTGGCTGGGTGATAATGTGTTTTTCTGGAGGTCAGAGACAAGAGGAGAAAATGAAGAAGGCAGTGACAGTAGAGACCTCGGTTCAAGACCCCGATGTCCGTCATGGAGAGGCCAAGCCGTTTGTTCTGACTGCGCTCTGGGCGACTGTCAAAAGCTGATGATATGTGTGCTGAAATGATTAAAAGAAGAAAAATGCATTCCTTCTCTGAACAGAGATGTTTGTGGACATGTTTCACCAGTTTACCACAGAGTACCATCTCACCTGTTTAAGGACAAAAAAAAGCACAATCGAAAACGTCTGCCAAATGACGAGGTAAGTGTGAGGAGAGGAAGAGGAGGCACATATTCAAGGGAAAAATAAATATATGCGCCTCCAGCCAACCTGGTTTGAAGGTCGAGTGGATTTTAAAAAGTTCAGGGTAGGAATACCAAAATGTTTTTACTCATGGCTTATTTTTCTACAAAAACACACTTTCAATGCTCTGAGATTCACAGGTGAATCCAGACACGTCCACTGTGAGCGAGTCTCTGGAACTCCACGGGAGGGACGGATAAGATTCCTCTAAAAAGACATTCCTTCATGTGGTGTCCTGATAATTAACGGTGGGGAGCGCTGTCTGGCACATTTTCTCAAAATCTGTCCTGGATTGAGCTCTGTGAAGGCGTTTCATTAAACCATGCAGGGACTTCTCGTATAGAAGCATCTGTATTCATTATGTTGCTCCATTTATTTATTCCATTTTCTGCCTAATTTGTCACCCGTCGATATCGACATGGCTAAAAACCACCGGGGGTTAATGGGAAACTGTTTCTTGGTCATTTGGGTGAACTGGCCATTTAATTGATAGCGCCTCTTCTAAATGTAGAATTTCATTTCTGCTCGTGATTGGATTCAGACTTGAGCTGAGCTGCCTGGTGATGAGATTTAATTGACAATGTTTGTCATTGACATTTCAACTGCTGTAATATATTAGGGCCCAGCTATTATTAGTACCTAGTATTACCGAACAATAATTAGTATTACCTAGAGACTTTTAGTGATTTGTCAGAATTGCTCGGGTCCTGTGATCTAAATCCTGTGCGACTTTGAAATGTTTGGTAAACCTTCCACAGCTAATAACAAACACAGCGGACATGTGATCATATTAGTCCTGTGCAAATCTTTGTGATTTGTGATCTTTTTGTATTTCTATATTTTTGCTTTTTTTCTCAATGATTGAAGTGAGATGAACCGAGTGAAAACTTTATCTCATTAGATACAATAGATAACGACAGACGGCATGATTTGCAGTTCAAAAAGGTTATAAGACTCAATGTATGTAACTTGCAAAATGTTGAAAATCTTATCTTCCGCCTCTAATAAATAGCATGTAGTAAACTATTTTTATTATTTAATTTATTAATCAATACAATTTTAATATATATATATATATTTAATTTATTAATCAATAAATTAAATTGGGTCGGGTTAAAAAACGTGTCGGGTTATGGGCCGTGTCGGGAATGGGCCGGTGAAACGTGAAACAGATCTCAAGGACTGCCTTCTTTCACCTACGCAACATCTCAAGGATCAGGCACATCCTGTCTCAAAGGGATGCAGAAACATTGATCCACACATTTGTTACTTCAAGACTGGATTACTGTAACTCTGTATTATCAGGCTGCTCTGCTAAGTCTCTCAGGTCTCTCCAGTTGATCCAGAATGCTGCAGCTCGTGTACTAACGAGGACTAGGAGGAGAGATCACATTACTCCTGTACTAGCTGCTCTCCATTACATTACATGTCATTTAGCTGACGCTTTTATCCAAAGCGACTTACAATAAGTGCATTCTACGGTTACAAACAAGAATCAGAACAACAAGAATCAAGAAGATACAATTTCGTCAAAGGTTCGACTACAAAGTGCTATCAGTAAGAGCCATTTCAGTGCTACTATAGTGCTACATCCTTTATTCAAGGTATAGTCGGAAAAGATATGTTTTTAGTTTGCGACGGAAGATGTAGAGACTTTCTGATGTCCTGATGTCAATGGGGAGCTCATTCCACCATCGAGGAGCCAGGACAGAACAGTCGAGACTTTGTTGAGTGTTTAGCTCGCAGCGACGGAGCTACAAGGCGATTGGCAGAAGCCGAGCGGAGCGCACGAGTTGGGGTGTAAGGTTTTACCATGTCCTGGATGTAGACTGGACCAGATCTGTTCGTAGCACGGTACGCCAGTACCAGTGTTTTGAAGCGGATGCGGGCGGCCACTGGTAACCAGTGAAGGTCGCGGAGGAGCGGAGTGGTGTGTGAGAATTTCGGGAGGTTGAAGACCAGTCGAGCTGCAGCATTCTGGATGAGCTGCAAAGGTCGGATGGCACCAGCAGGTAGACCCGCCAGGAGGGAGTTACAATAGTCTAGATGCGAGATGACCAGAGCCTGGACGAGAACCTGTGCTGCCTTCTGGGTGAGAAGTGGACGTATTCTCCTGATGTTGTGCAGCATGAATCTGCAGGAACGAGTTGTTGCGGTAATGTTGTCACGGTCTGGGACTCCGGCTATGGGGTACTGGCGCTACCTGGTGACCTAAGGACGGTACAGCGGGCTGGCTGGGGGATGGGGCCCGGCTTCCGGGCTCACACCTGGGACTCGTTCCTAATTAAGGCCAGAGTAGAAATACGAGGCAGCAGACTGGACTCGTCACCGCGGCGTTTGCGTGTCAAGACACGGTGCATGTTACTCTCAAGTAACTTCACTCGGAGGAGTAGCGGTTCTCAGCCGTGGCATCTGGATCCTCACAAGACCACCCCGCTTGGTTTTTTGAACAAGTGTATCCTGTCCCGGGTGAGTGAAAGTTTCTCCTCCCCGGAGACAGCGTTTTGAGTTGAACACATTTTTGGACTGTGACTTTTTCTTCCTGTGTGGATTAACCTTTTGTTTTTTGTGGGCAGCGCATCTTCCGGACTTCCTGATTTCCTGTCGAAGTTTTGTTTTGCCTTTTGGATGTTTACCTTTGTTGGACTGCAAGCCGCTGCCTGAATAAAAACTAAAACTCTATTTCCAGTTCTGCATACGGGTCCTCATTAGCTCACGGGGTAACCCGTGGGTTTTTCACCCCAGAGACCCGGGTTCGTTTCCCGAGCCCGGCGGTCCTGACAGAACGTCGCGGTCAAAATGGACCCGGCAGAACAGGCAGCCCAGCGATGGGAGCGGTTGGAGCAGACGCTACAAGCCATCTCCCTCAGCCTCCAGACCAGCACTACCCGGCTGGATCAGCACGAGCAAGCCCTGCTTCACCACCGGGAGGTGGAGGGTCGCCAGCGGGAGGAGAGCATCCGCCAGCAGGCCACATTGGCGAACCAGCGTTCTCTCAGCCGAAACTGGGCGACGCAGGGACCGGTGTGTTCCTCCTTCCAGGACTTCCGGGAGGTGATGCTACAAGTGTTTGACCAGTCCACAACCGGTCCGGACACGGCCGGGCTGCTGATGGCCATTCGGCAGGACGGACGGACGGTCCGTCTCGGACTACGCCATTGAGTTCCGCACCCTCGCCGAGGAGAGTGGGTGGAACAACAAGGCCCTGGTGACGGCCTTTCATTATGGTCTCTCGGACACCCTGAAGGACGGACTGGCATCAATCGGGTGTCCCGAGGAGCTGGAGCTGCTGGTCGCCCACGCCACTCGGTTGGACAACCGTCTAAGAGAGCGTCGCAGGGACCAGGAGGGTTCCTGGTTACTCCCAGCAGGGTCCGGGTCGGACGAGGGGCCGGAGTCCATGCAACTTGGAGGGGCTCGACTGCCGGCCAGAGAGAGAGAACGGCGGGTGCGTGAGAGCCTTTGCCTGTACTGCGGCAAGGTGGGGCATCGCCTTGCGACCTGCTCCGAGCTCACGGGAAAAGGGAGCGTCCGTCCAGCCAGGGGAGGGCTGTGACGGGCGTAACACGTGCCTCTCCAGCAGCGGACCAAGCGGTGTACCTCCCGATCTCCATCTCCTGGGGAGGAGGGGAGCATTCCTGCCAGGCGCTAGTCGACTCCGGAGCAACGGGTGACTTCATTGACCAGGGCCTAGCCCAGCAACTCGAGATCCCCCTGGTTCCCCTGGAGACGCCGCTTCCCATAACGGGTCTGGATGGGGAGGCCTTGGGTGATGGCAGCGTGACCCGAAGCACATCGCCCGTCAGACTGCAACTGGGAGATCATCGTGAGGAGATCTCCTTGAGCCTGATTCATTCGCCACAGTTCCCGGTGGTTCTGGGATTCCCATGGCTCAGCCGCCACAATCCCCATCTAGACTGGGTCACGGGTCGCGTTCTGGAGTGGGGCCCAACATGCCAGGCTACCTGTTTGTTCGGGGGGCCTCCCGATCGCCCACCGGAGCCTCCGGGCCCCGCGGATCTGGCACTGGTGCCGGCCGAATATCTGGACCTGCGGGAGGTCTTTAGCAAGAGCCGGGCCGCCTCGCTACCTCCTCACCGGTCGTATGACTGCGCCATTGAGCTGCACCCAGAGGCCCGGCCGCCCAAGGGGCGGATTTTTTCCCTATCCCACCCGGAAAGGCGGGCGATGGAGGATTACATCAAGGAAGCGTTGGCTTCCGGGTTCATCCGGCCGTCCACGTCCCCGGCTGGGGCGGGGTTCTTCTTCGTGGGCAAGAAAGATGGCTCCCTGCGGCCCTGCATCGACTACCGGGGTCTCAACAAGATCACGGTACGTAACCGCTATCCTCTGCCACTAATGTCCACTGCCTTTGATCTTCTGCAGGGGGCTCGTCTTTTCACCAAGTTGGACCTGCGCAACGCCTACCATCTGGTCCGCATCCGGGAGGGAGACGAGTGGAAGACGGCCTTCAACACCCCGACGGGTCACTACGAGTACCGGGTGATGCCGTTCGGCCTGACTAATGCTCCGGCGGTGTTTCAGGCCCTTATCAATGACTGTTTGAGGGATATGATTAACCGCTTTGTCTTTGTGTACCTGGACGACATATTGATCTTCTCCAGCTCCCTGCAGGACCATCGCCTTCACGTACGCCGCGTGCTGCAGCGCCTCCTGCGGAACCACCTTTTCGTGAAGCCCCAGAAGTGCGAGTTCCACCGGTTGGAGGTCGCCTTTTTGGGGTATGTCCTCCGGGAGGGTGAGATCGAGATGGATCCTGGAAAGACCAAGGCAGTGAGGGAGTGGGAGGCACCTCAGTCGGTGAAAGGGGTTCAGCGGTTTTTGGGCTTTGCAAATTTTTACCGGCGATTCATCCGGGGTTTCAGCTCCGTTGCAGCCCCCATCTCCGCTCTCACTAGGGCGGGCCGGGGCCCCTTCGTCTGGACTTCCGAGGCAGAGAAGGCCTTCGGCGAGCTGAAGGGCAGGTTCTCCTCGGCGCCCATCCTCGTCCTTCCGGATCCGGACCGGCCCTTCATCATGGAGGTGGACGCTTCGGAGGTGGGTGTCGGGGCCGTGCTCTCGCAGAGGGGCCAGGATGACAAGGTACACCCATGCGCCTTCTTCTCGCGCCGGCTGAGTTCCGCGGAATCCCGGTATGATGTGGGGGATCGGGAGCTACTGGCCGTCAAGATGGCGCTCCAGGAGTGGAGGCACTGGCTGGAGGGCGCTCGACACCCGTTCTTGGTGTGGACGGACCACCGGAACTTGGAGTACCTCCAGGCCGCTAAGCGCCTTAACCCCCGGCAGTCCCGCTGGTCGCTGTTTTTTAGTCGGTTTGACTTTTCCATCTCCTACCGTCCAGGTTCGAAGAATGCCAAGCCCGATGCACTGTCCCGGCTGTTTCCCACGGCCAGCGCGGAGAAGGAGCGGCGGCCGGTCATTCCTCTTTCCCGGATCGTGGCGGCCGTCCGCTGGGGTATCGAGGCGAAGGTGCAGCGGGCGCTGCGGGACGACCCCGCTCCTGGTCCAGAGTGGCCTGGTCTTCTGTTTGTCCCTCAGGCGGTGAGGTCGCAGGTTCTCCAGTGGGGACACGCATCCCGGCTCACGGCGCACCCTGGGGTTCGCCGGACGTTGGAGTTCTTGCGGAGGCGGTTTTGGTGGCCGGGGCTGGCGGGAGATGTGAAGGCTTTCGTTGGTGCCTGCCCCGTCTGCGCACGCAGCAAGGATCCCCGCCAGCGGCCGCAGGGGTTGCTACACCCGCTTCCCGTGCCGCACCGTCCGTGGTCTCACATCTCTATGGACTTCGTGACTGGGCTCCCGGAGTCGGACGGGAACACGGTGATCCTGGTGGTTGTGGACAGGTTCTCGAAGGCTTGCCGCTTTGTTCCTCTGCCTAAATTGCCATCCGCTTTGGAAACCGCGGAACTCACCTTTAACCATGTTTTCCGAGTGTTTGGTCCCCCGCAGGATATCGTGTCGGACCGGGGCCCTCAGTTCGCCTCCCGTGTGTGGCGGGCCTTCTGCAAATCCATCGGGGCGACTGCCAGCCTGTCCTCCGGCTTCCATCCCCAGTCGAACGGGCAGACGGAGCGGGTGAACCAGGAGCTCGAGGCTACCCTGAGGGCCCTGGTGGCCGACGACGCGGCCGCCTGGAGCTCGTGCCTTCCGTGGGCTGAGTATGCTCACAATACCCTCCTGTCTTCCGCTACTAACATGTCTCCCTTTCAATGTCAGTTTGGGTTTCAGCCCCCCTTGTTTGCCGAGCAGGAGGTGGACGTCGGGGTGCCCTCGGTCCAGATCTTCATGGGGCGGTGTAGACGGACGTGGAGGGCGGTGAGGCAGGCGTTGTTGCGCACGGCAGGGACTAACCAGGTACAGGCCGACCGGCGTCGGCGACCGGCGCCTTCTTTCCGCCCGGGGCAGGAGGTGTGGTTGGCGGCGCGGGATGTTCCCTTGCGGGGGATGAACCGCAAGCTGGCTCCCCGGTGGCTCGGGCCCTTCAAGGTGGTCCGGCGGGTCAACCCGGTGACGTACCGGCTGCGGCTTCCTCGCTCCATGCGGATCAACCCATCGTTTCACGTGTCCCTGCTGCGGCCGGTCCTTTCCTCTCCGCTGGCTCCGCCGGTCAAGCCTCCTCCCCCTCCCATCATCTCCGGTGGTCAACCGGCCTTCATCGTCAGCCGGTTGCTGGACTCCCGCCGGGTGGGGCGGGGTATGCAGTTCCTGGTGGACTGGGAGGGTTACGGCCCGGAGGAGCGCTCCTGGGTTCCAGCCCGGGACGTGCTTGGGGACGCTGTCCAGGAGTTTCATCGGGATCATCCGGATCGTCCTAGGGCTGTCGGGAGACGCCCGTGAAGGGGGGGGTACTGTCACGGTCTGGGACTCCGGCTATGGGGTACTGGCGCTACCTGGTGACCTAAGGACGGTACAGCGGGCTGGCTGGGGGATGGGGCCCGGCTTCCGGGCTCACACCTGGGACTCGTTCCTAATTAAGGCCAGAGTAGAAATACGAGGCAGCAGACTGGACTCGTCACCGCGACGTTTGCGTGTCAAGACACGGTGCATGTTACTCTCAAGTAACTTCACTCGGAGGAGTAGCGGTTCTCAGCCGTGGCATCTGGATCCTCACAAGACCACCCCGCTTGGTTTTTTGAACAAGTGTATCCTGTCCCGGGTGAGTGTAAGTTTCTCCTCCCCGGAGACAGCGTTTTGAGTTGAACACATTTTTGGACTGTGACTTTTTCTTCCTGTGTGGATTAACCTTTTGTTTTTTGTGGGAAGCGCATCTTCCGGACTTCCTGATTTCCTGTCGAAGTTTTGTTTTGCCTTTTGGATGTTTACCTTTGTTGGACTGCAAGCCGCTGCCTGAATAAAAACTAAAACTATATTTCCAGTTCTGCATACGGGTCCTCATTAGCTCACGGGGTAACCCGTGGGTTTTTCACCCCAGAGACCCGGGTTCGTTTCCCGAGCCCGGCGGTCCTGACAAATGTTGGCAGCAGGGAGAGTTGACTGTCCAGGGTCACACCGAGGTTCCTGGCAGTCGGGGTCGGGGCCAAGACTGAGTTGTTGAAAGTAATCGTCAGGTCGTGAGTGGGGGAGACTTTCCCTGGAAGGAGAAGTAATTCCGTCTTGTCGGGGTTAATCTTCAAGTGATGTGCGGACATCCATTGTGAGATGTCAGTCAGACAGGCAGAGATTCGTGCTGCTACCTGTGTTTCCGATTTGGGAAACGAGAGGATCAGTTGGGTGTCGTCAGCATAGCTATGATAGGAAAAGCCATGCGAGCGAATGACGGAGCCAAGAGAGTTGGTGTACAGGGAGAAGAGGAGAGGACCGAGAACCGAGCCTTGAGGGACCCCAGTAGTGAGAGGACAAGACTCAGACACAGATCCTCTCCAGGTTACCCGGTAGGTCCGATCACTGAGGTAGGATGAGAGAAGGGAGAGCACAGTGCCTGAGATACCCAGGTCCTGGAGGGAGGAGATGAGGATCTGGTGGTTCACTGTGTCAAAGGCAGCAGAAAGGTCCAGAAGGATAAGGACAGAGGAGAGAGAGGCTTCTCTCGCAGTGTGAAGCTGCTCAGAGACAGCAAGGAGGGCAGTCTCTGTTGAGTGGCCTGCCTTGAATCCAGACTGGTGAGGGTCCAGAAGGTTTTCTGATGGAAGGAGGAGACTTGATTGAAGATAGCTCGCTCCAGGGGTTTGGAAAGAAAGGGAAGGAGAGAGACAGGTCTGTAATTGTTGACTTCTGACGGGTTGAGAGTGGGTTTCTTCAGGAGAGGGTTAACTCTTGCCTCCTTCAGAGAGTTAGGGAAACAACCAGTTGAGAGGGAGGTGTTAATAAGATGGGTGAGAAAGGGAAGAAGGTCAGGAGCAATAGACTGGAGGATGTGAGATGGGATGGGGTCAAGGGGGCAGGTGGTTGGGCGGGCAGAGGTTACCAAGGTAAGAACTTGATCGGGAGACAGGGGGGTGAAAGTGGAAAGCGAAGGGGAGGCGGATAGGGTTAGTGGAGATGTAGTTATGGGAGGGGGATCAGTAAATGAGGAGCGAATGTCATCTATCTTTTTTGTAAAGTAGTCGACAAAGTGGTTCGGTAGAAGGGTGGAGGGAGGAGGAGGAGAGGGGGGGTCAAGGAGGTTGGAAAAAATGGAGAAGAGTGTTTTGGGGTTAGAGAAAGAAGATTCAATTCTGGATTGGTAGAACAGGCTTTTGGCTGCAGAGATAGAGGCAGAGAAGGAGGCGAGAAGAGAGTGATAGGCGTGCAGGTCATCTGCGTGTTTGGATTTTCGCCATTTCCTTTCTGATGCTCGCAAAGTGGCTCTCTGGGCACGGACCGGGTCTGACAACCACGGAGCTGGAGGAGAGTTGCGGACCTTACGTGTCGTAAGAGGACAGAGAGAATCAAGAGAGGAGGACAGAGTAGAGAGGAGAGTGTCTGTGGCAGAGTTAGGATGCATGAGTGAGAAAGAGTCAGTTGAAGGAAGGGCTGACAGAACAGACGAGGCCAGAGAGGAGGGAGAGAGGGAGAGAGAGGGAGGGAGAGAGAGAGGGAGAGAGGGAGCGAATGTTGCGACGCACAGGTGCAGAGTCTGTTGCTGTGGGAGGGTTGTCAGTTCCCAAGAGTGGGTGAGAGTAGGAGATAAAGAAGTGGTCGGAGACGTGAAGTGGAGTTACAGTGAGGTTGGATGTTGAGCAGTTTCTGGTGAAAATATAGTCAAGATGATTTCCAGCTTTGTGAGTCGGAGGTGAAGGACTGAGTGAGAGAGCAAAGGAAGACAGTAAGAGCACCAGGTCAGATGACTTCTCGGTCTGGATGTTGAAGTCACCTAGAAGAATGAGAGGGGGGCCGTTTTCTGGGAAACTTGATAGGAGGACGTCTAATTCTTCCAAGAAATCTCCCAGGGAACCAGGTGGACGGTAGAGAACAACAATGTTCAGTTGAACCGGATGGGTAACCGTCACAGCATGAAGCTCAAAAGTCAGTGGTGTAGGCAATGGAAGCGGGTAGAGAGAAAAACTCCATTTGGGGGAGATGAGTAGACCTGTACCACCACCCCGACCAGTGGGCCTAGGTGTATGGCTGAAGGAGAAGGCAGACGAGAGAGCAGCAGGGGTAGATGTATTGTCTGGGGTGATCCAGGTCTCAGTAAGAGCCAGGAAGTCCAGAGATTGCTTGATAGCAAAGCCAGAGATGAAGTCTGCCTTGCGGTTAGCTGACTGGCAGTTCCAGAGGCCTCCTGTGACGAGGTGTTGGGTTTGTGTGGAGCGGGTGGGATAAGTAAGCGCGGAAGGATTTTGATGCAAGTAAGAACGGGTCCGAGGTCTAAAGTATCTACGAGTTGATATGTACATGGGTATGGGCGGGAAGCACATTTTCACAGAGAAGTGTTAATGCTCAGCCGCCCCCGAAGACTCCAACGAAAGACTCCTCTGTCTTTATCCTCCGAGTCTTGACTCCAACGAAAGACTCCTCTGTCTTTATCCTCCGAGTCTTGACTCCAACGAAAGACTCCTCTGTCTTTATCCTCCGAGTCTTGACTCCAACGAAAGACTCCTCTGTCTTTATCCTCCGAGTCTTGACTCCAACGAAAGACTCCTCTGTCTTTATCCTCCGAGTCTTGACTCCAACGAAAGACTCCTCTGTCTTTATCCTCCGAGTCTTCATACGATGAGTCTTCGCTGACGCTTCAAACCCACACCTTCTTCTATACCGGTGATAGCGATAATTATCTACAGCTGAGTTGACTACGCCCCAGGTCGTTAGTGAGATGGGCTCCAATCGAGAGTGCTCTGGCTCAGGACAATAGCAGGCTTTCCCTTTAATCAGTGAGGTGAGAGTTTCACAAGAACAGCTGCTTTTTGCCAAAAGTGAACAAGGACAGGATCTGTTTACCTCTAAAGTAGAAAGTAAAACTAGAGCCTAGTCCCAAGTACAGTTGGATTACAGAAGTACACTTTAACCCTAGCTAGTGTAGTGAGACGAGTAGGGTAGAGCCCACCGTCTCGCCGCCCTCCGAGGGCACCCAGGTTAATCGTACAATACTAGAATTAGACGTGGTTATCGGAAAATAAATAATCTTTAATACAACACAATATACAAATCCATTTAGACACAATACCAACAAAGAGAATAGCTCACATGATAATAAAGTAGGTCACAGTAAAAAAAGAGAGAGAAGCTCACAATAAAAGGAGAGAATAGCTTACATGATAACAATAAAGTAGGTCACTGTAAAAAGAGAGAGAAGCTCACAAGAAAACAATAAGGTAGGGCGGAACTGACCAGTTTCTTGGGGTGGGGTGGACCTGCACAGGTAAGATGGGGGGGGGGGGCTCCGACGAGAAAAGGGAACACCCCACTCACACGTGTCGGCTCACACTCATGCACACACAGCCTCACGTGGGGATCCGGGCTAAGAGGAACATCAACCACACCACACGAAAAGGGAGACCCCCACACCTACAAACACATAAAAGAAACCACAGTTAAACCCAAGCTCCGGGTTAACAAAACAAACAAAAGAACAGAAAATCAAATAACCAAACTTAAACCCAAACGATTATACCACAACGGTACTAGACCGAGATGCGTGTACACGGTTATCCCGACACAGAGGTGTAATGGCGTCGCTGGGTTGATGACGTCACACGTCCAGCGACACGACGCCGGGTGGATGGAGCCCTGGTTCACCAGGCCGGCCGCCGTCGGCAACTCAGTCCATGGACAAAACAGTAACATAAACGAAACAAATAGTCATGAGGGCAAAACAATGATAACTATAAGGGCAGAAACCCGGTCGCTGTTAGGGCAGAAACCCGGTCGCTGTTAGGGCAGAAACCCGGTCGCTGTTAGGGCAGAACAGCAGCGCAGTTCCTGACTCGGACAGCCATCGCTGATCGGTGCCACCTTCGGGCCTGCTCTGGGAGAGTTGCGGGACCTGGTGTCGGCGTGACTACCGGCTACATGAAAGCGAAACAAATGATCAGTAAAGCGCCCCAACACCACACCCCAAGAGCTGCACAGGACTCACCAACGCCGCTCCACGCTTGCGTCTCTAAGGCAGAGGGAGGGAGAATGCCCACACGAAGCTGCAATCATGGCGGAAGTCCAACCACGGGAACATCCGCATAATGTCCGGGTGGGGAAATCCCTCCTTTTATCAGAGGGACCTGCCTCCTTGATTGGCGTACGTCTAGGGAGGGCGTGCCGGCCCAGCAAACAGCGCTCTCCCTGCCACATTCCACCCCCCCATCTTAAATCGTCGCCCCGACGATTTGGCAAGCCAAACCGGTCATACAATAACTAGTCCCAGGGCCGGAACACGGCGAAGATGGCATTAGCCACCGGACCCCGGGGGTCGTCAGCTCTGTTCGCCATCCTCTCCACGGCTCTAGGAAGGCGATGTACGTTCGAATGATGACCGGCCGTCGACCGCGCGGTCCGACGTGGGGCCAGCCCACCGGACAACGGGGGTGAAATGGAGAGGCCCCCCTCGGAGACCGGTGGTGGGACCACCACCGAAGGCGCCGCTGAGGCCGTACGTAAGGGCGGGGAGGACCCCGCCGACGTGGCAGGTAGTGTTGACGGGCCGGGTTGCGGCTGGATCCTCACCAAATCATCCTCAAAGGAGGACTCGCCCTCCGAGGATGGTGAGTCCCGGGGGGGCGGGCCCTCCGGGGAGGCGGGACCGGAAGGGTCCGCGCCCACCAGTGCCTTTAACCGGTGGCGATGAACTCGCTTGGCCTTACTGTGGTCGCCTACCGGGGCAACGGTATAGACTGGCCCACCATCCGTCGGGGTCCTCAAGACTCGATGCACCCCAGGACCCCACACATCCTGGATTTTGTGCCGTCCCCTCACACTGTAGTCACGCAACACCACCAGCTGACCTTTGGTCAAGGGGGCGTCTCGAACACGCTGGTCGTAATTCCGCTTTCGGCGCTCCGCCGCCAGCCCCAACCTCTCTCTCGCTCCATCAAAGGCTACCTGCAGCCGAGTCTGATGTTCCCGGACCCACTCGTGGATGGTCCCACCAACCGGGTCCCGCACTCGGCCCAGCAGGAAATCGACCGGCAGCCGGGGCTCCTGACCGAACATAAGGAGAAAGGGGGATTCCCCTGTGGCCTGGTGAGGAGTGGTGTTATAACAGTACAAGACTTGTGGCAGACAAACATTCCAATCTCTCTTGCGGGAGACGGGTAACGTGCGCAATAAGTTATGGAGGGTCCTATTGAACCGCTCGCACTGGCCATTGCCCGCCGGATGGTATGCGGTGGTGCGAGACTTTTCAATCCCGTAAAGGCCACACAGCTGCTGGATCAACGCACTCTCGAAGCTGCGGCCCTGATCCGAATGTATACGGGCCGGAACTCCAAACTTATAAAACCATTCAGCGACCAACACTCGTGCCACAGTGGAGGCCTGTTGGTCCCGGGTGGGAATAGCCATGGTATATTTACTAAACACATCCGTCATCACCAGCACATTTTCCAACCCATTCTGTGCAGGCTCCAACAGAGTGTAGTCAATGGCCACAATCTCATTAGGCCGGGAGGCCAACAAATGCCCCAAATAGCTACGCGCAACCGGCTGGGTGTCCTTGGCCATTTGGCACCTTTCGCAGGCCTGACACCAGGCGGCCACTGCCGAAGACATACCCGGCCAGTAACAACGAGCGCGCAAAAGCTCCAGTGTTCGCTCCACGCCTTGATGGCCGTGCTCCTGGTGTACACCCGTGAGTACCTCGTTTTCCAAGGCCGCAGGTAGTAGCAGCTGGAAAGTGGCCGCAGCCCCGTCAGGACGGAAAATCCGGCGACAGAGGACCCCGTTCTGCTCAACCAGACGGTCCCACTGCCGAAGTAGCACCAAGGCGGGCGGAGACAACCGCCTCCGCTCCTCCGGGGTAGGGCGCTGCTTCCGTCGCCAGTAACCCACCACCTCCTGAATAACCGGGTCAGCCTGCTGGAGAGAACACAAATCAAACATGGTTCGGTCAGGCAAGACGGCGATAGCCGCCTGAGTAGCTTCAACCTTCCCCAACTGCAGTGCCCGCTGTAACGGCTCCGGCAGCAAGGTTCCTGGGACCATCAAGTCCATGTCCGGTTCACCTGGGGGATATTGCCGGGAGAGGGCATCTGCGTTCCGGTTGCTCCGACCCGACCTGTACTTTAACTCAAAGTCAAAAGAGGCCAACTGAGCGGCCCACCGTTGTTCGGTGGCGCCCAGTTTGGCCGAGGCTAAATGGCTCAGGGGGTTATTGTCGGTGTACACCAGACACTTGTGACCTAGCAAATACTCCCTGAACTTCTCAGTCATCGCCCATTTCAAGGCCAAAAACTCAAGTTTCATCGAGCTATAGTTCTGCATGTTACGCTCTGCGGGCGTCAGCCCTCGACTGGCGTAAGCTATAGGCCTCACCTTGCCGCCATAGTCCTGAGAAAGCACCGCCCCCAGTCCGCCGAAGCTCGCGTCTACCTCCAGGATGAAAGGCAAGGAGAAGTCCGCATAAGCTAGAACAGGGGCAGAGGTAAGTTTAGCTTTTAACGCCTCGAAGCTACACTGACATGTTTCCGTCCAAGCGCCCAGGACCGCCGGCGCTGCCCCCCCCCCGGTTCTTGGTGCCGCCCAGCTCGGCTACCAACTTATGGAGCGGGGCTGCCAACTTGGCGAAGCCCTCTACAAAGCGACGGTAGTAACTGGCAAACCCCAAAAATGACCGCAACTCCGAGACTGTAGCGGGCGGCTGCCAGTTAGCTACCACCTCGACCTTACTTGGGTCGGTGGCGACTCCCTGGTCTGAGATGACATGACCCAGGTACCGTACCTCCTTCTGGAAGAACGCACATTTGGAAAGCTTCGCCTTCAAACCCTCCTTTTGCAGCCGACCCAGCACCACTTCCAGTCGCTCCAGATGTTGTGCCACTGAGGAAGAGAAAACCACAATGTCGTCAAGATAGAGGAGTAACGACTGGCCCTGTTGGTCTCCAAACAGACGTTGCATCAACCTCTGGAAAGTGCCAGGAGCGTTGCAAAGCCCAAAGGGCATGCGGTTCCACTCGAACAACCCGAACGGGGTGCAAAAGGCGGTTTTGGCTCGGTCTGCTTCGGCCATAGGGACCTGATTATACCCGCTGGCCAGGTCCATGGTGGTAAACCAACGGGCCCCCGTCAGCGCATCCAGAGACTCCTCAATGCGAGGCAATGGGAAGGCGTCTTTCCGGGTTTTACTGTTTAGCTGGCGGTAGTCCACGCACAATCGTAGACTACCATCCTTCTTCCTTACCAACACAATGGGGGAAGCATATGGACTGCTGCTCTCTCTGATCACCCGTTGTGCTAGGAGCTGATTGATATGCTCCTTCACCATCTCGTACTCTGACGGTGGAATACGCCTATAGCGTTGTCTCACCGGGGCCGTATCCAACAGCGGAATGTCATGGGCTATCAGATTGGTACACCCCAAATCCCCCTCGTAAGCCGCGAATACCGAGGTGTACCTCCCTAAAAGGGACCTCACCTGCTCTTGCTCCTCGGCCGACAAGGAGGATAGGTCAATAGCCTCCAGCTGGTCAGGCACCGAAGGAGGTAGGGACTGCGAGGCCACGGTAGCGACCACAGATGGTTTCTCGGTAACTCCTGCGGGCAAACTGACAACATTAACAGCATCCACAGTGCCGATAATAGTACGAGGGTAAAGTAACACATCCGTGGTACCCACGTTGACAATTGGTATATAAGCGGTGCCTCGTTCCACTCGAACCAAAGCCGGTGATGCCAGTAGTCCCGCAGGTAAGCCGGCTTCAGGAGGCTCGAACAACACCGTAGCCCCCGAGCACTGCTCTGTGCACGTAGCCGCCACCACCTGCATAGTGCCACCCCGGATGCGGCAGGCCTTCTTACCCCGAATCTTGACTTTGCCTGTGGCTTCCACCGGAGCCTGCACACCAGCCTGATGACACTTCTGGAATGCCGCCAAGAGGGGCTCTGGTGCGCCCGACACCGGTGGAACATCAAACAACGTCGGTCCATGCTGCCCGAACAGCTCTCGATAGCACTTGCTTATCACGTTCATTCCCAACACCCCCGGGACGGGACGTGACGCTGCATCAGGCACGTCCTTCACGACCAGCACTCCACAGCGTGGCATCAACTTGCCGCAGAGCTCCACGTCTAATTCGAGGTACCCAACATACGGAATGGGCAACCCATTAGCTGCTCTCAATTCCAGCCAGTGACACGACTGAAGTCGTTCCTGCCCCCAGGGCTCAAAATGCTGGAGGAAGAAACTCTCCGTAACAGTAGACACCATGGACCCGGTGTCCAACAAACATGGCACCTGGACGCCACCCATGGCCACATCCATATGTGGGCACGGAGACACCAGGGTAGAGACCCCAGAGCCAGCAAATTGCCCACCCAAACCGTGGCTCGACAGTTCGGCGGGTGCTAGTTTTCCGACGCCGGAGCGGGACGGAACTGCCCACTAAACGGCGGTGGAGCGGATAAGACCCGGGGTGGGGGAGGAGCTCGCACCCCGTTGCACTCGCGGGCAAAGTGGCCCGGTTGCTGACAGCGCCTGCATATGATAGGGCCCTGGCGAGGCGCCTGGTGGCGCTGTTGTGAGCTCTGCAAGAGAGCCATACTTTGAGTAAGTTGTTGGAGCTGTTGTTGCTGCTGCTTCAACATATCACTCATGGCCGCCAGCTGGGCCAAGCCAGCCGTTCCCAGAGAACCACCCTGAACGCCATACTGGGTGCCAAGGACCGTGGGGACAGAATGACTGCGGCCTCTCATGTCGCTAGGCAACCCCTCGTGCTCCCACCTAATCGCCTCCCCCCTGACCTCCAGCAAGGCCGCGGTTGGTTTCCTGCGGACAAATTGTTTTAGGCCGCGGCGCAGCGCGCCATCCAGCACGTGCTCCACGAATTGGTCTCGTAACAAAACCTCAGCGTTCAGCATTTCACTGGGTGCGCGCTGCTTTACAGCCTCCATGCGGCTCAACAAGGCAAGGGAGAACTCTTGTAGGGTCTCCCCGTCTTGCTGTCTCCTAGAGAAGAAAGCCTCCTGCAAGGCTACATAGGACTCGGTGCACCCGTACAACTCCTGCAGTGCGGTGATTATTTTATCCGGGTCTCCCCGCTCTTCACCGGGGCGAAACTTAATTTCGTCACGTGCCTCTCCCTCCAAATGGTCAAATAAAAAGAATGCCTGATCTGCAACAGACAATCCTCGGGCCCGCATACACGCCCGTGCCTCCTCGCACCATTCATTCAACCCGATCCCCGACCGACCTCGGAACATGGGACATTTCCGGTCTCTGGGCACAAACACCAGCCGCTCGGTAACAGGGTCCCAAGTAGAGCGGGGAGTGAGTGGAGGTGCGGGGGTAGAGGAGCTATTACTAGGGCCAGGGAGGTTGGAAGCCTGCTCCTGGCGTAGCCTCTCATTATCTGCAGTCAACTGGGCGACCAGGGCCCGCAACTCCTGCAAATCCTCAGCCATTACTACCACTGACTCCCCAACACACAAAAAAAACAAACCATACAACAAATAACATATACGTTGAAAAAAACAAAACAACCTAGAACCAACGCCTATATTTCCAGGGAGTACGTCCTGCCAACAATGCCAAAATGTAGTGAGACGAGTAGGGTAGAGCCCACCGTCTCGCCGCCCTCCGAGGGCACCCAGGTTAATCGTACAATACTAGAATTAGACGTGGTTATCGGAAAATAAATAATCTTTAATACAACACAATATACAAATCCATTTAGACACAATACCAACAAAGAGAATAGCTCACATGATAATAAAGTAGGTCACAGTAAAAAAAGAGAGAGAAGCTCACAATAAAAGGAGAGAATAGCTTACATGATAACAATAAAGTAGGTCACTGTAAAAAGAGAGAGAAGCTCACAAGAAAACAATAAGGTAGGGCGGAACTGACCAGTTTCTTGGGGTGGGGTGGACCTGCACAGGTAAGATGGGGGGGGGGGGCTCCGACGAGAAAAGGGAACACCCCACTCACACGTGTCGGCTCACACTCATGCACACACAGCCTCACGTGGGGATCCGGGCTAAGAGGAACATCAACCACACCACACGAAAAGGGAGACCCCCACACCTACAAACACATAAAAGAAACCACAGTTAAACCCAAGCTCCGGGTTAACAAAACAAACAAAAGAACAGAAAATCAAATAACCAAACTTAAACCCAAACGATTATACCACAACGGTACTAGACCGAGATGCGTGTACACGGTTATCCCGACACAGAGGTGTAATGGCGTCGCTGGGTTGATGACGTCACACGTCCAGCGACACGACGCCGGGTGGATGGAGCCCTGGTTCACCAGGCCGGCCGCCGTCGGCAACTCAGTCCATGGACAAAACAGTAACATAAACGAAACAAATAGTCATGAGGGCAAAACAATGATAACTATAAGGGCAGAAACCCGGTCGCTGTTAGGGCAGAAACCCGGTCGCTGTTAGGGCAGAAACCCGGTCGCTGTTAGGGCAGAACAGCAGCGCAGTTCCTGACTCGGACAGCCATCGCTGATCGGTGCCACCTTCGGGCCTGCTCTGGGAGAGTTGCGGGACCTGGTGTCGGCGTGACTACCGGCTACATGAAAGCGAAACAAATGATCAGTAAAGCGCCCCAACACCACACCCCAAGAGCTGCACAGGACTCACCAACGCCGCTCCACGCTTGCGTCTCTAAGGCAGAGGGAGGGAGAATGCCCACACGAAGCTGCAATCATGGCGGAAGTCCAACCACGGGAACATCCGCATAATGTCCGGGTGGGGAAATCCCTCCTTTTATCAGAGGGACCTGCCTCCTTGATTGGCGTACGTCTAGGGAGGGCGTGCCGGCCCAGCAAACAGCGCTCTCCCTGCCACACTAGTTCAGTTGCGTTTAAGTCACTTGACCAAAGCAAAGTCCCGGCTCAAACAATTCAGGTAGAAATGACAGTACAGGTTAACAGTCTAGTAGAGATAGTTCCCCAAATAGTAGAACTAATACAGCAAGTACAATAGGAATATAGCAGAGAAACCTCTATAGAGAATGTACTCAGCCAAAATCCAAGAAGTCCAGCAATCTTGTCACCAGTCTCCAGTAGAGAGTTGCTCCACTGGCTTCCTGTAAGACAGAATCATATTTAGGGTCCTTCTTCTTACCTGCAAAGCCTTAACTGGTGATACACCATCATATCTTAGGGAGCTTATAGCACCATATTGTCCCGCCGGAGAGCTGCGCTCAATGAATGCGGGGCTACTTGTGGTTCCTAGAGTCTTAAAAAGTAGGATGGGGGCCAGAGCCTTCAGTTATCAAGCTCCTTTTCTGTGGAACCAGCTTCCACTTTCAGTCCGGGGGGCAGACACAGCCACCTTCCATGGTGCTTCCATGGATCGTGGCTGTCTGGATCCGGTCCTGCTCCCTGCCATGGCGGCCCTGCTGATGCCCCTCATCTCTGCCTCCGTCTGCTGACATGGATCATGGTTATCTGGGTCGTGGTCCATGCCTACTACTTATTACATGAATAATTTCATTGAATGTGCTGTAACTCTGTTACGTTGATTCTGGTCACATGACATCTATTGCTTCTGTCCATCCGGAGAGAGGGATCCTCCTCTGTTGTTCTCCTGAAGGTTTCTTCCCTTTTTCCCCTGTGAAAGGTTTTTTTTGGGGGGTTTTCCTGATCCGATGTGAGGACAGGGATGTCGTATGTGTACAGCCCTCAGAGGCAAATTTGTACAGACGTGTGGGGTTCATACGGTCAGCTGTTAATACTTGTTGTGATAATTGACTCAGTAACAATTCATTAAATCATAACTTGTGCACAAGAGCTCATCCTCAAAGTGACCTCTACAGTATGTGTGTCCTTACACTGCACATGATGTCATACATGAGCCACATGTGTTCATCAGTAGTATGAGTACAAGTACGGAGTTTTCAGTTGGTTTGCTAATGTATGAAAGTCAAAGACATGAATGCACTAAATTAGCAACACCAAAAACTGACCTGCAGATTCCCAGAGAAAAAAAAGCTCCTGGCAGCCATTACAGCTGCAACATCTGACATATGACAGCTTCCTGGTATTTATGTCAAATCAGAGCTGTTAAATACTAGGTTGTCAGATTTAACTGGCTCGCTAATATTTTAAAGATAATAGTGCACTGAGCCTTAAGAGGATTAATAAGGCGTAAAGAGAATCCTCTTATCTTACTCATGCGATGTATCAGTATCAGCAGTTTAGCTTCCTGTGACGGAGGCTTGCTCGTGTTTATCATTTATCTGTGAAGGAGAAAAACGTTTGCAGGCGACGTACAAGAAAGTAGATCCGGTTTGGTCCGAAAAGAGTACACAGTGACATGACAATATAATGTGTACCACGTGGATCATCCTAAAAGTACAAGTAGCAACTTTAACTGTTGTGTAGATGCTGCATCCACAGCTGTGCATTGCTCGGCTTTCTGAGGATCCACAGCACTCAAAAGACGCCGTCTCTTCTTCTTTAACACCTTCACATCTGATTCCACCACAAGGACCTCTTTCACCGAAACACACTCTGACCTGCAATTACCTGCTTCATCATTCCATCAGCAGATGCACTCTGGAACAGGAAATTGACAGAAGATTGGAGCCAAAAATAGCCTGGCCATTTTCCTCCAGTCTCACAAAAACACGAGTTTCCAGGAACGACACAATGTCAATCAGCTCTGAGGGGAACTTATGAAAGGTCTGATTGGACTGAAAACTCACATAAGCCTCGGTATGTCACGTTTGAGGTTTCTAATGGGCTCTTTCATAACCTTGTGCAAATATAGCTGTACGCATCGATTTTATTAAAGATGGCAGAAACGTGTGTTCCATCTACTTTGCAATCATGTTGGCCGGCGCCGGTTTTGAAATCTTTTATTGTGTATAAAAATGGTGTCATCTCTTATTTACTGCTCCACTTAAAAATAATATTGGTCTTCAAAGTCAGAATTGTCTGAAATGTATTCATGAAAAATGTGTTCCAACTCTCACTTGCCACTTTCCCTTTGATGTTCCCCTTGATTGGCTATTTGGAAAATTACTTCCACAAAGAAGATATTCAGATATGGTTGTACGTTTCAACATAAATACAGTCACAAGCATAGAATAAGGGTCCCTCCATGGGTCCAGAACATCACAACTGCTGATCTCGGTACAGGGTCGTTGTTAACTGTATTAGGAATGTAAATGTTGGCATAGTTTAGTCTAGTCTCCAAAGTTCTGTGTCAGTGCTAAAGAAAGGTCTGGCAACTCAGAGTGGATATGTTTTAAGCCGCTCTTGAAAACAATTCCCAAATCTGCTGCCAAATGTGCTGTAACTCTGTTATGTTGATTCTGTACACATGACATCTATTGCTTCTGTCCATCCGGGGAGAGGGATCCTCCTCTGTTGCTCTCCCTCAGGTTTCTTCCCCTTGTTTTTTAGTGGGAGTTTTTCCTGATCCGATGTGAGGTTCCGGGACAGGGATGTCGTATGTGTACAGATTGTAAAGCCCTCAGAGGCAAATTTGTATTTGTGATTTTGGGCTATACAAAATAAACTGAATTGAATTGAATTGCTACGGACTGGAAAGGTAGGAGCTCTTCTATGGCTTTGGTTCAGAATAAAGATCAGAATTGTTGGATGTCCTGACCCATAATCCATTACCAAAACTGGCGATATGCTGTACCTCTGGCGGAGTCAGCCAGTGTCTGGTGACCATCACTGTTCTGCCCTCAGTGCGTGGTGTTTATCTATTTGTCTGTGTGTGCACATTAGACAATCACTCAGAGAGGCTTGGACAACGACTCAGGTGTAGAGGTAAAGCTGACCCGTCTTTACTTGAATGTCAAATCATCGTGTCTCAAATAGAAATACTTTTTGGAATGCGGAGGAGTGACGTAGAGACACCGTATACTGCGGGGCGACTGTGGCTCAGTGGTTAGCAAGTCGGACTTTCAATCAGAAGGTCGGTGGTTCGATCCCCGGCTCCGGCAGTCTGCGTCGTTGTGTCCTTGAGCAAGACACTTAACCCTCATTGCTCACCGTTGCTGTGTCTACGGTCTACTGTATAGCATGTAAGTCGCTTTGGATAAAAGCGTCAGCTAAATGAAATGTAATGTAATGTAATGTAATGTATACGGCTCTGGTAACAGCAGCAACCTGCCAATCACAGTAAGCCCGCCCTAAAGCATCCTCCCCTTATGCTCTTTTTTGACTCTAAATGAGCATCATTTAGTAAATGAACATCATGCTATATTGAAGAAGACTTGAAACTAGAGATTGAGACATAAACTCATGTTTACAATGTTTACTGAGGGAATACATCAAGAGAGAAGTAGAGTCATTTATATAGACTTCTATACAACCAGACTTCTTTTTGCTGGTCAGTAGGGAGAATGCATGTTTTTATACACTTCCTCTTCGGTTTCACTCGGCAGAACTGGAGGTTGCTGCCAAACACAAGTAGCATTGTTTTTATCAAAATGATTACTCGGGACAATTCAGTGGTCTCTGAATACTGGTAGGTACAAGTCCCCTGGCACTAAAGGTGGTAATTCTTGTGAGGGCGTTTGCCTCTTTACTCCTGCAGCCTCACAGAGCCTCACAGAGCCTCACAGAGCATCACAGAGCCTCTGGCGTGGCTGGTGGCTCTTAGTTAATGTACGCTGGGTCGCGCCCAAATCAGCTGCTGCTGTTTTGTATGCAGTTGCAGTTATCCAGGAATGTTTCATCGAGTGATCTAATGCAAGCTGAAATATTTTACTTTGTTACTGATCTCTAGTTGTCATCTTGCTGCCGTAATGTTGAAATACATTCAGGGTAAAACACCCAAACATTGAGCTTCCTTTGGTGGTGGAAAGGTTACAGGGAATCCATTCGCTTCACTTCCATCATTCTCCCCGTCTTTCCCGGCTACGCACACACATCATGCGCACGCACACAGGCACTAACAAGATGAAGCCTGTCAAGAGTGGAAATTTAGAAATCTGCTCTCCCACGGGTTCCCGCCCGGATTGAGGTGGTGCGCGTCAATCAAACAGGCGCCATCACTTCCACCCTGCACACGCGGCTCGTGCGGTACCAACAGACTTGTGGTCACGCTCTTTATACAGGGAAAAGAAACACGGTGCAGTCTGAAGGCTAGCAAGCTCACCAATGCTGTGAAAATGTAACATTAATTGGAACAGTGAGCTGAGAGGGACGAGGGAGAGGAGAGCTGCAGCGGCTCGACAACGTGCTGATGATATGCATTCGTTTTCAGGCTGCCAGTATTAGCATACGTCATCCTGTCATGTAAAACAGCAGCAGCATTATACAACACCCTCAAGGGCGTCGTTTTCAGGCCACCTTCGGGGGAGACGTAGGAAGCTGGTGAGTTCATAAACGTCTATGCACTTATGCATAGACGTAAATGCTGACCATTTATAGCAATAAAACTAGACTACATATTAGAAACACCCCAGTTTATTACAATACAATTCAGCACCACAGCTTCTAAGATAAAAAATAAAGTTTAATAAGAACATCTCTAAAAGATCATGATCATGAAGGTATAATGTACTGCAGGACTTAGTATTAGACTATTGTATGTATATATGACATATATGATGAATTTATATGATTTTAAACTTCTGAATACACTGGTAACCACTTAGTTAGGTTTAGGCAGCTAAACACCTTGGTGAGGTTCAGGAAGAAAACAAATAAGGTTATTGTTTGGGTTAATCACACTAGGAAATGTGTGTAATATAAGTCCCAGAGCTTTGGTTTATTCATGTATTTACTTATGCGCACAATGCACATTAATCAACGTCTCAGTTCCCACCTTAATGTCAATGTGACAGAGTTTTCCCTGGTTACAAATGGCATGCAGTAGTTGTTTGATGTAATGATTAATTTCAAAGGTTCTCTTTGAATGTAGTGAGGGCTGGTACCTAAGTTACGTTACATTGAGTGTTGCATCATGGGTGGTTCGTATCGTTAGTGTTGCTAGGCTAGCGGGTTTCTTCCAGCCGGTCTTTGAGAGTTAATGAGCCCTGCAAGTGTTTAGTTTGTCAAATTCAGCCCAGAGGAGTTTCTTGCAGCTCATAAATTCAGGAACCAAATGATCTGTTAAGCTCCTTTCTGCAAGTCATGTTGAACTTCTCAGAAAGAACGCTTCAGAGATGAGATCTTGTTGCTGAACTAGCAGTTGCGGCGCAGCATGATTAAGTGTTTCTCGACTCACGGAAAAATAGCGACCTTTTATTTTGGGGCCAAACTAAGCAAATAAGTGTATTTCCAACTTTTCCTTTAATACCCAGCTGAAACCTTCTGTTTCACTAAACTCTCGTGGTGGAAAGATTGGGTCGGAATAGAAGATCATTGGGGACCTATGAGAAACTATTTGGTGACATATGAAGTAAAAAGCAATTGGTTTAGAGGAAGAATCTTTCTTTGGACAATAAACAGAGTTGTTTTAAATACTTTCTTAAAGTGGACCTACATTTCTTTGATATAATAACTTTTAGGGCTCTTTTCTCAGAGGCGACTTCATTGTTATAGTTGGATGGCGAGCCAATGACAGTTATCAGGACTTTGAAAACTCAAACAACCTTCTTGCAAAAGACAAAAAGAGCTGATTTTGCATTATAATCCAATGTTGGTAGTTAAAGCATAAGGATTCTAACAATGTTGGATGTTAAAGCATAAGGATTCTAACAATGTTGCCAGTGAATTGCTGTTTCGAGATGAGATCAAAACATCCTCTAATATCTAATCCGACAGAGCCCAGAAGCAGTGCTTATTTACAGCAGCATAGACTCTGATAGCAGGCGATAAAAAAATGTAAACATGTAGACAGAGAAATTGTAAAGAGAGGGGTGGCTGAGCGTTTGTAGATGCAGGGGATGTCTCCTCTAAACAACTATTTTCATCTTTATGACATTTTGCCCATCAATCAGAATAAACTCTTCGGGGCCAGAACAGGATTCATTTCATCAGTGGACAGCTCTCTCCCTGGGTTCATATCTCAGGTAATTGCTGGCGACCCCGCCATTACGCACACCTCCACCTTTTCAAGTAAAGAAAAAAAATACAAACAAACGTGGGACTTTCACCCAGGAGGCTTTTTTCCCTTTGTAAAAGAGTGTAATATCTGTTTAGACAAGATTCAAGCTGCGAGCATCAACAGGCACATGATGAATTTCACCAAGTTGTATTTATTGTATCTAGCAAGGAACACATCAGCTGAATTATTTGGGTGTACCGCGATGGTGTGAACCAAAAATATATTTTGTTGTTTAATAATTCTGATTTAGAAAAAGTCAGAAGTCGTCCTTTTTTTCAGGGATGTCCGCAAGACGACAGGTAAACCATTTTTAATATGCATTGTTTTCTGAATGGAGTTTGGATCTATCGATGCAAATATGCGTACATTGTAGCTGCTCTTTATCATCATCCGTCAACCATTTCACTTTTTTTGTGAACATCCATCAGATCGTAATCTCCTGACCATCAGACCCAAGAAGCCAGGGGTGCACATCTTTAACACTGTGTAGCAGTAAAGTTCTTCTTTACAGCAGGTCTGTTCCATAAAGCACCCACTGGAAGGTCTCCTCCGACAGCGAGGCTAGGTGAGCGTTTAAATCAGGGGTGTCAAACGTACGGCCCGCGGGCCGGATCAGGCCCGCAAACGGGTTTAATCCGGCCCGCGAGATGATTTTGTAAAGTATAAAAATGAGCTGCAATTTTTCCATACAAGAAACTGCTGTTCCAATTGCGTCCACTGGATGGCGCAATAGCAATCGTGATAAGCAAGCAAACTGTTTATACCGGGGCAGAGCAAGTAAGGCAAGCAAGTGCAGCCAGCCCGCGATATTTATTACGGCTTCTACTTTCAACATTATGTGCTTTGGCACCCTCATTGCTACAATATGTCTCTGTCAAAAAAGAGAAAAGTGGACACAGAGTGCAGAGTGTTCCAAGACAAATGGTTATCCTCCTATTTATTCACGGAAGTGAATGGGAAAGCTGTATGTTTGGTGTGTTCACAGCATGTTGCAGTGCTGAAAGAATATAACCTTCGTCGCCACTATGTGAGTCTTCATGCCGACAAATACGACAACTTTCAAGGACAGCGGAGAAGAGAGAAGGTGAATGAACTGTTGGCGGGTCTCAAGAAACAGCAGTCTGTGTTTACTCACAGCCGAGACCTCAGTGACGCTGCAGTGAAAGCTAGCTACCTCATTGCTAATGAAATCGCAGTGGCTTCAAAACCATTTAGTGAGGGTGAATTTGTAAAAACATGCATGATGAAGGCAGCAGATATTGTGTGCCCTGAAAAGCGCCAGGTTTTTGCAAATATTAGCCTGTCAAGAAACACAGTTGCAGACAGGATTTCCGATCTTTCAGTGGATTTGGACAGCCAGTTGAAGCAAAAAGTAAAGTCATTTATTGCGTTTTCAGTTGCAATTGATGAAAGCACGGACATTACAGATGTTGCACAACTGGCCATTTTCATCCGCGGAGTTGATGACACATTGACCGTCACCGAGGAGTTCGTGGAGTTGGTGCCGATGACCGATACAACGACAGCAGCTGATATTTTCGCCGCACTCGTCGGCGCGCTGGACAGGGTCGGAGTGGACTGGTCCCGCGCTGTCAGCCTAGCTACAGTTGGTGCGCCCTCAATGATCGGGAAAAAAGCAGGCGTTGTGACAAAGTTCAGAGAGAAAGTGCAATCTGCAAATAGAGGACGTGATTTTTGGACTTTTCACTGTATTTTGCACCAGGAGGCTTTGTGTTGCAAGTCATTAAAGATGGATAACGTCATGAAGGTGGTCATCCAAACCGTTAATTTCATCCGATCCAGAAGCCTGAATCACCGTCAGTTTGACAGCCTTCTCAGAGAGAAAGACCACATCTATGGCCTGCCATACCACACTGAGGTAAGATGGTTAAGCCGAGGTGCTGTGCTGAGGCGTTTCTTTGATTTACGAGAAGAAATTGAACAGTTCATGGAAGAAAAGGGCAAACCAGTGTTAGAATTTCATTCCGCAGAATGGATGCAGGACCTTGCATTTATGGTGGATGTTACAGAGCACCTGAATAACTTGAACAAACAGCTGCAAGGGCGCAACAAAGTTGTCACGCAGTATTATGACAGCATACGTTCTTTCAAGTTGAAGTTGTCATTGTGGGAGACGCAACTCGCCGGTGGTGATGCAGCTCACTTCCCCTGTCTGAAAAATGTGTGCACGACCCAACATGTGGCAGACATGAAGTGGTTCAAAGATAAAATAACGGGACTGTTACGGGAGTTTGAGCAACGCTTTCAGATTTTTGGTGAACTGGAGAAAGACTTCAAAGTTTTTTGCTCGCCATTCACCGTGAATCCCTTTGATCTGCCCGTCAACATCCAACTTGAAATAATAGACTTACAGTGTGACTCGGATTTGAAGGGCAAATTTGCCGCATCTGGCTTGGACACATTTTATCAGAATATCTTGCCAGGTTACCCCAACTTGACAGCCCTCGCTGCAAAATTGTTGTGCATGTTTGGAACCACATATCTTTGTGAGCAAGTTTTCTCTGTAATGAGCATAAATAAAACAAAGCTGCGCTCAAGGCTCACGCACAAGCACTTGAATCACATCCTGAAGTTGTCTGCCACTCAGGATGTGACGCCTGATATTGATGCCTTGGTGAAAGCTAAAAGATGCCAGGTATCAGGAGTCAAATAAACTATGCAGCCCCACTTAAAGTGCTGCATGAGACACCCTGATATAGTTCTGTGATCTGTGATATACTTCTGTGAATCACTGAGGCATTGTGTGTTTGTGTGTTCTTTGTCCTCAGAATTTTCAAATAACTTGAGGTGTTTTATGATTAATAGTGATGTTGTGCTTTTGGACACACTGTCCTCAGGCTCCAGTTTTTTTTTATGTTGATCGTATTAACACAAAGAAAACAATCTGAAGTTGTTGTTTTTAAGTTATATACAGTTAGGTCCATAAATATTTGGACATTGACACATTTTTCATTATTTTGGCTCTGTACACCACAACAATGGAGTTGTAATGAAAAAATCAAGATGTGCTTTAAGTGCAGACTTTCAGCTTTAATTTGAGGGTATTTACATCCAAATCAGGTGAACGGTGTAGGAATTACAACAAATTCAAATGTGGCCACCCTCTTTTTAAGGGACCAAAAGTAATTGGACAATTGGCTGATCAGCTGTTTCAAGGTCAGGTGTGTGTAATTCCCTCGATATTTCATTTACAAGGAGTAGATAAAAGGGTCTTGGGTTCATTTCAGGTGTGGTATTTGTGTTTGGAATCTGTTGCGGTCAACTTTCAATATTAAGTCCAAAGAGCTGTCACTATCAGTGAAGCAAGCCATCATTAGGCTGAAAAATCAAAACAAAACCATCAGAGAGATAGCAGACACATTAGGTGTGGCCAAATCAACTGTTTGGTACATTCTTAAGAAGAAAGAACACACTGGTGAGCTCAGTAACACCAAAAGACCTGGAAGACCACAGAAGACAACTGTGGTGGATGACAGAAGAATCATTTCCCTGGTGAAGAAAAACCCCTTCACAACAGTTGGCCAGATCAAGAACACTCTCCAGGAGGTAGGTGTATCTGTGTCAAAGTCGAAAATCAAGAGAAGACTTCACCAGAGTAAATACAGAGGGTTCACCACAAGATGTAAACCATTGGTGAGCCTCAAAAACAGGAAGACCAGATTAGAGTTTGCCAAAAAACATCTAAAAGAGCCTGTACAGTTCTGGAAGAACATCCTATGGACAGATGAGACGAAGATAAACTTGTACCAGAATGATGGGAAGAGAAGAGTATGGAGAAGGAAAGGAACTGCTCATGATCCAAAGCATACCACCTCATCAGTGAAGCATGGTGGAGGTAGTGTTATGGCGTGGGCATGTATGGCTGCCAATGGAACTGGTTCCCTCGTATTTATTGATGATGTGACTGCTGACAAAAGTAGCAGGATGAATTCGGAAGTGTTTCGGGCAATATTATCTGCTCATATTCAGCCAAATGCTTCAGAACTCATTGGACGGCGCTTCACAGTGCAGATGGACAATGACCCGAAGCATACTGCGAAAGCAACCAAGGAGTTTTTTAAGGCAAAGAAGTGGAATGTTCTGCAATGGCCAAGTCAATCACCTGACCTGAATCCAATTGAGCATGCATTTCACTTGCTGAAGACAAAACTGAAGGGAAAATGCCCCAAGAACCAGCAGGAACTGAAGACGGTTGCAGTAGAGGCCTGGCAGAGCATCACCAGGGACGAAACCCAGCGTCTGGTGATGTCTATGGAATCCAGACTTCAGGCTGTCATTGACTGCAAAGGATTTTCAACAGAGTATTAAAAGTGACAATTAGATTTATGATTATATTAATTTGTCCAATTACTTTTGGTCCCTTAAAAAGAGGGTGGCCACATTTGAATTTGTTGTAATTCCTACACCGTTCACCTGATTTGGATGTAAATACCCTCAAATTAAAGCTGAAAGTCTGCACTTAAAGCACATCTTGATTTTTTCATTTCAACTCCATTGTTGTGGTGTACAGAGCCAAAATAATGAAAAATGTGTCAATGTCCAAATATTTATGGACCTAACTGTATATACCATGATTGTACTGGTCCGGCCCACTTGGGAATAGATTTTCCTCCATGTGGCCCCTGAGCTAAAATGAGTTTGACACCCCTGGTTTAAATCAATAGAGCTGCACTACAGCGGCTCCCCCTCAAGGAGATAACAACGGGGCGAGATGGGGACACAAAAATAATGCAAATGACGCCCCATCGGAGAGACGGGGACACTGACAGAAGCACATCAGCGTCATATCTTGGGGTTTTTGGCATTAATGCCAGCTCCTGATTTTTATTCCCTAAAAAGTCCATTGACTTTTACGACTCCTCAAAGGGAGTTATTTGACTTCTCGCTCGCTAAAACCTCCGTTCCATTACTTCTCCACCAACAAAAAGGAAGTCGCCCTCAAAAAGAAGTCGGGCTGATTATTCTTGTCTCCGACTTTCCAATCAACCAAGAAGGACAAGTGGCATGCATCTTCTCAGCATGGTTTATTAAGATTCATGAGGGTTCATTCGAAGCATGAAATTCAAGCAGAGGATCTGAATTATGTAAAGCTCTTGTTGTTATTTTTAGGTAACTCTGCGGGGGGGTGCTACTTATAACAGCAATGATTAAGGAGGATTTATCGTCATACTTTATTTCCAATACCAATATCAACGCAGCTGTTGAACCGCTGCAGATAAATTACATAGTTGGCTCAATGATTAACATAATACCAAGGTCATTAGGAAGCAAGCCGCCCATATCCATCTCCCTAAAGCACAGACTCCAGACTTGACAACCATAATTGCACAGCACCGGCATGCTACAGTCATTTGCAAGACTAATTACTGCTATCATATAGGTTAGCACTGATGAGTGCACATTTATTGAACGTGACAGGAAATGGATGCTTGAAGACAAGTTGTTCAGGACCGGGCTTGTCAATCATTGTGTCGTCGTCGTTGTCGTCGTAATGAAAGTAATGAGATGCAAAATTGAGTCTCAATTGAGTTCAGGTGTGTGTATTAACTTTATTATAATGCCCTGTCATACGCAGTAATCAGTGGATTCTTGTGGGCCTTTCCAACTTGCCAACTCTTTCTACCAACTCGTTGAATACAGACGCACTCTTTAGCTGTATGAGATGCACAGGGCTTTCAAATAACTCCAATATAAACCCATCTGTATCACTGTTAGACACAACTGCAAAGAACGGAGCTTAAAGAGTGAGAAAGTGTGTTTAGGGACTGTGATGGGTCAAACAAGCACAGGACTTTCACCCAGGAGACCAGCACTCATGTCCTGTATGAAACCAAGTCAATGTTGACCTATTTCAATGTTTTGTTGCAAAATAAAACACAAAATAAATGCATAAAAGCAGACGTATGTACATTTTACTTAAAAACATATATACAAATATATTTTTGTGACACAAAAATATGATGACTGAGCTGAAGAGTCCAGAAAAGAGATCGCCTCAGACACACACGTCCCTATAATTTTAATGCCGGCTCAATGAACAGTGATAAGTAAACACTCACATGAATGCGTACAGTGTGCAAAGACCTGCACATGAAGCGTCTGCACCCATCAGTGATCTGCCCTCATTCACCTGCTCAGAATTTGACAATTAAGCTCATGACCTCGCTCTGACCTCCTCCCTGAATACAAGGCCGCCCTGTGCATGGTTGATCCCTGCAGGGACTCACCTGCACGCTGACGGCGCCGGATTATTACATGGCGGCGGATTATTACATGGCCCTTTTTGATCATGCTGTGCCATGCAGCTCCGACACCGTCTGAAAAGGTAAATGCTTTACCTAAGCCTCATTACATGTGTAATAAAAAAGTGCCTATCTCAAGTCAAATTAAATTATGAAGCTCCATGAATGTTTCTAAATTTGTCATCCTGCTGTCATGGGGATCAACACATGTGCAGTCGGCGTCTCATTTTGATCCAGGCTATTGATTCTCTACACCACTGCAATAATGATAACGTCACATGAGTGACAAGGTAATTGGATTATTTGGGGCGATATGAAGAAGGGAGGACGGAGAAGCAATCATTCATCATAAAACTCAAGGAGCCGCAGTTTTCACTGTGTTACGCTAATTATAGTAGTCATGTCTTCATAACACTGACATTTCACCACATTTTGAAGATACACACAATGCATTTTTTCATCCAACACTCATGTTATCTTTTTTTCTTCTCCCTTTTTATTTTTCACAATGTAAGGAACCAAGCTCTGGAACATATCCTCTCTAAAGATATGACAGGGGTTTGTTTTAGTCAACGTATAATTAATTCCTCGAAAGATGCATGGTTGTGGGGAATTATAGATCTGGAAAATCTGGTACCCGTGAGGAGTAAAACCTACTTTGCGTCTGACTGTATTTAACATGACAGAGTTGTACACTTGTTGGCAGCCTAATATTCAACAGCCATCCGGACCAGGGTGTTCCTGCAGCTTCCCATCTGCAACATCTGCTCATTCATGATTGTATGCCCAAGGTCTGTGGATAGAGCAGCACACTCAAACTGACAAATGTTGCTAAATTCAGTATATTCATTCACAGCTTTTTTATTTGGCACGTGACACCCACAGGGCCTCTGCCGGACTTATGCGTGTTGTGTTTGCTTTATTCCAACATTACCGGAGATGAACTGGCAGCATTCTTAATAGAATTCTAATTTTTGGTACATTTTGGTAAATGAGCTTAACCTTTGTTCAATAAAGGTCTTTGTTTAGTTAATCATTTGTGTGATCGTCCACCATTTGCTATGGTTTTAGAGACGGACCATACCTCGCACGTACATCAACACGTACTGTCGGAAAAAATAGACTCCAGTAAAGAGACTGGCGCCTGCGTGGAGCTGGTGCTGACGCCTGCAGAGATGAAAATGAGAGTGTACCTGTTGCGTGACATTATAGGAGTGAAAAGCACATTTTATACGTTGATTGTGTGTTGTATTCATTCAGTCAAACGTTACAGATGTGGTCGTTGCAGACACACCTGGCGGAGAACTGCACCCTACTGAGTTGTATACCCTTTCCTAAACGTTCCCCCATTTACCCCACTGATAAATTCTGTGTTTTCTTTGCGTTTACTAGTGCTAGTGCTAGCACAGTTTTCAAATAAACAATGTGTTGGTGGATTCTGACAGACAAAACTGAGTTTTTGGTCCGCTGAGGTGCAGTCCATGTGCTGAAGACATTGTTCCAGGCAAAACTTAAAGGTCCAGGTTTGGAGGTTTGAAAATAATGTCACCCTAAAAGCTGTGTAGAAAAACTATGGTCGCCCTCTAACTCTGTATTGAGACAGAAAAGTTTTTAACAGGTCCAGGTGTCACCAGCTGCTTCTTTTCACCTGCCAGCCATGAGCTTCTCCGGTAGAGAGTTCCAGCCATTTCCATGCAGGTGCAGCGAAGTAGCGGGCATCACTGTGGATGACACATTCACTGAAACACGTTCAGGTCGAACCCTGGCTTTTGCACAGTGCTTGAAATAACTGTGTGTAGGCTGGTTGGCTAAGTTCTTAACATTATGATCTTATTTCATATGGAATGCAATCTCGTTACGCTCAGGGAAACCAGTGAACATCTATTGACTTGTATTGTGCTTGATGTTCTTGTGCAAGATAGATAGATAGATATATAGATATATAGATAGATAGATAGATAGATAGATAGATAGATAGATAGATAGATAGATAGATAGATAGATAGATAGATAGATAGATAGATAGATAGATAGATAGATAGATAGATAGATAGATAGATAGATGGATAACCATTCAAAGCTAGTAATTGCAAAGGACAAAGGAAATTAAATCTAAAGAGAAGTTAAAAAATAAAAATGTCATTAAAATAAAAAGAATCATGCATAGTTGCCAATCTTGCAAACACAAAAACAGTGAAAACAGTGATTTGCCATCCAAAAGAACTGATTAAAGCCAGTAGTGGGCTGACATCATACTGACATTACTGGCTGTTGCTTCAAATAATTGCCGTCACACAGAGGTACAAAATAAGCTTGACAGGGATAAACAGAGCATGTCATGAGTTTCCATGGGTAGCAATTGATGAGGTACACTTTGAGAAATGTTGCTAAATATGTAAATGAAGGAGTTGTTAGCTACGTAAAAACATGGGTGGGTTGTTTATTATCCCATGACACATTTATCAAGTTGGATAAACATCAAAATTCATAGCAGTTATTTGCTTGACCTAATGTGACCAGGGTTGGGTACTACAATGTCTCAGTAGAGCCATCAAAGTCATTAAGATGTATCATCTGGGGCACCATGACTGTACAAAATGTTGTGCCAATCTATCAAGTAGATGTATGGTGTTTCACAGGATACTTGAAATCTGGCCTGTTGATGGCGCTGGGTGAAAAGTGAAGGGATCACCAATGTCAATAGGGTTCATGCTTTGGGGACCATGAGTGTCTGAACCAAACGTACGGCAATCCATCCAATTGTTATTGAGATGTTTCATTGACAAAATATGACAGAAGCATTCTTGGTTGATATCAAAAACCACAATGCCACTTGTTTTATTTATGTGGCATTTGATAAAAAGTATTACATGGTGATTCAGACCGGATGACCCGAGTCTGTTTCTCTGAAAGGATTTTGGATGATTTTACAAACGCTTACAGGGTATGCCATTCAGAGCAAAACTTTCCGGCTGGAAAAATAGTGATTTGACATTTCCGTCTAAAAATGAAGTGGTACACGGAGCGATAATGGCTGTGTTCCCGATTGACCTGAGGTGCGTCTGCATCATTCAGAGAGGAGGACAGCTTCAGTGACACCCTCAATCAAACCAAGCTTCAAGCTACGATTCAAAAGAAATCAGCTGTGCTCTGTAATGTATTCCATTCCATTGCTTATCCGTCTCCAGAGATTTCTCACTGTATATAACAGAAAGCCTGAAGAGAGCCGATAATGCGTTTTGCTTCAACTTAAAGTTCTCAATTCAAACATGAATTTTGTCATGAGTTTTTTGGGGCATTTGGGACGCTGAGCTAAGTCCCTCAGTGGGTCAAACCAGTTGAAGGCCCTATCGCTGTTCTCACATTGTTGTTATGGCCATACCGACATGATTACTTCTCACTGTCAAAGAAGGTAAAAGAAAAGAGTGGCTTAGCAGTTCTCCCAACTCAATATCAGTGTAGAGTTAAGATAAAGCTGGTCTGAACTGCCAGGTACATTCTATGTATTATGTAGATGAGGCAGGGTGTCTTCATCCAGTCAGATAGAGAAGCAACAGTCACAAAGCAGAACAAATAAACCTTAGCTGACTGAAAGGTCTTATAAAAGACTATAAGATCTGATTTTAAGAGGTATGAAAATATTATTTCCACTGTACATGATGAGCAACTTTGGAAACACAGCATGGTATTGGTCTGTCTTGGTAAATGCTTACTATTGCTTTCAATAGTCTGACACCCGTTAACTGGTAACTAACCGGTTCCTTTTTTAGAAAAAAAAAACTCAAAATGATGGGAAATACAAGAACTTCTCTTTGACCGCTCCACTGACTGGATGCACTTTGATGCCGCATTTTCAAGCGATATGTCCATCCGATTTGAGCGCTGTGTGTTTTTGCTGGCCTAGCTGGAAGGACGATCAGGAGAGCAAACCCGTTTCGCACACAAAGCGAGCCCGGCACCACGGAGATCGCCTCCTGTCTTAACCGGTTAACGTGTTTAACTCATATATAGGCCGTATATACATATGGACCGACATGCGTAGCCGGGGGCCAGGCGTGCATGTGCGTTATTTCCCACATGAATCAAGCCCACCAGTCACCTCTTCCATTTCAGGAAACAGGAGTGATTCCTTTGGGAAATAAGGCCAGCAACATGAGCCAGCTAACAAAATAAAGGACACAAACGTCTCTACTGGCTGCCAGTCTGAGCCATAGGCTGCGAGTGACTGGGACACAGGGACGGAGAGATCTCATCCAGACCTCCACAGTGTATTCACCGCGCACATCACAGATGGTCTCACAATACCAGACACCATCTGGTAAACTGAGTTCTCACTATGAGATTAAAATCTGGAAGACATCCGCTGAGGATGAGTTGCACCTGTTCAGATATGAAGTGTTCAACCTTAGGGGTTAGCGTTGATTAGATTAGATTAGATTAGATTCAACTTTATTGTCATTACACATGTACAAGTACAGAGCAACGAAATGCAGTTTAGCATCCAACCAGAAGTGCAATAGCAGTAAATACCAATATACAGATAATAATAAGTATTTTACAGATAATAAGTTAGTGATATAGGTACGGGATATACAGATTGATTGCGGTAATATGTACATGTTATACAGGTTGATTTGTGCATTAAATGTAGGTAGACTATAAGCAGGAACTATAAACATAATTTACAAAAGGCAAATGGGCATATGATAAGTTAAGTAATACAGATTGAGTGAACGTTAAATAGTGCATAATAATAATAAACAGTAGCTGCCTAACGTTACTAGACTAGTGCAATGCTCAGTTTTTAGTGCAGACTGTTCAAAAGTGTTTGAGTGCAGGTGTAAAGTCTTTGGTCAGTGGGGGGAGATGACGAGGAGATGGGTTTGTGGGTGGAGGTGGTTGGGGAGTAGGGGGGGTGTCAGCATGGGGCAGAGTTCAATAAGGAAACAGCTCTGGGGAAGAAACTGTTCCTCAGTCTGCTGGTCCTTGTCCGGAAGCATCTGAACCGTCTGCCTGAGGGCAGGAGGGAAAACAGTCTGTGTGCAGGGTGGGAGGCGTCCTTGAGAATGCTGCGAGCTCGACGCAGACAGCGTTTCCTCTGGATGTCTGATGTCTGTGTGAAGGACAGAATTGCCAGTCCTCTCATGTACAGCCTACTAAGAATAGGATATAAGTGGCCCTTGCCAGACCACAACAGGCCTTTCTCAATACAGAGTGCCGAAAATCCAATGACACCTACTTGGGAGTTTGAATTTGTCCGGAGGAATGGGACAAAGCAGTAAAGAAGCAGTAAGTTATACGTTGCAATTGGGATAACATCATTGTTGCTGACAGCAGCTGGACTACTCCACACCACGGTACTGTTGTGTGACAAATGAGTCATAACTAAAAGGTCCACTTTCAACCACGTTTAAGTATTTGAACCATTGGACCAGCAACAACAGTAGCTTTCAACTCTTGAGTGAGATCATTTATCTTCCAAGAAAATTCCATCTACACGATAGAAACCTCAGTCGAGATATCTCCGAAAGCACTGGAGCAACTTTGAGGAAGCATTATATCAATGAATGGATGGTAAATGGTCCATTTAATTTTAGCTGCGTCATTGTTTTTTTTTAGCTGCATCATTGTACAAAGACTAAGAACAGCATGGCAAATACCAATACCTTGTTCCACCCAAGTTTCCGCCTTTTACAACTTTGTATTTATAACTAGGATTTGTATTCACACTAGCAGAATGGCTTGAGGGATCCATAACGTTGGTAGAAATTGAAACTTCTTTAAACTATTTGATGGATGCCATTATGTTTTGAACAGACATGCATGGTTCCCTGAGGATAAATCCTGCTGACTAGTGATCCTCTCAGGTCATGGTAACACTCCTCTTCTCAATGGGACTTTTGAGATTGGATGCAGCTGTGTCCGCATGTGTATATGTACACTTCAATGCGACCTGCGCTATTGGATAGAGGTCGGATATATTGCATGGTCAAAAGAGAGTCTGTAGAGCGGTGGATAAACACATCACGTTATACTACGGTAAATTCACAATAAATGTCTTGTTATTGTTGCTGCTTGCTTTTCCTCCCTGCAGTATATGTACTTTTTTTTTTGGAAATCAAAATCTGTGATAAACATTTTCCCAGATTTCTTTTTTCACAATAAATGCCCCATTACTTTATTTTTTTTAAGCAGCAAAATTAGGAAATATTGGCTTTTTATTAGCAGTAATTCAACAGCGGGTCTCAGTTTTCCGCCTATTTTTTCCCCTTTGTTTTTAACAGTTTGGCCAGTGAAATAAGTTATTACATATAAAAAACTAATTTGGCCTTAGTGTGGTACATAAAAACAAATATCACACTTGATACTATGACTCTTTTTAATGAACCAATGATCTTTACCAATCACACTTCTGTAGTCGAAGGATTACACAGAAGTCAGTGCTGAAAATCCAATTAGAGAGTGACCTTAAAGTCAGGAGTCAAATAAAATTGTGCATAAGAAGAATCATGACAACCCTAGTTAACGCGTCCTGTATAACCGGCTGTGGCTGAAGACAGCCTCGAGCTGCCAGGATGGCTGTAGACTTTAACATAAAATGTCAACCTGAAAACAAATAGACATTGTGATCAGAGTTAAGCACAATGATGACATAATGTATCAAAAATAGTCTTTAAAAGGCCATGTATAAAATGTAAAAAGTAGATTGCTTTAACACAGGAAATACTGGACCTTCCTTTACGAAAGTAAAGGAGACAATTACACCACTTACAGCGGCAACATTTAATGTGTCGCAGCATTCGCCCGTTCAGGAGTACAAACTATAAAGAACCGCTGCTATAACTTGGGAATGTTTAGATGTTGTGAACTTTCAATCTGTTGAAACTGCTGGCAAACTACAGACATGATACTTTGTAGTGGATAAATTTAGCTTTTAAATTAGAAGGCCCTGTCAGATCTTTTGGTGGATTTATGGTGCAAAACATCCAAATAATTCTGAGCAAGCAAATTCCAGAATGCACTTGTTAAACTCCAGTCTCCCCCCATACAAGTATAAATGAGGAAACCAAAATAAGAGTAAAGTTTTATTTAAAGGAGAGCAGTACATAGAGAAACTACCATGCAACTCCTTCATGGTCCCTCAAAGCCATGCCTACTTCGGCGCCGTCCGAGGCCGTGGCGTTGCCGCCGTCCGAGGCGTTGCCGCCGTCCGAGGCCGTGGCGTGCTTGGTCTTTAGCTCCTTAGGCCCAATCAGCGACTTTCCTACTTTCAGGTGGACATTTGATGCCTCAACTTCCACTTCATTGGTTTTCAGTTGCACTGAAATAAAGAAATTTGATTAATGAGGAATTAAAATCTGAGAAAGTTAACTCTAGACTTTGAGAAGTCTGCTTTAAAAAGGCTTCATGCAAAAACTTTTGACTTCTCAGACTTAATTTAGCCCCAAAGGCTAAATGTAGTGTATTGACGCAGTAAGAGTTAATCCTGTTGTGTTTTTATTATAAGTCACTCAGATGGTCTTTTGAAAGCCAAGTATCAAAAGCCAGACAAGACATTATTGAAAATGATTAACATGACAATAAAAAGCTGAGCCATACGCCAGCTTGCATTTATTCTAGCAGGGTTCAAAAGAAACTGCTCACCTTTTCATAAGCTTGAAGCAACGTGGACTCATGGGATTGGAGAAGTGTTAGCGCTTCCTTTATGGAGATCTCATTGGGAGACAGCGCTATAGTAGAACATAAATTTAGAGTCAGGAACAAGCTCAGGAAACATTATCACGAATATTCTTACCTCTGCAGCACGTTGCTTCTTTCATTTGTGCCACCAGCAGGCAAACAAGAGCCTATGGACAGAGCGGTTGCATTTAATCAAATGTTTCTTCTGTTTGACGACACATGAGACAAACTGGTTACAGCTAAACAGCAACACAGGAATTGCGTAATCACCTTTTGCTATACTCTACCATAACATGTTTTAATACAAACAGAATGAATATCAATACCTTTGGTAAGCAAGACAGTCAGCGCACAGAACAGCACGGCCCAAAAAGCTGCCATGACTTCAGTCTCCAACAGAAAGTGTTGCCTGAGCCACATGGCAGGTTAATAACTGCATTGAGAAGGTGACCCAGCTGTTGCTCATCAGCTCTAATTGGTTACCTCCTCAGAGGTTCAGTGCTAGTTGAGATTCATTCCTTCCTGTGACAAATGTTGTACAATCCATCCAATCATAAAACTCTGAGAATGTTTTGTTTTTTTAATTGTATCATAAATGGGGAAAATAGAAGAAGATTTAAACATTACCCCTCCTCTTCAGACAGCTAGTAGCAATAAAGGTTGTTTTGGGGAGGATAACTTCCAACCCAACACACACTGACGACCTTTTACAAGAAGACAAAGTCCGGCCAAAACTATTTATTCTGATGTTATTTGAAAAATACTGAAAAATACTGAAGACTGAAGCCAAACGACAACACTAAGATGTTGACGAGCTGGTTAACCTTTGACCTCTATAATTGTCAATGCCGAGTGCACCAGAGAATCAACCTTAGATGTTGTTGTCCTGACAGCTTACCATACCGTGTGATGACCTCATGATAAGAAAATGAAGAATAATTCAAGAACGAAAACTTGGTGTGTTTTGGGTTTCAACGTCATATACAGGAGCAGGCATCTTGGCCTAACGTTTGAGTATCACTGTCCAAGTACAAGTGCACATACCTCTTCCAAGGATGCACAGTCCTCTAAATCTAGAAGTATAGTATTTTTTTAAGTCATACAAATTTTTTTTGAGTCATACAAATTAAAAAATGTAATAGTATTGAATGCCAAAAAAAACTCTTAAAAATACATAGTATAGTGTGAACAAAAACGTTATTGTATAGTTTTAAAGAAGCCATAATAAATAATAGTATGTAAAAAAGTGAAAGTATAGTAAGTCGTGAACTCATAAAAATGTCAAAAGAAAATCATAAAAATGTAATTGAATAGTATGTCAAATAAAATCTTAAAAGTTATGTAGTATAGCACATTGTAAAAATAATGGTATAGTATGTTCAAAAGGGTCATCAAAAATTCAAAGCTGAATAAAGTCATTGTATAGGGAACATCTTAGGATACAATGAGCCCCCCCCCCCCTCATTACTAACTCTACTTCCTCTCGGGAGCCTCTGTGCTTCCTCTCCCCAAGCGTCCATGGATCGTGGCTGTCTGGATCCGGTCCTGCTCCCTGCCATGGCGGCCCTGCTGATGCCCCTCATCTCTGCCTCCGTCTGCTGGCATGGATCGTGATCATCTGGGTCGTGGTCCATGCCTACTACTTATTACATGAATAATTTCTGTGACATCCATTGAATGTGCTGTAACTCTGTTGATTCTGTACACATGACATCTATGAATTGAATTATAGTTTGTCGAAAAAAGCCATAAACAAGTCATATTATAGAATGTTGAAAAAATTTACATTGAGTCAGAGATTATCATGCTGAAATAGGTCATAGCAAGGTATGTACAAAAAAAGTCACAGTATAGTATCTCATGTCACCAAAATTCAGAACATATATCCAAAAAAGTAATATTATTGTACATTGAAAATCTTATTAAAAGATATAGCTTAGTATGAACAAAATATTTGTCGTCGAGAATGTAAAAAATTTAATTAAAAACTCACGCCACAAGGAGTTTTAAAACTCGTAAAATGTATGGTATAACCATAAATATTCCATCCCTTCAATTCAATTATCACAAGAGGCACCAGTTACAACTTTGAATTTATGTGACTTGATCTGTATCAGCTTTGCACATCTGGACACTGTAAATCTTTTGGTGAGTTAACCTGAACACCACCCTTGGCACAATTCCATAAAATTCAAACAAAAAAGTCCAACTTTGATTGATGTGACGGACGTGAACATAAAGGATTTATTACAATGCTGGACGGCTAGACTGCACCCTATGTAGGGAGGGACACTACAATATCATGTTTCTTTTCAGTTGTATACTTTGCCATGAAAGGATCCTGGATTATTTTTTAATGACAGGTCGTCCTTTTTCCAGAGACCAAAAATAGTCGAACATATTGATTTTTCATTATATCATACGTTATATTCCTGAATCCTTTCGTGTCTTTTGGTGGACTCTAACTTGGTCACTCCAGCACAATACCATTGATTCTTTAAAGCCATTCATGTGCTTCATGTGCGGCGCTGTTGAAAGGCAAATCTTCTCCTAAGTGACAGTCAGGTTTCTTTCCTGGATGTGGTTTGGGTAAACTGAACATTTAGTCTATTTTATGAGATTATAGAGATTTGGTCTCACTTTGTCAGTCGGTCTCATGCAGCAACCTTCTGTCAACCTTACTCTCCAAACACTCATCTGCTGTTATCCAAAAGAAACGGTTCCCAGAGTGACACCACTACTAAGAACCCTTTTTTATTCTGGTAGAATACAAAAATAACTGATAGCTGGTGCCCTAAAGGGTAACGAGGCCGCCCTGGGGACGATTGGTGCAGCCGTTCAGGGAATGTGCGTCTCAGACTACAGCTGGGAGGAGAGTGGAGGTCCGGTCCGGAGAGGGAGGCGCTGTGGTTCACGCTGGATGAATTATGGAGCTACAGCCGCGACCGTCTGTCCATGACGCTGGCGGCGCAAGGCTAGAATTACAACAATTACTTTGATCAATGAAATGAGTCTACACCCCCACAATGTAGACCTGGCCCATGTGAGCCACCTAGATTACACACACACACACACACACACACACACACACACACACACACACACACACACACACACACACACACACACACACACACACACACACACACACATACACACACACACACAGACTCACACCTACCTACCTCTATCTGTCTTTCAATCATCAAAATGTATTCTTCTTTTCATTCTCTGTCATGTATACATATATATATATATATATATATATATATATATACATATATATGCAGTATTGCCACTGACTGTGGCTTCAGATTTCCCACACAAACATGAAACCGGTGTCGATCTCTCATCTCACTCAGCAACAAAAATGCTAATCAGCTCATTACCAGAAAATGTCAAACAATTTATTTGGAATACGGGCTAAAACACATGCATATTAAACTATGAATAATGTGTTATCTCGACCAGCTTTCCAAATTGCCAAAATGTGTAGTGTGATTGTTAATTGTCTTTATTGTGTGTCCAGGTAGTACCCTGCCTCGAACGCAGTGCACGCTCGGGGAATGGATGAATGTAAATAATTATAAAGCAATTATACACCAATCACTCCCGTTAAGAAATCACTCAAGCCCTTTGTGGTGCAAATAAACGCCACATTCCCTCTCACCGATGTGATTTCTAGTAAAGAAGGCCGATTCTGAGGTTCAAGGATCTGAAAAAGGGCACGTTGGTTTAAAAATCAGGTCAAGTAACACGATTGCTGGTGCTTGAGCTATAACTTTAATCAATGAAACAAGAGTCCACAGCACCACGACGTAGAGCCATGTGAGCCTCGTAGATCACACACATACACACACACACACACCTCGCTACCTCGCTATCCTCTATCTGTCTTTTAATCAGCAGAGTCTTTACTGAGAAGCGGTCACACGCAGGTGATCAGTCCAGGAAGAGCAAACAGAGGGCAAGAACCAAAGGAAACACGATTCACAAACACCAGAACTCCTGCAAAGCGACGAGCTCGCAGGGCAGAACACGGACGAGTTGCTCGAGGAACAGGGAAAACAACGGCCGTGAAACATTTGACTGGCCACCGCCATTTTGGGGTTCCAGGTTCAAGCCCGCTGACAAAAAACTGGAACATGCCTCCTAAATGCCGTGCACTAGGATGTGACAATCAAAAAATAAAAACTTCCTAAAAAAGGAAGAAGAAGAAAAGACGTTAGAAATGGTTTGCAGCAATTAAAGAGGTCCGTGCATGTTTAGTCTCAGGTCCCAACGGAATAAATAAATAATAATAATAAAAAGAATAAATGATGTGATATTATGTGATGTGATGTGTGGATGTTTTGTGGTAAAAAGAAAAAAAGAGTTGTGCTTGAGGGCATGTCAACACTGCTAATGGCTACTCTGGATCGTTTTTTTGTCCATTTCAGCCGTCTGTTCTCATTGGCATGCAGAAGCGTTTGGTCCGCCTTCTTCCAGCGACCCTCAGCCTATCGTGGAGCTTCAGTGTGAAAACAGGAAAACAAGTCTCCATCTGGTGGATGAGTTTGCACTGCGCTCACAGACGTGAAGTCAGATGGAAAAGCTCGCAAGGTTTACCCTGCATACCTTTTTTTGGGAACGAGTGGCGTTAGCGGTGGCGTTAGCGGTGCCGTTAGCGTTGGCGAGGCTTCGTGCGCCTACGTACCCAACACAGACCGACGGACGTCGGCAGAAGTCACGTGACTGAGGGCAGGTGAGGATGATCAGGGAGGCGGGGAAACACGCCAGGGCGGGAACTGCTACGGCAGGATGTGGCAAAATAAAACTGAACAAATAACCTACACGGAGCGGCAGGATATTCAGGATCACACTGGATATCACGATGGAAACGAAAGCGCCGTGAACTGAAGTTACGAAAGCCTTCCGAGCAAACAGCCCGAACAGCCGGGCACGGGGAATCTTCTACTCTTCCCAAAATGAGATGCTGACTCAATGGAATTTGCAGGATTATTCACACATTTCCTACTATACCCAGAAGACCTCTTCACAACCCCTCTTACATAATGCGCCACATTGAATTCAGTGGAGACATTTTTATTTATTTTTTAACTAACGAGTCTGACCTTTCCACATCTGCACTCCAGTGTTATTCCACAATCTGGATATGAAGCAGCTTGTAAATAATGTATCAAACACCTCATCTTACTTCCATCTGTGGTTGTGGCCACCACACACACACACACACACACAGAGAGAGAGTGTGTGTGTTGCCTGATCAGACAGCAGATGTTGTTTTCTGCTCGCCAAACCCGGAAAAGACGCGGCAGACGTGATGTAATTTACAGCTGTTGAAACCATTACCGTGACGCCCGGCGTTCGGACTCGTTGCACCGGTGCCACTTTCGCAGAGAATTTCTAACAGAGACACTTATCTTACTGTAACTGTGGAGCGATGAGTTATGTCCCCACCTACCTCACTACCTTCCTCCCTCACGACTCGCTGAACGCACGGCCTCTTGCATAAGACTTCTCAAGCAGAAAGGGCCTGAAAATAGAGGCTGCATGGCCTTCGCCTCACAAAGACACCTCTGCTGCTCCACAGGACACATTCTGCACACAGAGATGAGTTCCTCCTCACTCGTCTCATTCGTGCAGACAGAGATGACATTCCTTTATTCTTCTTCACAGGAGGATTTCCATATCTTTCTCCTTGGCTGGTGCTTTCCCCTCGTCCATACTCTGCCGTGACTCTTCCCGTTTCCCTCCCTCTCTTCCTTTGACCCGGAGCCCTCATCCCCATGCCTCGTTCCATTCAAACGCTACTCGTGTGCATTCAGACCCCTTTGCACAAAGTCCACACCAGAAATATAAACACCAGAGCTCTCTCTCTCTCTCTCTCACTGCAGTGACGTACTGCGACAAATGCAGTATTTGTCCCATATTGGTGAGGCTGTGGGATCTACAGTATTTCAATTCTGCCGACTTGCTGCACTTTTATTTTTCGTGAAATATCCTCATCAGCATTACAACGCAGCCCGTAGCAGTGTAAGTGCCACCACATGGGGGGTTTGAATATGTCGCCCTCACCACAAAGAAAAAGTTAAGAACTAAAAGACTGGTCCACACATGTTGGAAACACTATTTCATAAGTACAATCAGTACTAAATACATTAAAAGGTACCTTGTGAAGGTACATGGAAGCTGGAGAGTGGTAGCTACTAGCCAAAGGAGCAGGGGTTTTTTTTTCCTGCATTGTTCAAATAATTGTGTCCAACATGAAGCTCTGGCAGCTCAGAGTAACTGGAGGCAGTGTTGGCGGGCGAGACCGGCTGAGGTCTCCGAGGTCATGACCAAGAGGGAGACACGGAGTCCACAGAAACATGCAAACTGTAGCTACGCCTGAAATTGATTGGAAAAATATTCACAATCCCAATAAGACACCCATTTCAATTAAATTAAATTTATTTTGTTCAGACCAAAATCACAAATTAGCCTCAGAGGGCTTTACAATCTGTACACATACAGAAATAAAAATAGATATAAATAGAAAGTGTTGTTATAGAAAAAATCTTTATGCAGTACATATTTAACAATCAATAGCCTTGTACGACTCCCACCTGCACTTTACATTAAGACTCATATTGCATTTCTCACAATACTCATGTCATCAGCAGCAGAGATAACAGCTATGAAACACATCAGGCCTGAGCAGTCTGACATTTCTCTCTCTCTCTCACTCTTCCACAATCTGTGTTGCATTAAGATTCATACTGATTGGATTCTTATTGTCCGTAAGAATCCACCTGACAAATGCAGAGCCGTGAACAACAAAGGAAGTACTCGTGTTCCTGTGGTGTACCTGCTGATCATGTCCTGTTGCATCTGATTCAATCATATATCTGGGAAGAGGAGCGTGTGCTGTGTGTGTGTATGTGTGTGTGTGTGTGTGTGTGTGTGTGTGTGTGTGTGTGTGTCAGACATTACAGCAACAGACTGCACTGTGTTGCAGACTTAGCTGCACCTCTCCTGCTCTGTCTGCACCTTCAGTGCCATGAACCAAACTAATGGCCGTTATATTTATGGCTCCAGAGCTGCTCTGCCCATGAGCTCGACCTCAAACTGTGATTGATGCACAGACACTCACACACACTCTGCCTTGTTTATTTTTTTCAAGCTTTGAGGGTGGATGGTACAGTATCCTCGTGTCTCGGTGATCAGTCACCCTGAGGATGTAAAGAGTCTGAGGACACCACACTTGGCTCGTGATCGCTGGCTCAGAACATCCTCATCGGCATGAGAGCCAACTGAAAGAAAAAGAAAAAGGACAGAATAATATTGTTGAAGGGGAGGAGGGCTAGTGTAGATGCTGTCTGTGTGGAAATATTAAAAACAACATGCAATGCGTCTCCTTCATTCTTCATACCTAACAGTCATTTGGACGTGAGAAACCAGCCTGGGCACAAACAAGTCGCGTCACGTCAAAGTGGCTGGTTTCCTTGAGAGCTGTCCTCGGAACTAAAAGAATGAGAGAGAGAGAGAGAGAGAGAGAGAGAGAGAGAGAGAGAGAGAGAGAGAGAGAGTGAGAGAGCCTTAATGCACTGACTTTCTGATCTGAGGGCTGCAGCGCAAACCGACGCGTAAAAAGAAGAAGAAGAAGAAGAAGAAGAAACGGACCAACAGTGACATAAAAAACATCAAACATCAAATATCTGCATTCAATGAGCAGCTAATGTGATCGCTTTGGGTTCCACTTCCGTCGGGACGGTTTCACTGCTGGATCCGGGACACTAATTGGATCCGGTACGTGGCACGAGAGTAGAAGAGCGCTCGGTTTGAGCAAGAAGGATGGCTTCATCATCAACCTGTTGTGATCATTGTGGGGGGGGGGGGGTAAAAGTGACTCAGCCGCTGTGGCATCAGGTGCTTACCAAACTTTTTTTTTCTCACTTCTTTTTCATGATCATATCTCTCCTTCCCCCCTCCCCTCTTCCTCCCACACTCTAATTTCTTCTTCCATGTAATACACGGAGAGGAGATCAGGTGCACGGTTGCGCCCAAGACGGCTGAATATCTTGGTATATTGTTCTGTTTTCTTTTGTTGATATAAGATCTTCAGAGTGAGTGTCCTCCGGTGGTGACGTCAGGAGCAAAGAGCAGCAGGGGAGGCGGAAACAAGCAAGAGGACGCAACCTGTGCCGCCGACGCGCATCTTTCCCCCCAAACTTCTCTGGCACTGTGCGGGAGCACGGAGCACAACAGCATCAGCAACAAACTAAACAACAAAACACACACACGCAGACACACACACACACGCGCGCGCGCGCGCGCAGCAAGAGGAGATCACCGGAGCGAGCGATGAACAACAAGTCTGTTAGTGTGAACGCGAGTCCGCCGCCGCGGGTCGGCGGCTCCGGGACTGTGGACCACGAACTCGTCATCACCTCCACGTTCGGGACGCTCCTCTCCGTCGTCTACATCATCGGAGTGTCGGGCAACGTGTACACGCTGGTGGTGATGTGCCACTCGATCCGCTTCGCCACCTCCATGTACATCTCCATCATCAACCTGGCTCTGGCGGACCTGCTCTACCTCTCCACCATCCCGTTCGTGGTGTCCACCTACTTCCTAAAGGACTGGTACTTCGGGGACGTGGGCTGCCGCATCCTGCTGAGCCTGGACCTGCTCACCATGCACGCGAGCATCTTCACGCTCACCGTCATGTGCACGGAGCGCTACCTGGCCGTGACCAAGCCGCTGGACACGGTGAGGCGCTCCAAGAGCTACCGCAAAGCTCTGGCGTGGGGGGTCTGGCTGCTGTCGCTGGTGCTCACCGTGCCCATGATGGTGATGGTCGCCCAGACCACGAAGAGCACGCCGGACGGGGGGGTGAAGAGGATGTGCGCGCCGGCCTGGGCGCCCCTGGTTTACAAAGTGTACCTGACCGTCCTGTTCGGGACCAGCATCATGGCGCCGGGGCTCGTGATCGGGTACCTGTACGTGAAGTTGGCGCGCACTTACTTGGAGTCCCAGCGCAACTCCGAGATCTCCCGAGGGGGGAAGCGGTCCCCCAAGCAGAAGGTGCTGATCATGATCTTCACCATCGTGCTGGTGTTCTGGGCCTGCTTCCTGCCCTTCTGGATCTGGCAGCTGCTGTCCCTGTACCGCACCGAGCCCCTGAACCTGGCCTCGCGGACGCACACGTGCATCAACTACCTGGTGGCGAGCCTCACGTACAGCAACAGCTGCATCAACCCCTTCCTGTACACGCTGCTCACCAAGAACTACCGCGAGTACCTGAAGAACCGGCACCGGAGCTTCTACCGGTACACGTCATCGTTCAAGCAGCGGCCGCCGAGCCTCTACTCGTGGGGGAAGTCCGCGTCCTCCAGCAACCAGTTCGACTTCAACTCCGAGACGCTGGCGATGGGGACCCTGAAGTGACGTGTGAAGCCCGCGGGAGAGAGGAGAAGCTTCTGGAGGCGCAATAGGTGAGTTTGGCCCGGCGCCAAGCGCATTCTCAGTAAAGGCCTCAACTGGGGCCTTAAAAGGGGCCACAACAGGGGCCTCCTTTTTAAAGGGGGGGGGCATTTCATTTTTAATTCTGTATGTATACTATATCAATGTTGAACTGGGTATCATGTATTTTGTGCATGCTAAATAGATATATTAAGACAATACATTATGTGTATATATATATATATATTTAAGGCAAACCCATCTCCGTCAAAGTTTTTATTTTTCAAGTAAAATTGTCAATTGCAATCTTTAACAAAATGATACGTTTATTCGACATTTTAAAAACTAATAAAGTATACATTTTTTTAAACATACAGATTCTATGATTGTAGTTATCCAATGTACACAATGTATCCTTGTATGACGGCTGGTATGATATTTTATGAAAAGTTATTCCCATAGCCTGTATATAAGGAGAAGATGTTGTCATCGTGACGTCGCCCATTGGTTTCAGGGCTGTTTTTTGCAACCAATGCAGTCATGACTGAGAGGTGCTCTGTGGACTCTGGTAGCTGCAGTGAACTGTCAATCACAGTAAGCCCCGCCCTAAAGCATAATCTGCTTTATGGTCTGTTTGACTCTAAATTACCATAATTTACTAAGACTTGAAACTAGAGATTGAGACATAAACTCATGTTTACAATGTTTACTGAGGGAATACATCAAGAGAGAAGTAGAGTCATATATACAGACTTCTATACAACCAAACTTCTATACAACCAGACTTCTATTTGGAACTGGAGGAGTCGCCCCCTGCTGGTCATGTCATTTGGGTTAAAGTAATTAGGGAAGTGACGTTACTGAAATATGCAGGTCACGTGACAAATACAGCAACGTTCACCTCTTACTTAACAAACAGCGGCCTTCTGGGGGGAGATCTTGTTTCTGGGGGCCATCGAGCCCCATTTGCTCTCCAATGCTTCTCTGCTGCGCTGCCCTGAGGAACTGATCCTACGGTGCTGTGGCCAAACGTGTCTGTTTAAGACGGACGTGATTGTAGTGTCCACGGCAACGGCTTGGCTGGTTATTGCAGCAGCTAACTCAGATAAAGGGCAATAGTATCTAAACATATAGAATAATCAAAATGTTCCGTTACCATCAGCGTGGCCTGACAGAGGGTCCTGAGGCCAAAAACGTGCTGATTCCCCAGCTACTCTCTGACTACCACCCAGGCAAAGCTGGCAGCTGCCCCGGGCCGCACAGGGTGTCTGTGGTAATGATGTTGTTTCTTGGGGCCCATGTCCAAAACTAATTGTATTGCCTTTAATTTGCTGTTAATGTTATGCTTAAACGGTCAATGTCCTTAATAAAATGTGTTTGTAATCTAATAATCACAAGCTAATTGATGTACAGCAGACACGTTCAGTTGGGGCCCGTAAATCTGGCCTTGACTGCCCTGTGCAATGTGCAGATAGGGCCAAGTTTTTACTTTAACCCATTCCTAACCAAAACGCCTACGCTGGAGTAATGTGTGGTAATTTGATTAAACACAACTTTATTAGGAATACGCATAAAGGCACTGTGGGTGGAGGCTCCGGACATGAAACGCAGCGTCAGCAGTTTGAGCCGCGGACATTCGCTGCACGTCGTTCCCGTCTACCCGTCCTCTCATTTCCCTGCACTCTGCTCTGTAACGTCTCTAACAAAGGCATAAAATGCACCCACAATAGGTGTGAATGTCGTATTGAGAACCTCTGAGCCTTAATATAACAGCAAACAGCTTTTTGCACATGAATCTTTAGTGTAGAATTGTCTACCTGTAGAGAGCATAGATATATCTGATTTTTTTAAATGTTGTATCTTTAAAATAAAAACAAACCAAAAAAAGCATCATAAAAACATGATACAAACTAAAATAACTAAAACTAGGTTTTGAGACAGGAACCCAAGACAAAAGTGCCACATCAAATTTGCAATTAATAAAACATTTTATACAAATTCTGGGGCCCCAGAGGGTCTTGGATGTCGTCTTCTCCTGGTTCACTTTGAATCTACCGCACAACACCTGTCTTGAAAAAGAGATTTTTAATCTCAACGGGACTCTCCTGGTTAAATAAAGGTTTAATAAAAAATGAAAGCTCAAAACAATCTATTTCCCCTAGCAGTCACATGCAGAGTAAAGCCAAACTGGGGGGGGGGGGGGGGGGGGGGGGGGGGGGGGGGGGGGTCTTGTGACTAAATATAACAAAGAGTTAACTGACTTGAGCCCACATCTGGATCTCAAAGGCGTCCTCAGGCAGGAGACGAAGAAGAAGAAAAAAACTCCACCTGACTTGCCGAACGCTTTCACTGACTTTGCACGCGTCCTCAACAGAGGAGACACACACTTCCACTGTGGTGGCAAACTCAAAGTCAAGAACTCCCACTGCTTCCAACTGGGATGTGTACGCCCTGCTAACTGGGCGGAGCTGTGGCCCACTTTCCTCAATGGAGGCCGATGACACTTCCTCCATGGTGAAGCCGCATCGTGCTCAGGTGATACTTACAGTTCTGTTTTGTAACCGATGACGAGATTCGCTCATGCAAAGAGACTGCAGCAGCACGGAGGTGACGGCCTCTGCTGTTCAGGATGTTCCTTCAGGCAGGTATCCTGATGATGCACCTCATATTTTATGGAGAGGTCATAACTCTTTAATTGAGATGGCCCCCGGTACTGAAAGGGAAGCTCTTTTACTTTTGTCTCACTTATTAAAGTCATATCCTCCCACACGAACATCTGCTGCTGTAAAGCTGCTCTGTCCTTTTTTAGATGCACCAGTGTGTGTATGGCGAGCTGGATGGTTATATTATTCACGTCTGGACAGTTCCTCAAAGAGTGAAATGTGTCTTATGATCATAAATACTGTCTGGATGGTATCTTAGAGCCATGACATTTTCAAAGTTATGTCCCAAATGGGATTGCACACTTTGGTATACTTTGACTTTGTGTGTGTGTGTGTGTGTGTGTGTGTGTCAAATGTCACAAACTCATGCATAAATTCATTGCCATTGCCCCTTGGTGCTTCACAAACATTGGCGCAGCACGGAAGTGGAGAAGCACACACACAGTCCGATTCCTCAATGAATATTCTGGATAGGATCTGCTGTGTGTGGGACTTATCAGCTTATGGCTTCCTGCATTCAAGATTCATGAGAAATCTTGGTGGGATTTGTTGATTTCTCTTCTGAGTCTGCAAACGCGGTTCATCCCTGAGCTGGAGAAGCACTTTAGGTTTGTCTGCAGTGTGACACCTTTATCCTCAAAGGAAGATTCAACTGTTCTTAATACACAGTAGCCTGAAAAGAAGTAGTCAGCACTTTAGCATCATTACGAACACAATTATCGTCTCTGTAATCTCTCCATATTTCCCAGGAGGGCATGCGTCGGTGAGTGAATGTGCACCGCTGTCCGTCCACGGCTAATCTCTGCAGCATTCTGCAGCAAACTGCATGGGGCGCCAAGTTATGGCTGCATGCTCATCTCAAAACACCTTTTATTGCCTGATTTGTGCACTCGAGTCGTCTTCCAGAAAGTCTTCTCAAACCAGTCTAACCATTAGAGTCACGGGAGACCAACAGCACTTTAAAGCGACATCAATGCGTAGCCATGCCAACACACTGGTTTCGAGTGGAGCGAGTTAAAAACAACCTGCGATGCGTTATCGTTGAAACAACGTCTATGGCGCCGAGCTTGACAACGTGGCTCTGATTGGCTAATAGTCAGCCCCCCTGCGGCGCCCAATCGGATCCATTGCTTTTTCAAACCACTGCCTCATGTCGTGATGCCAGAGCTGGAGGGCAGATTCCAGGTAGCGGCCCAGGCGAGAGAGTGATTGAAGGCAGACCTCCTCAGAGGTCACGGGGTCGACACAGGGTTTTCTGGACCGCGTGAATGGGTTCGTCATCTGCGACAGAAATCGTTAACTCACTTCCACAGCATTAAAGGGGGCGCTAAACGAAAAGGGTGAAGGATGCGGTGCAGGCCGGCGGAGGATCCCCGACCTGGTTGAGCGATATGTCACAGGAGCCGGACCCGGCTGCCGGCTCACCGGGGACCAGCGCGTTGCTTTGAAGACCAACAGAGATCGATGGCTCCTGTGACATCAGCTGTAGGGACCATTATCAAGGGTAGATTTAAAAAAAAAAAAAAAAAACCTTGACCAAGGCTGCTGAAACACAGCAGGCGTTAATGACCCTGTCACACTGACTGTTTTAACACAACATACCCAGCATCGCTGCCGGCATTCATCCCACAGCCCTCCTCTCCACGTATAGGAGGACCGCCCTGCTTCTCTCGCCACTAATGAATGGATGCAATAATGCAGTAATAGGTCCCTCAGGAGCTGAGAGGAGCAATACTGTGCTATAGGCGCTGTAGCTTACTCGGAGATCACGCTCACGCTAAAGGGAGGTCGAATATTGGAAATCTATTCATCAGGTCGCCAGAAACGGGACACAAATGAATGTCTACTTAATGGATAAATAAGCCCCCCGTCTGCAGACACATTTACGATATCAATGGGACGATCTCTACGATCTCCGTTTTGTTTTCTTCGGCGGCAGCTATGGCACAATGGCAGGCGTCTTTGAATCTCACTTTCAGGAGAATGTCACTGCAAATGCAAGGATGGGCCAGAGGCTCATTACACTGTGTTGGCCCATTCCAAGATAGTGACTTAGCAGACAAGTATTAAAATGAAAAGCTTATTGAGACTAATACTTTAAAGGCGGGCGGCTTTGAAGAGAGCAAATAAGGCGAGAGACCGTCGAGACCGGCCGCTGTTCTTGATTGTTTCACGATGATTCTGAGCGCAGCATCCTCACCTGCTCACCTACTGGCGGGAGGTGCCACATCTTTTATGAATGCCCGCTTCATCCTGCTGTGGTGTCTCTCAAACTATGTATGGCGCCAACGTGACAATGTTTCACCTATTTTTCCCGGCTCAAGTGGACCAAAATCAAACATTACCTCCGAACAAAATAATTGATGCACAGCGAAAGATTGTCAAACATTTACAAGTATCAGAAGTTCACCAATAGATTTTCACTCCTGTTGTTCAGAAATCAAAGGAAGAAGTTAGAATAAGTTTTCTTTAAATACTTTTGAATTTCTGAAATGTCAAAGCAGGGTTAGCACATAATGAATATGTGAATTTAAGTAAGCCAACAAAATGTGCAAAACCACTGGTATGGCCTTAAAATGAAAACAGCTGTGGGGATTTTAAACTGACTTAAGTGATTAGAGCTGCCTGCAGAAACAAAGGCCGGTTCAGATGCCAGCACTAATGCAATTTGTAGAAGTCTGGACAGCAGTAAAAATCATCAAACATGAATTAACTTTAACACTACGTTTCTTGTGGGACGATTACTGAATTAACGAAGTGCGTAACCAGAAAAGCTAACTTAGATTAACTTATAGCTAAGCACTTTAACAAAGTACACAACAGCAATCCAGATAGCTTTAGTATGTTTTTTTCTGAGCAGTTGTGTGGAAAATAAGGAAGGCAAGCACAAAGACTGCTCAGGAAGTGAAGAAATGGGGCAGAGACAAGAACATTTCAGGTCAGTATTTTATTTCAAACCATCCTCACCGACCACAGAAGAAATTGGTAACATACTAGAAAGAGCAATCATTCCTGGACAAGGAGAGGGTTCTTCTTAGAAGAAAGCACCTCCTGGGTAATGTGTGTGTGTGTGTGTTTGTGTGTGTGTGTGTGTGGAGTGGGGGGGAACGACGACTTTGTACTGAGAGGTTGATTCAATAGAAGAATCACCAAGGAGTTGACAGCTGTCCCTTAAATGAAACCACCGGGGAAAAAGGAAAGAAAAACACTGTTTCAGTCGAGCGGCAACCTCTGGTCCATCCGTCCTCCCTATGCTCAAAAGGAACAGATTGTTGGCAATGTGTATAAATAATATACCCATAAAATGCCTAAATCTAGCAATTATGATGGTGCAGTAAAAAAAAGAGAAAGAAATACAAAAAAAAAAGAGAAACCGCTGTAGAAAATTGGATAAAAATTACAAAGTAAGAAATAAGAAGACGCCTCTACAGAAGAGAGGGTGAACGCATGTGCTTTATTTTTTCTGCATCAAAACCAGTGCGGGCAGCAGGTCAGCATCTGGAGATGAGGGCCAACGACAGATACTGACCGTGCAGCTACGGGACACCACTAGTAAAACCTCACTTCTCCCCTCCCTCTCCCGTCTTGGCCCTCCCCCCTTTGGTCTCCCTCTCTGCAGGGCTCGTCCACGCCAGTGAGCGGCGCCGGCGCCCCGCGGGCGCCTCAGGGCACGGCGGGGTCGGAGATGCCGTGTGCTGGGTCGCAGGTGAAGGACACGGTGATGGCGAAGCGGGTTCCCCACGCCACCTTCTCCACGCGGTGGAGGTTCTCTGTGCCGGAGGAGAAGAAAGAGACTCGTCCTGCAAGGAGAGAATGAGAGGGACAACGAGGAGAGAACCAATTAAAAGAGGAACATTTTGGGAAAATACGCTTGTTTGCTGTCTCTCAAAGAAAGAAATAATATATTAACAATATGTTGCATTACGCTGGATCTGTCAGGGCGTGGCTTACCGAGCTCGGCATAAAAACTGGAAGCAGGAGAAAGTCGCGAGTTCAAAAATGCACCAAAGTTAAGAAATATACCTACCAACACCTCTACAGCCCACCAATGTACCAAATGTTATTCACTCAGTTTTCTTTTTTGATGATATAGGTTTTTTATTTGTATTTTGGGAAATATACTTACTCTGCGTCTTTCTGAAAGTGACGCGTTGAGATTGATATCAATCGCGTCTGTGTGGCACAATCGGCGTCACAATGCTGTTAGCCTAGCTTAGCCTAGCTTAGCATAAGGACTGAAGATCGGGGAAACAGCTAGCTCGGGCAAACATTTTAATAAAAAACACCAACCAATGTTTCACCCATTCATTGAACAAAACTGTTTTTGGAGGCGTTAAATAGCTCCAGTGATGCTGTGTTCCCTTTTCCTCCAGTCTTTATGCTAAGCTAGGCTAAACATGTCCTCACTTGAGCTAAATTGTGGTTAGCACAAACATGTAATTCATACCAAAATTCACAAATTGTGACATTTACATTTCTCTTCATGTTGAACAAACAATATGTATATTGTATTAATTAGAGAGCTTTAGAGGTTTGACTTTTTCCCCCAGTATGTGCTAAACATGTCTGACTCCAACTCTGTATTTAATGCACAGACATGAGAGCAGTAATAATATTCTCATCTCAATCTTGGAGAGACTATTAAAAAAAAGAAGCTAATCCCACAGAAATGTTTGTTCAAAGTATACCGTGCGGTGTTGTCCATGACATTTGAAGACAAAAGCTGGAACCCGGAGGAGACAAAGCACAAGGACACACTCCACTTATTCCAGGATTGTAGTTCAGCAAACTGCTGAGAAGCATTTTTTGGACTGTCTGATTTAAACGATTTTTTAAACTATTGTTTTCGTGGACAGACAGTGTGAGCTTGCCTCAGGGTAAATCATCTTATTTATCAGAGGCTTTGCTTCACAGGGCCGGCTAATGAACTATTCACCATCCACCAGCCCGCCTGGTTCTTTCTGAACTCAACCCACTCGGTCTTAGACAGACATTTGCATTAATGCTTACATAGCTGGTCCGCAGTTGTGTTCCATAATTAAGAGGTTTATATATTTTTTTAAGTTTTCAGACTCTTTTGTTTTGTTACAAAACTTTCAGGGTTCTTTGCCTTTTGAACGGGGTTAACTCATTATGTGAATATGAATTTAAAAAAAAGCTGGAATCATTGCAAGCCAATTAGTTTGCTTTGTTTTCCCTCCAAGAAATACTGACAACTTGTGTTTGTGTTGATCTGCGTTTGTGTTTGTGAGGGTGAAGCCCCGCTGGCAGGGCGCTGGCAGGGCGCTGGCAGGGCGCTGGCAGGGCGCTGGCAGGGGAGATCAGTGCTCGCAGTACAACAATGGAGCGTACACTGAAAATCCAAAGACTGGGACTAAGAAGAAAGAGAATTAATGGCGCGCACACAGAAATAAATTGTGAACCGATGAAATAAGTGGTGGTCTGCTTGTTTTATGTCATTGAAAAGGACGCCTTTTCAAGTGCTCAAATGAGCTACGCAGCTTTAGATAACTGCACAATGAAATAATCTTTGAAAAATAATCTCTTGTACTTAATAATATATAAATAATATAAACGTTCCCAGTGTTTGCTGTGAAGGGCCCTGCAGATTCATTGCAGTCAGCGGAGCCGATTAGTGGAGACACAATGGGGGGATATTCACAGAGGAATCCCACGGGGTTCACACTGAACCTGCATCACGTTCCAGGGCATTTACAGGACATCATTCACAAAAACAATAGAGATCCTTTTATTGAGCGAACATCGCAGAGAGGTTTGACACGCTGAGGGTAGACGATACTAAAGAAAATGTTCCTACTGTGAAAATGCTCACATGAAGGTCTCTGGATTATATTAAGTAACTGTTTTTTTTGCCACTTTTCTGTCAACATTTAACATCAAAACAATCTAGATTGATAACATTCAGGTAAGAGGAGAAATATGTATTTTGATTTTGTACTGCAACTTTCCTGGTCTATAAAAGTACACAGTCCTGATGAAAACAGCTGGTTTTGTTCCTGACTTCATGTGGACACAGCCAAGAATTACAATTCAAGCCATAGAATAGAACCAATGATGTCATGTGGCTCACCCATTATGTTTAGTTATGGACATTAATATTGTGGTTTATCTAATGTGTCTGTTTTTGTTAATTGCCTTCAACAAACACCATTTCCCACAAGCCCTTCACATGCGAATAGCCAGATGATTACAGAGTATGAAGTCACCTGGATATTCTGCATCCACGGGGCCCATAGAGCGCACTAGCGTTTCCTTTAACTCCGCCTCCAAGTTGCTAGCTTTCTAGTGAACAGCAGTTTATTTTGCCGATGGGGAAATAACTTGATTCGGCTATAAGTGGATTTTATGACTTATAGCTGCTAGCAATTAAAATAAGGGCCATTCAAAGCTGCAGAACAGGAAAATGAGAACAATTCTATTGCCCCTCAGCATCTGAGCCGCCAGCTTGCAGCTAACGGTGCTAACAGCGCGATCAACAGCGCTGACCGGGCAACAGTGTTTACGTGAGGGGGAACCGGAGGGGGGCCGTGAACTAGCACGCTCATGTGCACTATGATAACACACAGAGTGACTTCATTCTCTGCTTGTACAGACAATGATATCTTTACATAGCAAATGCTGCTATATTAATGCTCTGAATGTTAATTAGAGAACCTTCAAGTTTTCCTCCCCCCCAAAAAAAAGATCCTCTGCTGATTTACAGACGTCTCTTTCCCAAGTCTATGGAAAAAGTCTTTCTGGGCCCTATGGCATCACCAGACAAACCCGGAAGTTGTCAAAAATTGGTTTCAAAGGCCGATGCTCCTCCTGGGGGCTTGGGTTAAATGGCTTGGCTTGGTGGGACAGAAAGGAGCTAATGCTGAAATGGAATGTGCTGAAATAATACCGGACTCAATTACATATCAAAGGTTTGTGTAGAGACTAAACAACCCTACTGAGGCCGTATATCAAACTATTTTCTTGAGCCACACACACAAGTGGAACCGTTCTATTTTGTTCCCCCGAGTCAGAGCAATTTACTGTTTCCAGGAATCAATCCATTTTAATGAACTCTGTCTTTTATGAACAATGCATGGTCCCAGTATTATTCCTGTATCGTTCCCTAACCCGTATCAGGATTCCTGTCTCTGCATTGGAAATAAGTGTTGTTCAACTTATGGAATCTTCCTAATACATAAAGAAAAAAGAAAAGAAACAGGCTCTTGAGTGTAGGAGCTTAAGGAAATTATTTTAAGAGGCCGAATCCCAATTACAGTTTAGCGCAAGAAAATCCCCACTTAGCCCTCTAAAAATTAGACTTCCAATTGCAATGAGCTACAGCGATATAATAGAAATGAATTACCTCTGGAGAAATCAATATATTTTAGCATCTCATCAATTAGGGGGTGTCTGCAGGACCAGCAGGAGTTAAGGGAAAAATCAAACTGGCTGATTATCAGTCAATAAGCGAACATTGGCGGCCAATAACAGCCATGTCAGGTTCTTAATGGTACCAACCTTGTCTTTGAAAGTCTACATTAAAAGGTGTGGCTTTTCCCAGTAAAGACAACACTGGCCAGCACCCGTTTCTGCTGAGGGTGCTGCTCCGCTAATGGATAATGCAAAGGGTAAAAGGTGTGGCCACGGCTGCGGCCTGCCTGACGTACTGGGGTTGGTACAGTAGCTATTCTGCAGCGTGGATTCACTTAACGCTGTCACCCGTTCACCGCTTAGTCCTGCGCTTCCAGTCTTGCCTCCTGTCTATTTGTGCTTTTAACAACAGCCACGCATCACAGGTTAATCCATTTCAGGGACCCAAAGTGGATGAGTGCTCGATGCTGAACCCTGCGGGATGCGCACAAATGCCCACAAACGCCACCAGCACAGTCACAAGACGCATGATCGTCACTCCCACAGCCTCATGATGGAGGATGAATCACTGTACGGTGTATCGAGGGAGGCCGGGATGGAAGTTAAGAGGCCGATGACGTGGAGGGATGTTGAATTAAAACGGAGGAGGAAGATCATGGGTGGAAAATGATCAATTGGAGCATCATCTTGGCGCGTGGTATCCAGTTTTCATAAAACAGGCAAGGTCGAGTCTGACAAACCCACCCCCTGATGATGTCATCACGGGTTATCTTTGTTTAGGCTTTTTGGACCATGTGAATTCCTGAGTTAAGGCCAAAAGCGTGTTTGGTTTAACGATGAAATGATTAGAATTTGGTGGCCAAAAACACAAAGAGATTTTTGTGCTTGAATCTGAAGAAATTGGATCCAAGGCGTTCCTGAGATATCGCGTGCATGAGAACGGGACGACCACAGGACCACAGGCCACAGTGAGCTTGACCTTTGACCGGTCAATATCTGTTTATCTTATTAGTTTGTGCCATATTTTAAGAAGGCTACTGTACCTACTGTTCAGTTTAATCTCCATTTCGGCTGAACACCTACACTGTTGAATTAAGTCTCATGTTCCAAAACAAATCCAAAAGAAAACTGGAAAAGAAAAAAAGAATTCAGCCCATCTGCTGCACCTTGACAAATCATCCCTGTGATGTGCCGGGAATTATTTCAGACATTTTCATTGTATTTATTGTCTCTGTGTGTGCAGAAGCACAGCCGCCAAGGTCAAGCTGGTGTTTTTTTCAGGCGGCGGCCCAGCTGAGGTTATCTAGTTCCCCTGTGGTTGTCTGCGTGGCAGGTTAACCCCTGTCGGTGCCTCCGAATGGCAGACGTGTTTCTTCCACCGTCTGTCCTTCCCTTGCTCGGTTGTATATCTGCCTTTCCCAGCCAACCACCCTATCTCTCCATCCATCGCATATCATCTCTTCATCTATCTTCCAGGCATTTCCTGGCTGTGCCCACCCTTCCTTCCCGCCTCTCCTTGCCCTGCAGCGGACTGCTTTCGCATCCAGCAAATCCATCAGCCGTCTCTCCCTCTCTTCTAATCCTCCACTCACCGAACTTCACCGCAACTTGCACAAAGCAGTGAAACTTGCAATGCTATTCCTGCTATTCCCGTCATTACATGTTTGACTTCTGCTCTCTGGCAGCCGTTTCCTGATTGTCGTCATGGGGTCATAATTACATCTTACTCGTCGCTTCAAAGAGCCGCGATTATCTCAGCGCACTAATCATCCGTCCAGACACGAGGATCAGCCTCTCCCCGGCTTGAAGCCTGTCTGTCAACTGCACAGCGTGTCGCCGAAAACTGTTTCTCAATGAGGTCTGCTGTGTTTTTAGAGGAGACAAATAAGTGATCTGGGCTGTGGATGCATTATGCATGGGGCTTTGCCGCGTCTCCCACTTGATGCACCTGTCTAAACAAGAAATCACAGTGACGAGCATTCACAGTGGTCGGGTCTCACCAGCTGATTTGACAGGCCTCTCATGGTCGGGTTCTCCAGCATGCTCCAACCCCGCTAAGGAGGAGAACTCAATCGAGGAGGACCGTGGCAAAGCCTCACTTCTCTCTGGTCCTAATCTATTCTCCTTCTCCTTCTTCCAGCAGCTTGCGTTGGGTTCTAAGATTACACTGTCACCATAATCTCCACACAGTTTGGAGGTCCTCCTCACTTCAGTGAAGCAAGATGGCCGTCACGGGAGAGCCGAGGCGGCGGTCGCCCTTTATTACCATACGTCCTTCAGTCAGCGTCCGACTCCGGTCCATCATAGGATGTGAGGGCGGAAGGAAGAGTGAAAAATTGTTGGCGAGGAAAGAGAAGGATCGCTTCTTTTTTTTTGTGCTATCGAATAAAAGTGGCAGAGGAGTTTAGATTAGAGGGCAGGAGATGATGGACAATGGGTGAGATAAGAGAAGGTGGGCAGAGGGGACAGGGTGAACGGAGACGACAGGGGATGGTTCACTGTCAGATATGATAAAAGTGTAAGTAGGGCTGTCAGGGAGAGGTAGGGCCTCAGAAGACGGGATCCATACTGAACAGATTCACTAAGCCGTTGCTTCACTGAGGCCATGCAATGAGTGCTAAGCTTCGACTTTTACAGAAACCTCCTTTGGAGTTTAAAGTGCCGTGTGAAAAGAGGCATGGGCTGCAGTCATGAGATAAGAGTCAGGGGTGCAAATATGGCTCTTGAATAAACTAAACCTGTTGGCTGATTGCCAACTTCCAGTTGGAAAAGCAGCGAGCCGTGTGGCAGGCTAATGCTGGCACGCTCCCAACCTGCGAGCGTGTTACTAGCTAGCTTGCCAGATAAAGTAGTTCACCAACTGAGAGGTCACGATGTCACCAAGTCTCAATCACAGGGGGGTTTTATATTATTGGTCACAGTTACACACAGCGGCGCAGATGCCAACGTGATGACATGAAGCTCACAATGTCACAACTGCATGTCCAAAATAAGCCGTGGAGGGAAAACATTTGGAATAACTGACTGAAGACTATATTGCCGCTATATTGTAATTACTTTCCGAGCAATCGCGGTAACCGGGCTCGTTAACTGAGGTTGCGTTGACTTGCATGGTGCGTTCAAGTGAAACTGAGTAAAAGATGTTGTCTTGCCACGGTAAAGTCCGTTATATGTTCAAATCTAATCTTGTGAAATGCAGCTTCTGGCAACACCTTGACCAAATAGAGTTGTTTGATGGAGATGTATTACACAGCAATATAAAATGATGAAAGGGAATTATGACCCGTTTAACTTCCTAACACTAGCTCTAAGCAGCTTGAAACTACTAATGTCATGGTTCTTTTTTCTTTTTTTTTTTAAATCAAAGCAAGTACTTCATTACAAATGCAATAATATATGTCCTACTCATGACAATGACAAAGTAAATCTAATTTGTAATTTTCAGTGAGGGTTCCAGTTGGTTGGAAATATGCTATGCAGTTCCCATACCAGCGCTCTATGCTTTCAGAAGCATTCATGTTGACATTTTAGGAAAAACAAATATGCCGCGATGCTTTAAAATTATAGCGTGATAGAAATGTAAGACCATATTTCCCAGTCTTACTCTAGCACCACCTAGTTCACAGTGATGTGTGGCGATACTGCTGCTTGTCAATGCTTTAACTTCTTTTTGGGAACTTGGCATCTAAGGACGGATGTTGTATGTTCAGACTGGAAGCCCCTTGAGAATAACTTTCATGCTTTGGGGCTACAGTGTATAAATAACACTTAAAATTACACAGAAGTTTCTGCCCAACCACATTGCCTCCCGTGACCTCTCTGTGTAGTTTTTGAGCTCATTGTGAAGGCGACTGTTTCCCTTGGGTTAAATGAAGTTGAATAGCTTACAACGTTTAAAAGGAGTCAAAACAGCTGAAGAATCAACATCCAATTCAATGGCTGTCTGAAACAAGCTGGAAAACTCTCTCTGGCACATTCCTTTAAAGCGAGCAGCTTGCAAACTTCCCTAATTTTTCTTACTGTGAACCCAATTTTATTGTTTTTAAATTCCACACAATTTGCCTCCTAAGTGCCACGTTACCTCAGGTAATGGTCTCAGAAACCCATGTGGTTTTAGCCCAGGCAGCGTGAAGAAAATCGATTTACTCACAGCTGTACCCATATTTTCTTTACATATACAGACCACTAGATCCCCCCGAGATCAAGAAGCTGTTGGCTGACCCCCCGGGTACTACGTAAAGCCCAATGCCATGCACCTCCAGTCGGAGCAGTCGATTACCCACTTACAAAAAGGGTTACGCCCACTAAAACCACATCCAGATTCATAATGGAGCCGAGTACAGCAATTATAATTTGCGGCTGTAATAATAAATTCTATTTTAAGTGTGGGTTAGTCGTCTTATAGACAAAGCCAGTGGTTACTAGGCATTACCACTGGATTTACAATACCCTGGCCATCATGGCCTTTGAAGTTGAAGTGGACAAAAGTCCCAAGTGGCTCGACACTAATAGCTGTAGTAGTAGTAGTAGTAGTAGTAGTAGTAGTAGTAGTAGTAGTAGTAGTAGTAGTAGTAGTAGTAGTAGTAGTAGTTACCTGCCCGAGGTTCCACTGTCCGGTTGCCATTTTCGTCCATGAAGATGAATCGTCCTCCGGTGAAGTCGGAGCCGTAGTCGGACAGGTACAACAGTGAGGTGTAGTCAAAGGAGCCGTAGGTCACCTGACAGTGAAAGAGGAAGGCAGGATGCTGATGTTCAGCGGGTATGAAAGGTAGCATGGTACCATCTTAGGATGCAAACATCTCCTTGTTCAGTCATTCCCAAAGATGTTTTAATGAAGATGAGACTGTTTCTGCTCTACCCCTAACGCTAACTCGTGAAGTACATAAAAAGATTTTAATCAAGTCCTTATTAAAACTTGGCCAGAACTGTAACCATGACACCAAACTGGTCATTATGTATGGCCTCGAGTCAATGCCAGAAATGTTTTGTGTTCTTATTATTTTATTTTATTTGCCTGTTTGAATGATTGTGTGTTGTCATGGATGCTCATGCTTTTGATCTACATTTTAAACTGCAACATGAAACTTTTAATGGTTGCCCATCAAGGGAATACTAAATAAACTGAGTGGTTTAAAGATTCAAGATCTTTTAAGGTGATTCTCTCTTTTCAAGAAGACTAGGGCTGTGTATTGGCATAAATGTGGCAATATGATTCACATCCCGTTGGAGGGGTTACAAATCAATGTATGCGAAAACTGTCATTGTATAAAGAACACTACCATATGCATAAAAAGTGATAAAAAAAATACTTTTTTATGGAACTGTATGTTCTGCATTTGCATTTATAACAAATCCTGTAAGACCCAACAGTCAGGATCTCTCAACCTCACCTGCACTGATTTTGAAATTGCTTGAATACCCTTTTACACATCATTGCTGTGAATTGCTCTGCATACAGCGTCACTGTTGCAAATCAGATTTCATTGCAACAGTGCTGCATTGTGATCACTTCACACAGCGTGTCCCTGGAGATTTATCCTCCTCATGCGTACTATTTGCTGAGCTAAGTGACCACACAGGGCCTGTAAAGCTGGTCTTTCCTGCCACTGGCGTGTCTCAGCCACGCTTGTGGCCACTCGGTCAGACATCCTAGCTGGAGAGAGAGTAATGTGTGGTCTCCTCTCGCGGGCTCACTTGCTGCTGACTCCTCAACTGAACGGCTCTCCTCAAAAGTCCTTTGGGACTGATTAAATAAAAGAGTCGTAAAAAGGAAAAAGAAACTTTTGCACTAACATGAATCTCATAATATCCAACAGCGATAGATCAAATAAGGGCGTACTTGTAAGTCCCACCGGTGCAACTGCTTATGCAACTAAATGGATTGTGGTTTTAAAGGCAGCTGTAGCTCATGGGGAGAGTGGTCGTCCTGAAAACATCCGTAGCCGCACAACAGCGTCTGAATGAGGCCGCTGCCAGCGCTACTTCTGGCGGACCAGCAACAGTTTGATTCAAAACCGGCAGGACGGCAGTCATTTTTTACTGTGTGAACGCACATTACTCTACACACCTTGCTGCAAGAGCCGCAAGAGAGCGACGAAAGAGCCGTATGCGGCTCTGGATCACGGGTTGCCGACCCCTGCCCTAGACGTTGAAGTCAGGTAGGACAACAAATCTTTTTCTCCACAAAGCGCGACCAGTTTGTTGTAGTGAAATACTGTTGAGTGGTATCGGTTCTTGGTATCGGCAATTGAAACCGAATACGAGTACGAGTATTTTAACGCAGTATCGGCCCCGATACCGATACCGGTACTAAAAGATGCTAAAATGTGACATGGAACTTATGAGAATCACTTGAAAACAGTTGAAATCTCAAATCAACCAGGTCTGAAAGCAATGTGTACAGGGACCACTACAGGGCGTACTATATTAACCAGCTGGTGTACATGTTTAGCAGTAAGGCAAGACAAGGTCATGAAGGAAAATACTGCTTTTGACATTGACAACTATGATCCTGTTTCATGAAGGCGAGATTATCCCGGCCATAAATGAGAGGAAACACACTGTCAGTGCCGTCCCACTACGCCTGGCGCTTTGACACCATATCAGCGATATGATCGATGGGGAGAAAATCCACCACCAAAGGCGTCCGAGGCCATTTACATTTAAATGAGGATTGGCTTTCGTCAATTAGCACCAAAATGGTGACAGAGACAGATGGGAAGAGAAGTGGGTCCTTACAGATTGCACTGTTGCAGCTGTCGAGGGCGAGCGGGAGAGGATGGGGTGACAAGTATTAATATGGACGAGGCAACTGCAAACACTCTTACGTTCCAGGAAATACCGCGAGCAAAGTGAATATGGACTGTTGGCCATTCATTTAACAAGAGAAGAACACACGAAAATATTGAGGCGGGTGCTTCGAAAGCGATGCCAAGACATAACATCCCCAGGCCGATACATTCAAACACAATCCTCCCAAAAACAACATTCAGGGATGCCAGCTGCAAATATGTATATATGTATATCCCAATCCAACTAAATAAGTTGTAAGGCATTTCCACTTTTACCCCCAAACACACACATCCCACTTGTTTGAAACGTGCCTCAAGGTCTTCTATGAGACTCAGCTCAGAGACCGAGGCATTAACAATCCGTCTTGAAGGGGAATATACTCTTATATTTTTTCTCCTTTCTTATTTTAAGAAATTATTTGAGAAATGACTAAAACCAGCAGCAGCTCAATGTCTGCACTGATGATTAATCTTTAGGGAGGGTCTGTGGCTTTAGGTTTCTAAAAAAGACAGTCTTTCCAATTTCTCAAAGATCAGTGTTTAAGCAAACCATTGAATATTTCATTTCAAGAAAACATTTTGAAGATGATCAAAACGCATCCATCCATTTTCTCCTGCCAAACTGATTCCGTGCCTCATTGGCAACACGTTAGAGAGCCGGTTCGTTTAAAGCTACATGCAGCGGCGTGTCGTCCAACCACACCTTAAGGCCAAAGTGTTCACCGCTTTCAAAACGCCACGCTCAGGTGCTCCACACTTCCCCTGCAGCGAGGCGGCAAACCGCTGAAACCAGCTCGGTAAGCCTGCAGAGAAGCTCAGCTCCCCGTTGGTAAGGGCGGCCATTAGCATTCGTTGCTAACCTAGGGTGAGCTAACTCAGGTCGGATGATTTATTTCATGATGACAGCTACTACCACCTGGCGATTGTGCACCTCCTCCGAGTCCGGCACAGTTCACATCCACGTCTCTCCAAAATGAGTGAAATTTGTGATAATTATACTCTGATGAACAATTAATCAGACACCTCCGTCTGCACTAGTTGCCTAGTCTGTTGTCTTTAATTGCCTTTTTATATTGATCTTTTTATTCTATATAATATGTATATATGTACAATGAGAGCTACGTGTAACCGGAGTCAAATTCCATGTATGTGTAAACACACATGGCCAATAAAGCTGATTCTGATAACATGCACATTAATTACATTACACAAATCTGAGGCTTTTATCCAAAGAGACTTACATGATATACAGTAGACCGTAGACACAGCAACGGTGAGCAATGAGGGTTAAGTGTCTTGCTCAAGGACACAACGACATGGACTAGCGAAGCTGGGGATCAAACCACCGATCCTCTGATTGAAAGTCGAACCTGCTAACCACTGAGCCACAGTCGCCCCAGAAGCGTGGTTTTGTGAGGTCGTAGGCGACCTAGGCCGAAAACTACGCAACCCCCTCGTCGCTGTACCAAAGGGTGAGCCCAGCTGCCCATGTTGGGAACTTGCATCTGAAATGGGATAGTTTCCATTTTCCATCCATCCATCCATCCATCCATCCATCGTCTGAACCGCTTATCCTGTTTAAGGTCGCGGGGCGCTGGAGCCGATCCCAGCTGTCATTGGGTGAAGGCAGGGTTCACCTGGACAAGTCACCAGTCTGTCACAGGGCTCATATAGAGACAGACAACCATTCACACCAACGGGCAATTTAGAGTCCAATTAACCTGACATGCATGTCTTTGGACTGTGGGAGGAAGCCGGTTTCCATTTTGTTTTACACAAACCATAATGAACATAGGGGAGGATTGGAAGGTAGATTGACTGTAAACTAAAGAGCTTTGCTGTCAGGTTAAAGCTGACATCATTAAAGACATCCAGATGATTCTCATCAGCTCATTTAATGGGAGCAGACTTAACCCAAGCCATGTCATTAGATATGCACAGCTCTAGATGATTTGCTCCCAGTAACAGCTTGTTATCCGTTTGATAAAGTCAACAGCCCCGCCCCCTCTGTGCGACCAGCATGTACCAGAATGCTGCTTCTCTCGGGTCACCTGAGGGAGTCGCGGCTCTGTGTGCGTTACCTTGTCTATGTGTGGGTGCCAGTACTCGTCGTGCTGGGTCTTCGCTATCGTGCTGTTGATTCTGGAGAAGAAGGTGGGCTTGGTGAGGTACAACAGTTTCGGGTCCAACCCAAACGTCTCGGCGATAACGGCCTGGATCCGTCCACGTACATTACTAGTGGTGAAAAACATAAGATCGGACTTAAAGAAGTATGATTTATAACACATTATAAGTGAGCAACTTTGGGCAACACATTGTCTGACCTGCAGTTTAGTAATGAATGATATAGTTAGGAATAATGTTTGCCATTATTGTAAAGTACCATCATTTGAGTTTGTCACTTTTTATAAATAAAATGTCATGGCATTTGGGGGGAGGGGAATCTCTTGATTTTGATTCCTTAGTCACCTGTAAAGCTGGAAATCCTCTTGTGTGAACACATCACTGATCTGATCCCCAAAATACCTGCAGCCACAATCACAGACAGACAGTCCGGCACAGACAACACCAATCAGGGACAGACACAACCACGAGCACAGAAAAAAAGAGAGCAATAGAGAGAAGATGGGGCTCGTTAGCATAAAGAAATGTTTCGCTGCACGGCACAGTGCACCATTACCCAGACAGGTGTGCCACCCAGCCATCCAAACACACAGCAGATAACTGCTTCACATGAGGGAGTCCCCAATGAGGTGCGAAGGGTGGGATGCTGGCTGGGAATGCCATCGTCATCGCTTCCTGATTAAAATCTACCAAATGGTCCCTGAGGATCCCGTGCCGGCCAGATATATGGGGGGGGCGGGGGGGCAGGTGATCCAACAAAAAGTGGCACACTGCTGGCAGTGATGAATGAGGGTGTATGGCTCACTGGACCTGGAGAGGACAGCCCAAAAGGGCCGCCATCAGTGAGATTGATGACCGACGCTGTACTTTTGGGGCATGTATTTCAGCAAATGTTACATCATATGCAGGATGTCATTCTTGCTGGGCATATAATTAGTGTAGACATTGACAAGAACAAAGACAACATGTACTTTCCCACCTGTAGATGTTGACAAACTGTTTACCCATGGACAACGCTCCAGAGTGCAGGTCCAGTATGGAAGCCTGGAGGGATCAAAAAGAGTCGGAGAAGAGGAGGGATTAGTGCACATAACATTTGGGTTGGCCTAATAAATGCTGGCAGTTGATGACATTGTGTCAAAGTGGATCGCTGCTCCCTCTGTGGTCTTTTTGGTGGAGTTCTCATTCTGCCCTTTACTTGTTATTGAGTCAACTCCTTTGGGACACTGCTGTTTTCCACAAGCCCAAAAAAAGTTGTTTTCTCTGATGCTCCCCCCTTCACTTAACACTCCATAAACAGTCCCTTTATTAGGCTGAGGGCCTGGCCTGCTGGGGACGGAGGGCAGGGTGGAGCATGCAGGGACATCTGGACCAGCCGGAGCGCCACTGACTGTGACAGTCTGCCCCCTAGTGTCAAGCGAGGTTCATTACAGCAAGCAGTCTGGAGCGTTATGGAGCTAAAAGCTGGGACAAATGTGGGATTTCTAAGCTGCTGCAGCTGCTGGTGGCAATAGTTCTTAACTGAAGATATAATGTTAATGTAAAGAATATTGGAAACACAGCCATGTCAGTTATGACAGGACGGATGCTAATCTGTTGTTGTTTCACAATCTGTATTCAATAAAAAATTGTATTAAGTTACAACCAATCAAAACTTGGGTTTAGTCAATTTTTTTTAGACAAACTGGACAGGATTTGAGTTTTGGGATACAACGGCTCAGAAGTCAGAACAGTGACGAATGTCTTTGGGACGTCAGGTCACCCGAACTGTACCAGTGATCGTCAAGTAACTACAAAGTGTGTATGGATCAGTTCATTTTAGTGTAAAAAGGGTTAGGCCTTCACGTGGTATTCTAGTCTTATTTTCAACAAATCCCATGAAAAGATGCAAAATCAACAAAGAATTGATCCTACTAACAAGTATTATCTGTGTATCTCATGTCTGATTGAACCATATTTACCAGGAACACGCTGCAGTTTAATTGGTGTTTGAAGTAAAACGGCCTGCAAACTTAAGGAGAAAAGCAAAGGACTCGCAAAGAGACGATCCCTAGAAATAGACAGGAAGGACGGCCTCTGATCAAGTAAACCCAGTCAGACATCAACCCCTCTGTGAAAGTCTTCCAACAGTACTCACTCCTCCGTCTGACCCGGCCAGCGCCAGCCCTCTCTCAGCCAGCCTGTGAGTCGGAGACAGAAAGCATGCAAAGTGATCTCAGAAGAGATGGAGGACGACCAATTGTGAAACAACAACGAGACTCGCTGCACAGCGCCAAGAGTGTTCACCTCCTGAGGACCTGAGCTTCCTCCCTCGTCACCACGCCGTCGGTGACCGCGCGGCCACACTTCTGAGGGGTGCATCCTGGGAGAGAGAGAGAGAGAGTAGAGTTAATGCCGTAAGAAATTAAAGACTCTCCCTCTAGCCTCTTGATGAAACAAATACCTCTCTGGTTGTAGCTTTTCAGTTCGGAAGATTTGTTGCTTATTCTGTCTTTTACGAAAGAAAACTGAATACCCTTTGGATTGTTGGTTGAAAACGAGACATCTGATGACGTCCACTCAGGCTTCGGGACGTTTCCAGTTTGTCCGTAGGTACAGGTGTCTGTTATTTTTTTTCTGGATCAAATCCAGAGCCCTTTTAAGACTTCCCAAAAAGTGCTGTGAACCAAGTCACGTTTACAGCACAGTCATGACAGACATCCTACCTTATCGGTCAGACGGTAACATTTCCGTCACCCTTTCAATACACAAGTCCAAACTGAATACATTTACAGCAAGATTAGAACAGCAGATGGTTAAATGAAAAGAGAAATTAAAGACAAAACCATTGCTACATTATTTTATGTAGTATCATCTCTTACGCTCAAAGCAAATGTTACCTTTAATGAACCCAGTTGAATGAGACAAATCAAACCCTTCTTCTCCTGTCAAAAAAAACTACCAACCGTCTCCCTCCTCATATTTTTATTTAACTTTCCTTCATGCCGACAATGTGGATGAATAGATGAAAATCCAGCGAAGCTTCTTCATACATCATGTAGCAAATGGACATGAAAGGAGAATCCCAAATGAACTTCCTTTCATTCTGTGCTTCTGCATCAATAAATAATGGAACCGACGAAGAACGGTTATGTAAAAGATGTGTCAGAATGCCAAAAAGCTATCGTGTTAACAGAATAAAAAACCAGCATTGTTACGTATTCCATGTCTAAGTGGGGCTTCATAGTCGTGATTATTTATTTAAACTACTATTTCCAAGGCAATGGAAAAACAACCCTACTTCAGCTTAGTCTTAAGTTTGGCTAAATTCGGTGGGAAACTGCACTTTTCACTTGACAGACGCATGTCTCACTTCAACAAATAACCTCATCAGAGATGCTCACTGCGGTGACCATGGTGACGTTACACGGCCTGAATAAACACACGTCTCTGGAGGAGGAGGAGGCGTGTTTCAGGTCTCAGTTTTCCTACTCCCCACATCTGGAACAAGGTCCCTGAAAGCTGCAGGTCTGCTGAGACCCTCAGCTCCTTTAAAACCAGACTGAAGACATTTCTGTTTGCTGTTGCCTTTAATTAAACCAGATTCTGCATCTTACTACTGCATTTTATATCTTAAACTGCACTGCAACTTTTATTCAATTCTGTATCTATCTATTTTTGCTTTTTTCTTTTTAACTATTTTTTATTGTTTTAATGAATGTTCTTAATTGTTTTTAAATCTTTTATTTTGGATTGTGTTTTTATGGTTGTATGTGAAGCACTTTGAATCGCCTTGTGTTGAAATGTGCTATACAAATAAACTTGCCTCTTGGCTTGTTTGTACCACGTAAGTGCACAAACAAGCAGGTTAGTATTTGGTTTATTTCAGCTGCTCCACCTATCAAATATGCAATCCTGCAGTGCAGATGCAGTCACCTAACAGCTAGGCTGTGCTACGTCGCCATCTAGTGGACTGCCACCATGCCGTTTCACACCATTTCAGATATCAAAGGGAAAATAGTTTGAATGTTTGATGGTGTATTAGAGAACAGAGTTTTCCAACTTCCAATACTTAGATGACTGACTAGCGTTGGAAATCAAAGGTATTTTTCAACCTGGATCCTATATTCCATGTTATGTAACAGTTTTATTTTTAAATCGGTCCAGTATTGAGGGACAGCGCTGTGGCCCAGCAGCTGCGAAACAAGTGAGCAGCATCAGCATCTCTCTCTTTATCTCCTCTGCTCTTCAATATATATTCAAAAAAATTGACCCTTTAACTTTTTTTGTACAAAGCCCACTGTGGATGGTGGATTTCTAAAATGTACAATCCAATGTGCCACTCAATCAATTGCCATTGTTTGTTGTTTTTAGGCTGGTGAGTGAAGCAAATCTAGCAGCCATTATCTAGCAGCGTGTTGTGTTTATCAAGCAGGCTTGGCTTTAGCATCGTTGTGTTTGCACAGCAGAGGTGTCAGGTATTGGGTGTGGCACGGTGCAGTGCGGACCAGAGCCTCACCCGGATAGCGTTTGTAGTTCTCGTAGTCCTCGGAGCACTGGACGTAGTAGACTCTGGGCTGGGGGGAGACCAGCTCACCCTGGCGGACTAGAGTTTCTGTGACCTCACTGTCCAGAGAGGTCACGTACAGCCACACCGCCGCCGTGCACACGCACACAGCGCCCAGCAGCAAGGCTGCCAGCCCCCGGGACCCCCTCCATGCCGATCCCTGCCGCAGAGCGTTGCCTCTGACCAAGACAGAAACACAAAACGCAGACTACTATAATAATAATATGAAATTATGACTGAAAAAACAACATATATATGTTTTAGGAGAAAGAAAAAAACGTAAACAATAAACCAGCTATGATCGGCCAACCGAACAGTACACACCACCAACAAACCTGAGTCAGTTGTAACAACTTAAAGCCACGAGTTGTCTTTGAGAGTGCCTGAAAGCTCGTTAGAAAAAAGAGAAGTAGAAACAATTAGCTAAAAGTAACAACGGATACATACAGTCTAAGTAGTTCGATAAAAGTGGTTTATAATTAGTTTGCTAAAAGTAATTGATAAATAGTTAAAAGTCCAGTTTCTGCTCCTCCGAGTGTAATCAGTATGAATTCATAACCCACAGAAACATTGTTTCAACATCCACTTTTGTTTACATAACATTTACATTACATTTCATTTAGCTGAGGCTTTTACCCAAAGTACTTACATGCTATACAGTAGACCGTAGACACAGCAACGGTGAGCAATGAGGGTTAAGTGTCTTGCTCAAGGACACAACGACATGGACTAGCGGAGCCAGGGATCGAACCATCGACCCTCTAATTGAAAGTCGGACTTGCTAACCACTGAGCCACAGTCGCCCCATGTTTACTTTCAACCTTTAAAATCTGTTGAAATTAACACATCTGGAGGGTCGACAAAGGTACTTGAACTCATCCTATAGGTTTGTGGGCGTTTGTCAGAGAAAAGAGGTGAGCAACCACACGCTGTAAATATAACATGAAAGCCCCTAAAGATCCTGTGTACTGAGCAGTTTAGAGAGCACTACCAGATGTAACTAGAGCAAAATAAATGTGTTCTCAGTTTTTACTTAGATCAGGGTTAGAGACCAGCCATAAGCAGTGCTGTCATCGTGGCCAACACCTCAATGCCGTCTGACCTGTTTTATTGGAACAAGTAAAACACCCAACCTAGATTGTGCACGTGATCATCTTTTTTACTCTGGCACCTTATAGGACACCCATTAAAATAGACTAATCACACGGGTGTGCTCTGTCACCTGAACGCACCACGGTGGAAAGGAGCATCACTCTGTGATGGTGATGATGACGAACACAGTTATTTTCATTTCCGATTAATCTGTTGTTGAATTATTCAAGCAAACATCATTTTAATACACGGACACAGAAAAACATATTGGAAATAAACAAAGTAGAAATGCAAGAAAAAAAAGTAAAAGTATAACTCTAGAAAGAAATGTAAGATATTGATTCATCTATTCATGTGCCAATTAATTACCTACATGTATTTCCCCAGTATTCATTCAAATAACTATCATTTCATCTATGTATTTCTTCATGCATGTATACATTTATTTATTTTGTATGAGGATGTATTTCTTCATTTAATTTGTGTGATTATCCTCCGTGACACAAACAGGAATGCGACATGTGAAAGTAGAGATAAAGTGGTAAAAAGCTAGAGACACAATCAACTACGTCATGTAATCACGATATGGTGAACAACAACAGAAATAACGCATTAGCATGTATACATGTGCTTCTCTTTGAAGGCCATAATCACAGTGGACACTAGTATCACATGGAGCTCGGCCCCCTCGTTCAGCTGACAGGACCCGGCGGACCCCCCCTCCCGCTCGGCTTCACGCAGCAGCGCTGGCGCCGTCTCGCTCGCTCACCTTTTGATTTTCTTCTCTATCTCCGGGTTATTCGCGCCCTGTGGGTTCCTCATTCGCAGCAGCGCCATTTTGACTCAACAGACCTGCAACGTAGCAGCAACAGAAACACCGTCAGACACGGTTATTCTGTCCTCGCCTGACCATAGCCGTGTGCAGCCCCGCTAACAGCTCGTGCCACCGCCTGAATCCCTCTCCACTTCCTCGTCAACGCGTGCGCGCCCATCCATTGGCTCCCTGGAAGAGAAAGCAATGTTTTCATTGGACCGCGTCCAGGTCCAATTGAGCTCGACTACAGTGCGTGGTTGCGAAAACAGACCATTTGGGTTTTGTGCAAATCCTGAATGATACCTGAATGTCTTGTGCTTTACAGATGTTTACAGGTGTTTACAGATGTTTACAGCATGTAGTTCTTCCATCCATTGCTCTCCCCGCGCAGACTAAACCAATCGATCCCCGCGTCTCTTGTGCAGCAGTCGATCTCCCTCACAACAATAACATCCTCCTCGGAGTGCCAGTCCTCTCTAATACGCTGGCTTGGTGTCTGCTGTCCCGGTGAGTGAATCAAATGATCTGTTGTTCATTCTCAGACACAACACACAGTCACCTGTTCATTAACATGAAGCTCCATCCGTGCCTGCAGTCTGTAAAGGGCAGAATGGAGGGACCACCATGGCCCAAAGGAAAGAAACTGGTTCACCTGGATTTGAAAGGTGCCCCCCCGAGGGTAGAATACCTGCACAAGGTAAGCGCACTGCAGCTTCCTGTGTGATCTGATTGTATTATGTAACTATTAAAAGGGTTTCATGTCCACTCCATGTGTGTTTCAGCTGATCGAGCTGTTCTCTCAGCTGGGAGTAGATGGCCTGCTGGTGGAGTACGAGGACATGTTTCCTTATGATGGGGAGCTGAAGCTGCTGCAGGCCACAGCTCAGCCTGCTTACAGGTGCAGTTTGGCACAGGAACACCCAGAAACCGCCTGTTTTCTTTCCTGATTTATGGGCTGGGTGGAATTGTATGTGCTATAACCATTCCAGTGTGGGATGAAGAGATCAAACTTCATGTGCAGGTTTGGCGTGCCAAAAAAATAAAAAAAAAGCTTTGGTACAGGAAGTTCAATGTCTGTTTACTGCCTGCTCTGTTCTCAGCCGAGAGGCGGTACTGTCGATGCAGGAATTTGCCAAATCTAAGGGCGTGGAGGTCGTCCCACTTGTACAGACGTTTGGCCACATGGAAGTGAGGCGAACATCCTGTTTGGAAGTGTTTTTTATATTGGATTTGAATGCTTAATTCAGCATCCATGTTTGTCTTTCACCGGGTGACCGTCCCTCCTCCGTTACAGTTCGTGCTGAAGCATCGGCCCCTGTGGAACCTGAGAGAGACGGCACCCTGCGTGGGCACCCTGAATCCCCACCGAGAGGAAGGGGTGAGGCTGGTGATGGAGATGCTGAGGCAGGTGGTGGAGCTGCATCCAGGCTCGAATACTCTGCACATCGGAGCAGACGAGGTACAGCGTGGTCCCATGTGAGGCGACAGCCAGTCACGGTGGCAGGCGTCATCGTTTCATCTTTTTTATTTTGTATTCCTCGAGGTGTACATGCTCGGCGAGGGGGAGGAGTCCAAGCTGTGGTTGGCCTCGCCCGGACGTACGGTGGAGCAGCTTTTCCTAAATCATGTGACCAAGGTGGCCCAGGCCATTAAGGAGGCGTGGCCACACATGACCATCATAATGTGGGACGATATGATGAGAGGCATGAGCCAGGACACGCTAAAAGGTACTGGTTCCTACTAAACCACGTGAGCCCTGATATCTGAAATACACGTTATCGATTATTATAATCGAGGACACCTTCTAGCAAGCTTGACCTTTCTGAAAGATGAAGGTGATGATGATGGTGGTCAGCTCTATAAGGCCATTGATCCGTTAATGAGTATATTTGATGTAGCAGTGGTGGAATTTAGCTTGGTACTTTTACTTTAAGGTACTTTGAGTATTTCCATTTCATGCTGCTCCGTAGTTCAAGTAAAATTTTAACTTTTCACTCCAACACATTTATCAGACACTTACAGTTAGTAGTTACTTCTGAAATTAGGGTTTGGATCAAATAAAACATTTTTACTAAATGAGTAATGGTAAAATGCTACATATACATGCGACCTAATCCAGTAATATACTATCTCTTCCTGGGGCAATGTTTTCTGCATTGAGCCCCACTACTGTTGATCCGTTAAGTACATTTTTGCTAATAATACAGACCTACTTTACAGACATAGTGAAGTATTTCTACAGTGCAGTTTTGCTACTTTGAGTAAAGGATGTGGCTCCAACAATAGTATTAATATTCCAAGAAATAACATGAAAATGAAAAACTTTTCCTGATAGCTGGGACTGTAAGTCCTGGTGGCCTTCAGATGCCATGATGAGAACAGCTGGTTTTGGTATCCACAACAGCTGGTTTTGGTAAAATCTAGACACATTGGAATGTGTCTAGATTTTACTGTTGTCATTGATATCTTTTCTCTTTTTTTTTTTTTTAAATCCATTTGACAGCTAGTGGCCTCGTGGGATTGGTCCAGCCCATGTTGTGGGACTACACCCCTAATCTGGACGTGAACACAACTGGTAGGGAACCGTATGCTGTGGACATCAGTGCTCAAACATCATTACAATACATTACATTTAATTTAGCTGACGCTTTTATCCAAAGCGACATCAGGCTCATGCACAGGGACACATACTCTGCGACATGCACAGAGCCCGGTTAGTAGTGATGTGTATCCCGTGTTGTCCAGTGTCTCTGCTGGAGAAGTACTGCGGTGCCGGGATGTCCGACCTGTGGGCGGCCAGCTCCTTTAAGGGCTCCACCTGTGCTTACACCTGTGTGCCCAACACGCAGAGGCATGTGGATAATCATGTGCAGTGGCTGAAGGTGGCTGCCGCTTTATCTGCGGCTGTCAACCTGCAGGGCATCGCCATCACAGGCTGGCAAAGGCAAGTAGTAGAGGGATTATTTCACTCCTTTTGTACATCTGTGTATGTGAGAATGCAAAGCAGGGCGGTGGTGATGGAGAGCAGGCGGGTCTATAATTAAGCCGTCCATTTGTGGCTCCAACCTTTTAACTTGTTAGGGTTCGAAGGACTTTGTTCACCAGAGATACCCGTGACGTTTCATTTGCTCTTTTAACACGCCCCCTCCCCCCGTCAGGTATGACCACCTGTCGGTGCTGTGCGAGCTGATGCACGTGGCCCTTCCGTCGCTAGCGGCCTGTCTCCAGACGCTCAGCCACGGTCGGTTCAGCGCCGAGGCTCAGAGCGAAGTAGCCAAGAGGCTGGGCATCTCCTCAGTGGAGGTAGAGGCCATTGGGAGGTGAGGACCGACATTGTTCCATCATGAACCACACCACGCCGTCACTGCAGTGTGTATCCAGGCTAATAGGAGTTTGTTCCACGTGGCCTTCAGGATGACTGCGGACGAGTCGCTGTTCCCAGGAAGGAGGCTGGCAGAGTTAACTGTGGAGCTCAATTCACTGCTGAACTCTGAGGACATACGTTTTTTTGAAAACAACATGTGAGTTATGGGCAGTTATCACAAGATCCTAATTCCAATATGACCTTAAAATGATAGTTTGACTTGACTTTCATTCATCAAAAGATCAATATCACTCTCATGAACGTACGCTTCAGGCAACCACATTGTTACGATTCCCTTTCATTAACTAAAAACACTAAGTACTACATGACGTGAGGTTCTTAATGTTTTCTAAGATAAAAACAAGGACAACGCTGTCGAAAGAACCTGTCAATCACAAGGTAGCCACGCCATAACCGTTAGTTAGCTACTAGCCGCTGGCCCCGCCATCGCCATGTTGAGAGCCACGTGGGGCAATCCATGAATATGCTCAGAATGTGAAATTTAGCACCTTTGGTTAACTTTAGACAGAGCCAAGCTAGCCGTTCCCTCCTTTTTCCACTCTTCGTGCTAAGCTAAGCTATCCGGCTGCTGGCTGTAGCGTCATATATAGCATACAGACATGAGTGGTATCAATCTTCTCGTCTAACTCTCAGCAATAAAATTATATAATATAAGAATACATTTCAAAATATCCAACTGTTCTTTTAACCTTTGAAGTGACAGCTGCATAACTTTGTGCCCGTGCTACTGTAGGTATGTCAGAGGTTGGTTCAGCCCCTACCACCAACAGAAGAAGATGGTAAGCCCTCTCATCGCCATGCAGATTCACAGCCAAGCATCAACGTGAGAATTACTCGTTCTACTACAGCGTCCCGAAATGACTTGAGAACTCTGTTTAGCATTTAACAAAAAGCCCATCTGATCACGTCTCCTCAGGTATTTGACGACGTTACAAGAGAAGGCGGCAGCGGTGAGAGAGGAGATGGTGTGTCTTTACCCAGAGTCGACAGCTCAGGAGTGGATCGAGGAACACGTCAGCCCAGTAATGGCGCCTCTACAGAGGATAACGGAGGACATCGGCGCCTGTGTCAAAGATATGGTGCCGTAGAATATGTTGCCAGTTGAGAATCAAACCGCCACATATTGTATTTTGCAACCAGCACTTAAATTAACAGGTGAAACTTTTACCTGTAAATCTGCAAATTGTAGCAAAAAAGGAAATTATGTTAAAAGGAAACTTTGTTTACAATTAAAATAACTTTATATAATTCCTCCAAATGTATCAAAGTAAACAGACAATAAAATCAACCAAAAAAAAAAGAAATACATTTTCTTTCCAGCATAGCACACCGACATCAACAGCCATGATCCCAAAATGTTTGTCCAAAGCACCGAAGTGTTTGCCTGAGATTCGGTCTTTGGTTCACAAAAAGTACATCAATGTTAAGAGACAGACCAACAACAATAACAACAGGCTAAAGGGTTTCACATGTAATTAACTCTCCATTGAGCCGATTACAGTTTGCACATGGGTTGATCCGGATTGCAGACCAGGAATGAATACACATGAAACCAAAAGGTGATTATCAACTCGGTGGTCCAGGAAACGGTGGGAAAAGCACTTTCCATTGACTTGCACATAAACACATATTAGAGTTCATCAGAAAAGCTCGGCAAAACTGTAATCTGGAGTGTATTTCTAAATAGTAATTAGAGTAAAAGAGCTAAGGCATGATATTCACTTGCAAAGAGCTGCATCTAAAAGTACAATTAAAGACAAAAGTCTCTTTTTCCATATTTCCTGGGGCTGTTTTTAAAAACATTTGCATGACGAGATATTTAATTTGGTGATATCCCCAGTTCACATGAAAATAAAGAAATATGTTACTATAGTCTCCTGAGGAAGGAGGCATGCAAGGCATGTGTATAAACACCCTTGGTGTCTTATGCACAAGCTAACAGTATCAGGTGTCGTGAGGGTATCGCTTAAACTGCCCCCTCTGTAACGCCGTAATGCCCCTAAATCAATCCACCCACTGCGGGTCACAGACGGATCAGAGTTTGTCTGCTTCACCATCTGAATCACTGCTGTTGTCCAAAGAATCTTCCTCCTGCTTTTCCTCTTCTCCATACTCTGCCTCTTCCTGCTGCTGCTTGTGTTGCTGCATCTCCTCCAGGCCCAGGAAGCGCTTCAGCAACGCAGCCACCGCCTCCACGTCACTGCACGGAGAACAGGAATATTCTGCGTCATCTTGTGCAATTTGTTCTACTTTCCTCCATAATATTACTTTGTTTTAGTAATAATAACTTAAAAATCAGACGATAAAAAGACATTGATTACAGTCAGATTGAGTCAGAATTACTTCAGCGGGTAATTCACTGTTAACAATACAATATATATATTTTTAGTGGAAGGTTTGTTGTGTGTAGTAAAACCAAACCGATGAGCTCGAAGAGGCTGAAATGCTCCATACAGCTGGGTTAGGTGGGTAGGTTGACCCATGGTTAATTATATATATTAACATTAATGATATATCCACACCACGGTCTTCAAGGATTCATCATGTCATGTTTTAATATAGCGAGCGGTCACTGTGTGATATCAAGCGCATGATCGAGTGTTGTCGTACGCATTAGCAACGAAAGCCTCCTCATAGACGGGTAATTACCAAAATGCAAATACATTGCATGGCTATGGCCGAAGACATTCAGGCCTGTGGTCTGGACGCAGGATAACTGACTTTCATGGGGTGGGCTGTCGGCTGCAGACACCTACTTGCGTCCCCCCAGTGTGGCACTCTGAGTCAGGGGGTAGGAGAAGCCGGCAGCCAGCCGCAGCATCAGCAGGTAGCCCTTCCCTAAATAGCGAACCTTCTCTTCCTGGACGCAGATGTCACACAGCTGTGTCAGATCCAAAACAACTGAGAAAGAGAGAGAAAAATGGTGTGCGAGGGGAAAACTCAAGATTTAAGATTCTGCACTCTCACTCTCTGCAGAGACGACTGTTTATTTGGCTCTGGGTGTGACTGACCTTTCTCTTGGCCCTTCTTCCATAACGTCAGGACTAAAGCGTACAGGCTAAACGTCTTGAGCTCAATCAGGTTCTTGGTTTTGTCAAACACAGCCTCCTCCCATTCCTCCATGTTCTGCATGGCTACAAACAGACAGCCTGCCACGTAGAAAAGCTTCCACAGGATGCTGTCTGTAGGATCCACGCAACACATAGGAATAGAAAAAAGACAAAAAAAGAACGGAAAGTGCCGTGAGTTTGCGGCGCTGAAGGTTATGCAAATTGACATTGAGCAAATGAATTAACAGAAGAAGGTACATGTTGTTTGTGTACCTGAGCTGTAGTACGCAGCTGCCAGCCCGACAGACGCTACCCCTGTAATGAAAATGAGAGGCGAGTTATTAGAGACAATGCAAAGAGAGAACAGAGATGTTTGTTTTATATTCGATTGTGTACACTATATGAACATTACCACGCACAAACACACACTTACCGACAAGAAGAGACCAGGAACGAATGCCCGGAGATCTCTTCAGGTGGAGCAGGGTGGAGCTGTGCTCCTCTACTGTCATGTATCCCATCTGAACAGAGGCAGGAATATTAAGCATATTTCTTATGAAAATAATAACCCTGGCCAGTTCACCCAAATCACAAAAGTCTGACTCCAGGTTGATATTTGTACTATTTCAATTGGTCTTTTTCACCGCACCCTTTTTGACTTTTAGTCTATAGAGAGCAAAAAGCACAGGAGTCTCTGCTCCAAAGGGGCATTTCGAGACATTGGATTGGGTGGTACCAGTGTAAGTGTACCAGTGAGCCATTATTCAGCAGAATGTACTGTATTGTGTACTGGGACATGTCAAAATATTTTTTTTAAAAGGTATATGCACCATTGATTAGCATTAAACGGCATGCTTACTGCCTTAATGTAGGTTCCATTTCATCGCCATTGAGTCCTATAGAGCCTCACTATGACTAAATCTATTTTTTTTTTTTAGATCTTCATTATTTCAGTTTTGAGCTTGGGTGTTGCGTATTTCTAAATTAGTTTCATCAAATTTTAAATGGGCTCAGGTGTTCTACCCGAGGAAAAACTGTATCCAATGCACAGAGAATGGAACCCCAAGCAGGTTGATTACATTACATTTCATTTCATTCAGGTTGATCCAACCACTGCGTGATTAGAAACAATGTCCCTTTGGATAACAGATATGATGCTGGCAAATGGAGGTCCGGGGCTGCACGGTGGCGTAGTGGCTAGCACTGTCGCCTCACAGCAAAAGGGGCCGGGGTTCCAATCCTGGTCTGGGCGGGCCTTCTGTGTGGAGTTTGCATGTTCTACCCGTGTCAGCGTGGGTTCTCTCCGGGTTCTCCGGCTTCCTCCCACAGTCCAAAGACATGCATGTCAGGTTAATTGGACTCTAAATTGCCCGTTGGTGTGAATTGTTGTCTGTCTAAATGTGAGCCCTGGATAGACTGGCGACTTATCCAGGTGTACCCTGCCTTCACCCAATGACAGCTGGGATCGGCTCCAGCGCCCCGCGACCCTAAAGAGGATAAGCGGTTTAGATAATGGATGGAAATGGAGGTCCATCCACCTCCATGGCATTGTGGTTGGGGGCAGAAGTCTCAGAGGATATCTGCATAGCTCAGCACATAAAAACGCAAATCTGCATGGCTCCATGTCAGACGGGGAGACGAATATTTAATATGTTTGCATTTTGGATGATCTGACCCTTTAATTCGATTTGAAAACCAATTAAAACATATAGCAGATAGCTTGGATGTGATGGGGAAGGAACTACAGTCCACACATGTCTGACCAGAAGTGTATAAAGAAACCAACTTGTTGTACGCGACATTTTTGTACCGCTTACCTTAAAACTTCCTTTCCGTAAATGTGCGGCTCGCAGGTTTAGCAAAAGAGCACTTGTACTAGGAAACACATGGACTGAATTATAAGGAAGTTCTTTTCATATTTGTGCAACAACTGTCCTGCATGGGTGACACTTCCTTCCTGGATCCGTCTGCGCTGATTGGACGAGATCGGTTTCTCCCGCCTTCAAAATAAAAGCTTGAACTGCCTTTTTATTTTAAAGGATTGGGCTGTGGAGTCCGTTTACAACGCAATACTTTCAATAACCTACAACCCAATTACATCATTTTTGTTTATGTTTTGTACTCTATGTCTCCAGACATACTTTGAATACTGGCCATGGTCTCTCTATGTACACGGAGACGCTTCCCGACCGATTGGGAGGCTTTAACGCAAGACATAATGATAATTTTCTAATAATAATTGTCTGCAATGTAAAGTCAAGAGCGGCTCTTTGTAAATGCCCTGACCAGCCAGCCACTCTGGCAAAAACCCAAAGGCTTCCGGAGCAGACAGCTAAACATAGTGCGCATGTGCAGTGGATTCACCGGGGTGCACAATGGAGGCGGACGTACACAGACCCGAGTGGCCTGAATACTAGAAGCGTTAGTTTGAACTGCGGTGTTATGAAATAGCCGCACAGGTCGGGGCGGGCAGCGGCGGTGACACCGACCACAGGCGGCTTGACTTGAACCCAGAAAGAGTTGACCTGCGTGGGGCTGTCTGCGGCCACCGCGGCTCTTCTGCTTGTCCTCTGCTTTCTTCTCCCCCGCCCCCACGTCTTTGTCCGAAAGAGCAGCGGAGTACCAACCGGTGAGTTACCTTAAAAATGCGACCATTTAGTGTCAGCACGGGGCTGCTGTCACGCTGTTCACCAACACACCGCTTCAATGATCAGAGAGAAAGGAAAAGGCCTGTAACGCAATAGCTAGCAAATGTTTAAAGTTGGCTCAAATCAAATTGCACGTAAGTTGCGTTCACGGTACTGTGTGTGACTGTGTGTCTGTCTGTCTGTCTGTCTGTGTGTGTGTGTGTGTGTGTGTGTGAAATGATCGTGAGCTGTAATAACATGTTCACCACAGGAGTTGACATTTCTAGTTGCACTCAGTGTGACATTGTGAGGGATTTCACAGGTCGATGTCATGGCTTTTGTTTTTGTTTGGCAACTGTGTGTGTCTGTAATTAACGCAAGCCATTAAACATTATAATGACAGGCTGCACTAGTTGCTGTTCATTGCCCCCAGTCATTAAAGATCCGCTGGCTCAGTGATAAGAGGGCTGCCTGTGATAGGATGGCAGTCTAGAGGAGGGGCGTTGCAGCGGGCTGCAGACAGTCATGATGCCACTGCTTCCACACGCCAATGATCAGCACTGCCGTCCGTCTATCAATTTACAGATAACCTGCCTGGAAAAATGTCAGGGGTCAACATACCAAAGCGCAAGGAGAAGTGTGAGAACTGCACCAAACAGGTGAATATTCTGGATCCGTATCTCTGCGTTGACTAAACTTGTACAAGATGAATTTGGAAAAACTGTGCCGCGCTGTCAATCATGATAATATTAATTGATCTTCCTCCACACCTGCAGTGCAACAAGAAACAGAGTGACGATGGCTCCAACTCGCACCATGAGCGAGATGAAGCCAACGGGCAGGTAGGGTCTTGATTACTCACCGATTTTAAAAGTTATTCCGATTGATCTAGTTTTCCTAAAGGACGATTCGTCCTATCTCGCATGTCAGAAATCACGTGGTTTAATGCTAAAACAGCCAAAGCCGGTTGTGTAACTTCTCCCAGAGATTTCTAAAGTCTGACACAACTAAATTGCTGGAGTTCCCCTTTTTTTAAATGTCACATTTCTCTCTTTTCAAACACTCCTCCTATTTCCTCCCCAGGTGCACGGAGGATCCCAGCTGCTGCTGAGTGCCTGTCTGTCCTGTGACGGCTGTCTGTCAGAGGACGAGAGCCTGAAGATCTCCCAGCAGAGCCTGGAGCAGGTGGAGCGGGTTCTGGCCCTCAACAAGGTAACGGCCTCTTGAACGCCACCGGGAGGCCGGGGAGCAGCCAGAGCAACACCTTGACGTTGGTCCCGTTGTTTCTGTCCCCGTCAGAAGTGCGATGTGTCGAAGCACAAGCTGCTGGTGGCGTCGGTGTGTCCGCAGTCGCTGCCTTTCTTTGCCGTCAAGTTTGGTCTGGACGTCACCGAGGCCGCCCACAAGCTCTGTGGCTTCCTCAAGAGTTTAGGTGAGCAAGTGGCATTCATATATATGGCTGTTTAAGTGTCACAAAAGTAAACCTATTTTCTGAAGTGCAGTTATTTAAGGTATTTGACATGTGCTACTTTGTTCTTTCACATTTCGTGCCTCATAAAGTCATTAGTTTCATTCAATCAGAAAAAAAAGGTTTGTTTTGACAGCTTTATTTTATTTAAAATTCCACTTAGTATTTATAAAATAAAAAAAGAAATTGTCTTCGTGAAACGGTGAAAGACATTTCTTCATGCCTGGCGTGGTAACTTCCCCCCACTCGTATCTATCAGAGATGCTCGACATTCTCCGACCCCCTCTGTCTCCCACAGCCTCTGTAGACACCTGTATTTTTGTATCTTATGTATGTTTTTCTATATTTATTTGGGGACGTATCTTTGTGTATTTATATGTCGTCTCCTTTTCTTTTTCTCAATTTCTATTTGACTTTGTTTAGAAAAAGGTCCACCAGCGCTCAGTGCATCTGGTCGCTGCATACGTGACCGTTACAGTTTTTCCGTCCATATCAAGTGAACTAAACTATCTGTCTGGGTTTTCCCTGCAGGAGTGCAGTATGTGTTCGACACCACCCTGGCGGCAGGCTTCAGCATCTTGGAGAGCCAGAAGGAGTTTATTCAGAGGTTTCGCAGGAGGCACCACGACTCCCATGCCTTGCCCATGTTCACCTCCTCCTGCCCAGGTAAAACTGCCTTCTCTCATTTCATTTTATTCTCCAACTGAACTAAACCTCCAGCCTTATATTTGCCTTCACAAGAGGTTATGCCTCTTTCTTCTGCTGCTCCTCAGGCTCCTGGCTGTTTATTTGCACGCCAGTGTTGAATGGGGGAGGGGCGGAGCTTGTGGTTAGAAGTAGAGATAGCAGTGGGTGCTGGTGGGGAAAGATAGAATGCTCTTCTTTCACCACACCCTTCATCATCGATAGGAACACATTTATATCGACTTCCTTTCATTCAGTTTGTGGGATTTTCACTGGGCAAGTGGTCCAGACAAGGAAAGTGGCATCATTAGAAATATTTATAGAAATTAACTAATTCATTGTTATAGGACTCTGTCTTAATTGTAAGGACAATGTCATTTTTTTTTAAAATAAATAATAAAAAGCACATCAAATCTAACCCTAAGCCATACATATATTACATGTTGCATGATGTAAAACAAAGAAGCAGTACATTTGTGAATGGTTATGCTTAATAAATGATTTGACGAATAATCAATTAACAAAATAGTTGTGTAGCAAAGGTTCTCCTTACCGGGGACTTCTCAGGCTCGAGCGACACACCACAGACACGTCTGATTGCGGGTTAACAGGCTTTATTGGTTGCACAGGCTTCTTGCTGTCGCTCGCTCTCATTCTCCTGACACACTGCATGCCAACCCCCCCGCACACTTCTCCCTGCGGCCTTTTATGGCCGCGCTCGCCCCCATACACACTCACGCACTCATCTGTTTCAGCTGCGGCTCGCTGACGAGCTGCAGCTGTTCCCCGAGCGCGCTTCTCCCTCTCCCCTGCTGCAGGTGCGCTAACCATGCCCCTGCCCCACATACCCCCACCGCCCGACTTAGGCCAGGGAGCCACCGGCCTAACCAACTCCCCCCCCCGCCCCCTGAGAGCGGGAGAGGACGTCAGCCCCGACCATCTGCGTCCCCGGCCTATGGACCACCATGAAGATAACGGGCTTCCTCGCCAGATGCCAACGGGTGGTCCGGGTGTTGGCATCCTTCATCTGGTGGGTTATCGGAGCGGGACGTGGTCCGAACAGAGGGCGATCTGGCGCCCCGGGAGGTAGGGTCTCCGGGTTCGCCTCCTCTCCCCTCCCGGGACAAAACGGCCCCCACCCTCCGTCCGACGCGTCGACCTGCAACACGAGAGAGAAGTTAGGGGGGGCGGGAACCAGGACGTGGACAAACGTTCCCGTTGCTCCTCGGCCAGCTGGGCCTGGGCGTGGGCGCGAGCCACCTGCTCGGCCTTCAGCCTCCGGCCCAGCTGGGCGATGGTCTGCTTATCCTGGTGCCTGTCCTGGGCGGCGCAGTGGAGCTGGCTCCGCAGCCTCTCAACCTCCCGGCGCAGCTGACCCCGATCGGCGCGCCGGCGCTGGCTGCTCCAGGAGGACTGCCTTCTGCGCCGCTCCACATCCTCCTCCCGCCGTACGAGGGCGACCGGCCGGCTCCGCGGTTCCTCGCGTTCCCGCTGGCAGCCCTCCCGCCAACCTCCGGCCCCCGGGCGGTGCAGTCGGGACGCTCCAGCCGGCCGGCCCGCTGTGCGCCGCTCCCGAGTCTCGTGAAGGGGCGTCGACCCGGATCACCTGGTCCACCTCCATTAGGGGACAGTCCCGCTGGACGTGTCCCGGCCGGCCGCACCTCCAGCACCCCGGCTCGGTGGTCCGCGGGGGCCGCACTGGGTCCCTCCACGAACTGCTCCAGGGCCACCCGCTCCAGCACCTCCTCGATCCCGCCCACGCCCCCCGGCCGCAGCCACCGCCCCGCTGCGTCCCGCAGCCGCTGGGCGAATGAGAACGGGCGGTCCCCAGGCTCCAGCCGGGCCGCGCGGAACTGCCGCCGGTGGTCCTCCGGTGGCATGCCGAGCCGGTCCAGGATGGCCCTCTTGACGGTGGTGTAGCCTCCTCTGGCCGCCGGAGGGAGCCCCAGGGCCGCCCTCTGCGCCTCCCCGGTCAGCAGCGGCAGGAGCCGCACGGCCCACTCCTCCTCCGGCCAGCCGCACGCCCCCGCTGTGACCTCGAAGGCGTCCAGGAAGGACTGGACGTCGTCCTCCCCCGTTAGCTGGTGGAGGTCCACCTCCACCCGGGCCTGCGGGGCCGGCGCAGGCCTCGCCTCGGCGCCGAGCCGCTCCAAGACGTTGCATTGCCGCTGCCCCTGCCCCACAAGTTGCCTTTTCATTTTCTGCAGATTAACTAATTGTAACTGTAGTGGAAACCAGTAATCATATCAACACATCGGGGTGGAATCAAATATTAGTCCTGAGTTGTTGTATTTTGTTTCACACCATGTGTGTACACTACAGAGATTGTTACAGCCTGTACATTGTTTTTGGCTGTCGTCTTTTGGTATGCTTCCCTACCATAAATTTTAAAAATGTATTCCGAAGTGCAGAGAGTCCATGTTCTGTAATAATGTGTGTGTTTATGTTTCCAGGGTGGATCCGCTATTCGGAGCGTGTCCTGGGCAGCCTGGTCACCCCTCACATCTGCAGCTCCAGGTCTCCTCAGCAGATCATGGGCTGCCTGGTCAAAGACTACTTCTCTAAACAGCAGGTGATCTGTTTAGTTTCATCGACACACAACAGCTGTACCGGTGAAAGCTGGAGGCAACTGTTTTGCAGAACGGCGAGCTGGGTAAATCCGTGACTGAGACCCAGCAGCCTCAAAGAACCGTAATCTGAGTCTAATATTCCTTAAGGATTTTCCCCCGCCCTCACTTTGAGTCACGTATTCTGAGTTGTGCAGCAGCCGAACTCTGTCCTATCCAGTGGTGATACAAGCCGAACACAAAACAGCATGACGGGGTAACTTTACCGATAACCCGGTGAGACGGATGTTCTTCATGCCGATCAGTGAAAACAATATTAAACCACACTGATCCTATAAGAATGTTGTGCGAAATGGTTCATACACACACACACAAAAACAACTTCCTATATTACTGATAGCACTTTGTAGTCGAACCTTTGATGAAATTGTACCTTCTTGATTCTTGTTGTTCTGATTCTTGTTTGTAACCGTAGAATGCACTTATTGTAAGTCGCTTTGGATAAAAGCGTCAGCTAAATGAAATGTAATGTAATGTAAAATTATGTTGCTCTTTCCTTCTACCTCGTCTCCGAACAGAAGCTGAGTCCGGCGGACGTCTACCACGTGCTGGTGGCGCCCTGCTTTGACAAGAAGCTGGAGGCCGTCCGAGAGGAGTTTTACAACGACCTGCTGGAGGCCAGAGACGTGGACTGTGTCCTCACCTCAGGTCCAGTCCTCTTTATCTCGCACGCCTTGAGCCAAACAACATTTGCAAATGATTATGAGTTTGTTTTGACCCCGAGATTGTGTCAGTTCTAGCTTTTATTGTCTGGATGGAGGGGGGATTATATTCCATCAGTCGAGTGTTTTTGTCAAACACATTTCGTCATCATGTCCACAGACGTCATCGAGAGTTTTTTCTTTTTCTGCTCCTCTCACAGCAACATACAAACATAGTGATTTTAATGTTTTTATTTTTCTACGTTTTAGGTGAGATCTACTACCTGATGGAGCAGAGGAAGGTTTCAGTGGAGGAGCTGGACTCTGTTTCACTGGATCATGTGTGAGTAGTTGGTACTATCAGTCCTATCAGTTGTCTTTGGTGAGAAAACTATTTCACCTATTGAAGTTAGCAGTTAGCGAGTCTGATAAAATAACAGAGGCGACATTCTAAGTAGCGTAGTTATTTATTATATTGATATCACCCTCCGTCACGCGGTATCAACTTTATTGACCCCATTTAGTTTTTAAACATTCAAGATATTAGATTGTGGTTTCCAGCTCTTTATCTCCTTCACTATTACTTTGTATACTCTAACAAGGACCAGTGGTTGCAGTATGCAGGCGCTGTGCTTGGTGCGGTGCTACTGTCCAGGTAGCGCAGTGCAGCTTAGTGGCTGGTTGTCTGAGTGCGCTGTGTGGTCACTGCAGGCTGGGGGAGGCCGGAGACGCAGCGCTGGTGAGGCACGAGGGCTTCCTAGAGCACGTCTTCAAACACGCCGCCAAGGAGCTCTTCGGTCTGGACGTTCATGAGGTCACCTACAAGACCCTCAGGTGAGAGAGGCGCCTGTCCTGAGGACGTGTGATGCATCGTGTTGAGCTGGACGCCAAATGTGATTTCTTCCGTCTGACAACTCTCCTCCATGTCGGTTTTTGCAGGAACCGGGACTTCCAGGAAGTGACCCTGGAGCGGGATGGGGAGACTCTGCTGCAGTTTGCTGCCGTCTACGGCTTCAGGAACATCCAGACCCTGGTCCACCGGATGAGAAAGGGACGTGTGCCCTACCAGCTGGTGGAGGTGCTGTCCTGCCCAGGAGGTAACGGGGATGTCTGGATGATTTAAAAAACTAAATAAAAAGCTTTAAAGTGAGAGAACTGTGACTTGAAATCCTGCCTTTCGCCTTTGCCCTGCTGTCCTAAACCCGTCTTGTGTCTCCCACGCTGTAGGCTGCTTAAGCGGTCGCGGCCAGGCAGAGATCGACGGGGGCGGCCGTGCGGATAAAGACCTGGTCCAGCAGATGGAGGAGGTCTACAGCAGCCTGCCAGTCCGTCTGCCGGAGGTCAACCCCGCCCTGCACGTCCTCTATCAAGACTGGCTGCAGGGCCAGGACTCCCCACAGGCCGGCGCGCTCCTGCACACCCAGTACAGAAGTCAGAGCCTCACACAGGCCCCACACATGCAGTGGTGAGGGGGACGGAGGCGGGACCATGCCGGCACCATGAAGGACGAGCCAAGGGCCAGTGAGGCTCAATGGGCGCATGTCTTCCGTGATGCCACAGGGGGCAGTGCCTGCATTTAACATTGGTGGATCTCCTGTGCCAAACCTGAGCCCGGAGGAGAGTCCAGTAAAAAACACATTCTTTCAGCAGACTGGGGGCAGGATGACTGCTTACAAAAAAAATCACCTGATCTACCGGCTGCTCTGGGAAACGAGGAAAATCCGTCGCAAGTGCAATTACTCGTGTCAATCCACAGAGCAATAAGCCACGAGGAGACGGACACGGAGCTTTTTAAGCACGACTGGAACTTAATGAACCGAACCTGCTGCCGAGGAATGCTCATTAATGCGCGTGTTCCAGATGTAATCCTTCCAATATGAAACCAGTTGTGTTACTTTGTGTTAAAGTTGACACTCAACAACCTGACAGCCAGTGTTTGTGGACGTGTCGCCACCAGTCATATGGTATACGTATACGGGTATACGATGTCTTCATTTGTATTGTCTCTTTATTCCCATGCCGCTGTCTAGTTATGTGTTTTTTGTTTCAGTTTTACAGGCTCACGTGTGACACGTTAAGCACTAAAATATTCAGACAAGCGAAGTGTGGATGACATCGTTGTTCACTGAACAGCCTCTGCCTCCCGCAGAGTGAAAACCTTTCCAGGTTTTTGACATTTGTGCTGCTGGTAATCCACAAAAAGAAGTTTTTTTTAATGCTAAATCTTGTTAATTTTCATTGTATTTGTGTACCTCAAAACGTAAGCAGATGTAACCAAAGCGTACCTATGTGGCTCATACGATGAGAGGTCGGTGTGAGAAATGTTTTTCTTCAGGTGTACAGAGTGAGAGGTGCTGAAACAATCACTTCATTCATTGATCATAAATCTAATTAAATTAACGCTTTTTATAATCCAATTCTGAATGATTAAAAATGTCCAAACGGCTCCAGCCTCTCTCATGCAGGCCGAAGCGCTCGGCTGCTTTCCTCTGTTCGGTCGTCAGTGGTGATTGAGAATCTTTGGGGTATTTGGACAAAACCTGCATTTCCAGGCGTCTGCACCAACTACACGTGGTTCGAGGTTTCACCAAAACCTGCAGAGCTCACTAACGCGCCGTAAACAGTTTGGTTGGTCGTGTTGTGCAATAGTTGGAGACTTGTCCTCTTGTTGACGCCAGACAAAGATCATGTCATGTGATCTCAACAATGAGGAAAGCAACCACCGAACCAACTGAACAGGTGTGTGGGCCTGTTGCATCACCTGTCAGCTTTTTGTTTCCCCCTTTTCCTGGTGCTCACGTCTTCTTTGAGGTAAGTTCCTCACTCTATCCTGCTCTCTTGTGGTTTTATGAGGATAAAACGAGTTATCGATAGGTTAATATGCAGTTTGAGTCACTCCGGTGTGTGCAGGTGTCGGGATGGTGTGTGACTAGTTTCAGGGTCGATGCACACAGTTCATCTGCTGTGTAAACTGATCCCTGTTGTGCAATACTTACTTATTTGCTCATTAAAAGAACATTTATAATACAACAAAATACTTGTTTTAATGTAAGTTATCAATGGGGAGTTTTATGGTGATATCTAGTTACATTAGTTATATATATATATATATATTCTTAATGCAGTACAAATGTGGTCCTCATTTATAAAGAGTTACCCAACCGTGACAAAGAAATGCAGAAACTAAAAGGTAGTTCAGTCGGACGTCTTCCAAACTGCTCTGCAGTGAATCGCCCCGTCTCTTAAGAATGGGCTCGCCCGACGTCCCAAAAATGTGGAAGTATTCCTTTAATCACTTTGAACAGAAAGGTACAAGGTAATGAGTTAGAATATGGAGAGCTTGAAATGATTTTTAGGTTAATCAAACAAATATGATGTTGAAGGCCAATGACAGATTAACATAACCCGTCCAGGTTGTCAATCCTCAGCAGTGATGGGTGAGCCTTGTTCAGGCACAACAGACCAGACGGCCTCCGTTCTTAATATCTTCCTTTTTTTACTCTCTCTGAAAACGGTGACACTTGCAGAATGTCCAGCCTCTGGTTGAGTCTGCTCTTTGCTGCTACCTTTCAACAAAGCAGTGCCTCAGCAGGTACAAGTATTGATATTGCGTGTACCAGAAACATGTACTGTATATTGCAAACACATTATGAAATCAAAAGAATATTTTTTTTAATGAAAATCATATAATTTACTATACATTTTTTGTCACCCAGGAGTGTCCCTGCAGTGCAACACACCAGTGGAAGTTGCAAATGGAGAAACTGTGTCACTAAACTGTTCTATAAGTTCTACAGATGGGAACTTCAATGGGTCAAAGTACATGTGGCGTCATGGAAAACTCAAGACCATAACCTGTGGACAATCAAGTAACTTTCACTGTGCGTGGGATAATCTGACATACGTGTCGTTGACCATCTCAAACGTTGAAGAAGATAACATTTACACGGTTGACGTAATGGGAATCGGTGGTCGTGCTCACGCATCTGTCACAGTACACGTGATCAGGCTCGGTGGTGAGTAGCATTCCAGCAGCTTCAAGTCTTGAATGCATTATGTGAAGTAATGTTTGTGTGCCTTATCATCATTATTATTATTATTCTCCATTTCATACAGAATCAGTTGGAAGGAGTCTATCAACCAAGCTTGAGACGGCCCTCTTCTTATTGTGTATTTTCACCCCCCTCATTGCTTAGGGAATGTTGTACTGCCTGTTCTGACCGAGGAGGAACAATATGAACGCTATCAGGAATGTCATGACATGACATGACATGAACGCTGCTCCAGGGAGCGAAGACTCGATGACTGCCTGAGTGTGACATTTATTTGTATGTGTTTGTTTTCTTTAAATATGTATAATATATATATATGCCACGGCTGGCTGTGGCGCTTCCTGCCGAAACCATACTGACTTGTTTTTTCTGAATTATTTTTGAGATCTTGGTACGGATTGATCCATGTAAATAAAAAGATATGATTAAAAGCGGCACGTGTGTGTTTGTACTTCTCGAGACTTGTAAGCAGACTCTGATGTGCAAAAATCGGTTGGCCTTTTAATTTTCGAGGAAATAACGCTCGAAGATGTCATCAGCTTGGGACGATAAAAAATGTATAATAGAAAGCGTGCGTTACGAGCTTTGCCATGGAAATGAAAAACATTTGGTATTCATAAAAGAGCAGTTTCATCGTGGGAAGTGGCTCCAGTGTTTTTAAGGCGCTTGGCTAAAAACTAGGGATTCATAATCAGGAGAACCAACCCTCTCTTCAGGTGCCACTCACAAGTGAACAATTTTATAGAAGTGCAAAAAACAAAGCCTTGATTTGTTCATTAAAAACAAGCCGAGTGGGACTCGAACATAAACATGTAATATTTATAGTGACTGACATGCTGGACGTACTGTGTGTGTAGATTGTGTGGTTAACACAGCCTCTGCACATAAAACACGTGGCAGCTGTGGGTGATGACATATAGACACACACACACACACACACACACACACACACACACACACACACACACACACACACACACACACACACACACACACACACACACACACACACACACACACACACACACACACACACACACACACACACTGATGAACACCAAGTGTCACATTTCCGTAGTCAGTCAGTCAGCGGCTGCGTCTCGGGTCGAGTCAGAGGTAGACCGCCTGCAGCCCAGCTGGCAGGATGGGGGCCCACTGGTGGTGCTGCGTGTTGGGATTACTCTGCGTGCCTGCTGGGGGCATGCTCAGCACCTCGACAGGTGAGTGTGTGTGTGTGTGTGTGTGTGTGTGTGTGTGTGTGTGTGTGTGAGAAAGACAGAAAGGATGGATGTGCATATTCTATGGTTTTAAAACAATGAAGATGTCATGAAAGGTGCGTCTGAGTCACCCTTCCTGTTTGTTTGCAGCCTCATCCTGTTTCTACAGTGTCTGAAAGCACTCAAGTACCAAATAAGTTACAAGAAAAAATCCTTTGTTCATAATTCTACTTAATTAAAAGTCAGTTTCAGCAAAATGTATTTCAAGTATCAAGAGTACTATTTCTGCAGAAAAATATGCCCCTGTAACATAAATATATAAGCATTTTATTCTAATGGGTCACAGGGAAGTCTGTTTCTGCTACTTTATGTGTACTCTTACTGTAAGTAGCTTTGTCTCAAGGTCACTAGCTCGGGGTTGGGCCCCTCCAGTGGGTCACAACATAAATCTGAGGGGCTGTGAGAGGATTCGTGTGGCAGGAAAGACGTTTCTGCTGCATGCAAATGTGTAACTTTTCTTTAATATTAGGTTTTTATGAAATATCAAATAATGAAGTTGACTTGGGCCTGGAACAATTAATTAAACGGAAACCATGTAAGAGATATTGCATATCCATCTGACATGTAAAAAAAAGAAACTAGACACTTTGTTTTGTGAGCCAAAAAATGTTGAGCACGACTCCAACAAGCGCATCGCATGTTGTCAGCTCATTCTGGGTATTTTGAATGTGAAATATCAACCTGAAGAGTAACCAGCAGTACAAGTACAATTCACTGTCTGAAATCTTCTATTATAGCTTTGTTTCACGAATTGATCATCTCAAGTGACTTCTTCATGTTTCACTATGTTTCCCCTATGACCTGCTTGTGTTTTAGTTTTTTTCATAAATGGGGACTTCAGTAACAATCCAATCTCTCCATGACAGTTTCCCAGGACCCCACGTCCATCTCTCTGACGAAGGTCAACTCCTCCGTCGAGATCACCTGCTCCACGTCGTTGTCGCACGTTGTGGGCTTGTCCCTGCACAGGTACTTTCCCGACAAAAGGAAGATCTTGTATCTGGCCCTCCAAAGGGGACTGGTGACCAAAACTACGCCAGCCTCCGAGTTTGCAGGCCGGATCCGCGTCGCTCCGCATCAGCGGCTCGGGCAGGCCCACGGGTTCACCTTGCAGCTGTCTCTGCTCGGGCTGGGGGACACAAACCTGTATTTCTGCAGCTGGGAGTTCTTCAAAGAGGAGACATCTTCACACGAGACCCTGACCGGCCCCAGCACCACCATAATTGTCAGAGGTGAGAACCACCGGTCTCTTGAGTTTATACATACATTCAAAAAACAAAAGCTTTTTGTCCCTGAACTTACTTCTCTTGCCCCTCCACCCTCGCAGAGAGAGACCCCCAGGATCAATGCAGGGACCACGTCTTGGATCGCATCCTAATGGCCTTGAGCGTGGTGGCCTTCTCCGTCGTAGTGAGCCTCTGCATCGCAGCACTGATCCTGAAGTGCAAACAAGTGAGTACACGACCCGCGGATGGACCTTCCCCTCTCATTTGTGTAAAGACAATGCTCCAATGAATGTGCTTTCTTTGTGCTTCTACAGTTCAAGAGGACCTTCAGACCAGCCAGAGCTGCAAAAGCACCCAGACCCAACAGGCCTCCGCACATCTGTCCTCAGCATGGAGTCCAACATGATCCGTACTTAATCACATCGGTCAACTCTTTGGATTTGGAGAGCCGATGATGATGATGATGATAAGAGATGACAACTCGTTTGTAACTGTCGACTGTGCGATAGATGTATTGAGCAAAGGGGTTGTGTAACAGATGATAGAGATCATTTGAGTCAGCAGCTGGCCTGACATGCTCAGCCGGGGAAGGTGTCTCACGCCCTGCTGCTCTGCTGCTTGCTATTTCCCTTTCAAGCACAAATTTGTGTTTTGTTTGCAGAAAAGCGATTGAGCTACCCACATCCTGGCCGGTGTAGGATGTACAGGTGCCGACGTGTGTGAACGGTGTGTTCGTGGATACAAAACTTGCAGAGCAAGCATTTTTGTTGTACTTGTGCTGAATTTAAAATGTGGCATTTTTCTGTTGACTTTTGCAGTATGCTTGTTGTACGTGGTTCCTATGCATTTCCTTTGAACTGTCAAACGAATGTGACCCACAGTGTTCTGTTTTAATCGTACATTAAATCTGAACTTTTTCCAACTTGTTTTTTTGTGTTTCTTTTGAAGAGTGTTAAAGTACTAATTGTTTTTGTTTAACACCACTGCTTCTGTATTGTAGAAGAAAAGAAAATCCATTTCAAAATGGCATTCACAATATATTTCTTAGTATTGCACCATCCTTGATGTTGATGCTCTGATGGGGGTGACAACTTTCTTTCAACAGTAGGCTGAAACACCAGGTTTTGTCAAATAGGCTGGATTATCACTTGACAAATGAATTCACACAGAAACCTAGGGGGAAAAAGTGTTTTCGCCAGTGCAAGTTGTCAGCCGATGGTAGTTTCCGGGAGGAAAAGAGACAATTAATGTAATAGTATCCGGTGTGCATTTGTTCTCGTGGATCCAAACGTTCCGTGCTGAGTACTCGTTGTTCCACGGACCGCTGTGAGTGTGACACAAGGTGCAGCCTTGAAAACAGTCTGTTCTAAAGATAACGCTGCAACGATAAAGTGCATATTTGTGAAATAAAGAAACTCGTGCATGTAGTTTACTATTGGTACTAGTTAGTTACATGTAATTTACCATTAGTACCAGTTAGTTACATGTAGTTAACCATATTAGTACCAGTAAGCTCACTGGGAACACACACGTTGTTCACATTAGCTTTTGCTCTCGTCCCGCTGACTGTCCAAAGCTTAGAGCAGAGGCAGTCATGTAAGCCGATTAACACAACACCAGGAACAAGCAAAAACGGTGGGCATCACTATTTCTCGATTTTGAAAGCAAGAAGGGAGAAAATGAGCGGCTATAAAATGCTGCTTTCCGGGCTGAAGCTGTGGACTTCGGGAAGCAGTCGATGGATGAGCCGACTTCATGGCGGTGAGGCACAAACCCCCACGCAACAAAGTCAACTGCTGTTTTTGTCGAGGTTGCATCTCGACTAGGCTTCGTGCTCACTAGCAAACAACATGTCGATGTCTCTCAGTACAAAATACCTGTTGTTTCACGCTGCGCTCGTCTCAGCTGTAAAGTGTTGTTTTACTTCCTGATTCCGCAGGTTGCAGCCTGAAGGTGTGCGTCGTCGGAAGCGGCCCAGCAGGTTTCTACACGGCGCAGCAGTTGATCAAGGTATGTTTTAGTAATGTTGGACTATAAATAAACATTTCCTAAAATTGGGTTGTAAATGGAGGGGCAAACATCTCTGACAGCATCATGGTCCCATACCTGCATTTGTCTCTTTTGCCCTAAGTTAAAAATATATATATATATACACACAAAATAATAGAACATATATTACAGTTCATTTAGCTGACGCTTTTATCCAAAGCGACTTACATGTTATACAGTATACAGTAGACACAGCAACGGTGAGCAATGAGGGTTAAGTGTCTTGCTCAAGGACACAACAACATGGACTGGCTGAGCCGGGGTTTGAACCTTTGACCCTCTGATCCAAAGACTGACTTGCTAACCACTGAGCTACAGTCGCCCATATATATTTGATTACTTAACATAAATATTTTTTTTGTTGATTGTTAAAAATAAGTATTGCATTTTATACTTAAATTGTCATTGTTGTTTTTGTGGATGAAGATCCACAAAAACCCTCCTTAGTCCTCCTTCTTTATTTCTATGTTTCAAATGCTATTTATTCAGGATTGATTGATTCTTCTTTTAAAAGCCAGTGAAGCTTGAGACCTTTCAGCATGACTGTGCATTCTGCCATTTTGATATTCGGGGCACAAAAGGTTCCTTTCAAAAAGGTGAGGCACAAGACATGATCTGCATGTAGTTTCTACATTCATGAGCAAATAACCAAAAGATAAATGAGTGTGCACCTTACTTCAGCAGTTGCTTTTTCTTTTCAAAATAGGTGCTCACGGCCGGGTTATAAGTAGGACAGGAAACAAGCTGATGTCACCAGGCTAGTACACGCTGCAGTTCTGTTGAGCTATTTATTCTAAAGCGCTGTCTGTTGTAGCTGGGTAGTTCTTTGACTTTTTTTTTTGTTCAACTTTCCCAGTGCATAAAGGACAAATGTAAAACCAAACATTTGAATCGGTAAAGAACAGAGCGAATCTGGGCTCATGGACTAGCTCATTCAAATAAAATATATCAAACAAATGAAGGAAAGCATCTACTTTATTTTTTTTACTTCAACAATAATTGTTTACAGTGTGCTTTACCACCATGATTTACCTGATGTCCATTGATGGAGCCTTGGCCTCAAATACAGTGAAATCCTGCCACTCCTCCTGAAGGGCCCCAGTCTTTATAAGGAGGCTTCCCTTTAAAAGCACTGCATACTTCAACAACGTGATCAAAAGGATTTCCCTTCACGCCGTGTCTCTCTTCCCTTTCCGTCCTCCCAGGCGCGTCAAGATGTTGAGGTGGACATCTATGAGCGGCTGCCCGTCCCCTTCGGCCTGGTCCGGTTCGGGGTGGCCCCGGATCACCCTGAAGTCAAGGTCTGTGATTCTAAACTGACGTGTTGGAGAACAGATTGTTGTCCTACACCTTTTCGGCGTGTGTGCGGCATAAGAACGGAGCTCCAGGCAGGTTAGTGGTACGCTGTGATGATGGCTGAGCTACAAAAGAAAGGAGCTGACTGCTCCCGGTCCAGACTCGTCTGTTACAACATTTGAACAGAGCGTAACTCTGCGAGTGCCCCAGACTCACATGTTTGCTCCTCGTAGCCGTGAACGATGAAAGCTCAGTTTCACTCTTTCATAGGCAGCTTCGCCCCCAGACAAGCATTTAGCCTGGCACGTCCTGTGGAAAATACTAAACACTTGATATCAACAAAGGGAGGGTAATTGAGATGTGATTGTTTGAGATGCCAGTATGGTGGCGGCTTGGAAAACACCTGCAGTACTTGTATCCCGCAGGCGAAGGTGTGAAATTGAGCAACAAAACAATCTAATCTCGGTGTTGCAAGGAGTAATCGCATCTCTCAAGCATCACTTATGACCAACTAGAAGAGCGTGGTGGTGTCAGGCACCCTGCCGGCCGCCTGGAGTTTCTTGGTTTTCTCTGTTTTTGCTGCGTTTGGCTTGTTTCTTGGTGTCGGCCTTTTTGGCCCAAAAACATCCCGAATACACCAAAAATAAGGACGGCCGGGGCCGAGGGCTGGAGGGTCTCTGCTGATACAGACGCCATCACACACAAGAGCAGGAAGCCTTCAGACCAGTATGGCAGCAGAGGAAAGGAAGGATCCTTATATTACGATGTCATTTGATTCAAAGTCTGACTCAAACTGAGACGGACATTATGGTAGAAGTCTAAATAAGTTGTTTGTGGAGTGAATGAGGACCCGCTGTGCTCACTGAACCATCAGTCCAGATACTTTGACTCACACTCAAATCATTCTAACTCCTGAACTTGCCTAAGAAGCACAGCCCTTCTACGTTTTCTTCAGCATCAAAGTCATTTTGTGATGAGTCCATGGACACCTTGTTAAGAAGAATTGATAAAAGCTCACGTGGTCTGTTCTTATTGGTGCAGGGTCCCACTGTGTCACAAACAGTCTTTTGATGGTCATAACAAAGGATCCCCCCTCATACTCTAGTAAGATGCATGAGCCTGTGCTCTTCATTAAACAGTCCTGTACCTACAGCCTACATCTGTCTTATTGGAGCTTATGAGGAGCAATAACAACCCTTCTTAGTCTTTTCTGTTTGAATGGTTCTGGACCTTTTCCTCTCCTCAGAACGTCATCAACACGTTCACGCAGACGGCCAGACAGACGCGCTGTAGTTTCTACGGTAACGTGAACGTGGGGACGGACGTGAGCGTTGAGGAGCTGCGTCACGCCTACCACGCCGTCGTACTGGTAAGGGCGGGAAAAAGGCACAAAACGTGTGTGTGTGTGTGTGTGTGTGTGTGTGTGAGCATCCTTGTGCATTATTTATTTTATGGTAGAGTTACGGGGCCGAGGGAAACAGGACTATGGGGGTGCCGGGAGAAGACTTGGCCGGGGTGCACGCCGCCAAAGACTTTGTGGGCTGGTACAACGGGCTACCCAGCTGTGGACAGGTACGCCCCGCCCACTGCGTCGATCCACCAGGGAACGTTCCCAACCGGTCCGGTGGACGCGAGATAAGTCACTCCTGTTTGTCAACGACGTCTCCGTTTCTCTGTCATCTTTCCCATGAAAGCTGCAACCAGACCTGAGCTGTGACACGGCCGTCATTCTGGGTCAAGGCAACGTGGCCTTGGACGTAGCGAGAGTCCTGTTGTCCCCCCTTGACCTTCTAAAGGTGAGAGAGCACAGCGCCTTCTATTGGCTCAACATAGAATGAAAAGTATAGTGGAATAAATACACGTTTTAAAAAGAAAATCAACCTCTCAGCATGATATATTATGTAGAACAGTCACTTAAGCTCTTCTTAATAGTAGAGCAGTTAAGCTCTACTGTAAGTTTAGAACTGACAGAACTAAACTTAACATAACTGTGGATACACTGCATCAGATAGAACATAGAAGAAGCAAAACAATGCTTCCATCGACTCTACGGCTTCTCAGATATCACTGTTCTTTATCTCATGTTTGTTCCGCAGAAGACTGACATCACCCAGCCGGCCCTGGAGGCCCTGGCAGAGAGCCAGGTCCGCAAGGTGCTGATTGTCGGCAGGAGAGGACCTGTGCAGGTCGCTTGCACAATCAAGGTGTGCGTCAGGCAGTTTGTTAGAGAGCATTGAAGCTTTTACGTGGCTGAATGTAGCTGCTAATCCTCGAGGAGAGGCCTCGTTCTGAAATGTCACGGGGTGTCGCATTGTTAAAATTCAGCCGCGGCATTCAAATCAACGACACAAAGCAACGTTTTGGGTTCTTCAACACGGCACTCCCCTCTCACAGCTGTCCACAATACACAATAACAACGTAAAGAAAAAAGGTGTTATTTTCTCTAATGTCAGACATTTATTAATACACATTGATTATACTGAATTGCAGAGTTTTCACTCAGTACTCAACCGACTTCAAAACATGTTGTGCCCATTAGTCATTTAGACATGACTCGGTTCCCGGGTGAAGAAAAGCAGCTTCAGGTTATGTTGTCGTGCTCCCTGTGTGCAGGAGGTGAGAGAGATGGTGAACCTGCCCAACACCAGACCTGAGATGATGGCGGCAGATTTTGAGGGCGTCGCAGAGGCTGTCAAAGGTAAGGAATTAAATTGTGCCTTGATCTATCGCTTCACCACCCTATATTTTATTTTTTGAGGACAGCTTCCTCCATTTCCTGCTCTATTCTTAACCCAGTGTGGAGACCAGGGCCTAAGAAGGAGCATATGTTCACACTTCAAGGCACCACGACCACTGACACACACAGTAACATATTTACCTCATGCAAAACAACAAATACAATAAGCCAAAATACAGGAGAGTGCACGTACAGTAGTGTTTGAAATGGGCTGAAATGTGACTTTTGACTAATGCGGGGGCTGCTGAAAATGTCACAAGGAAGGAAAGTGTGCTGAGGCCTGCAGCCCACACATGTGAATAGAACCCGTCAACCAGTAAAAAGAGCTCTGTGGTTCCTCTGGTTATTTTCTGCTGACCCAAGAAGCTGCAGAATTGTGCAACGCCGTCCTCGGCCCTTCAGCCGGTCTTCGTCCTCGCCAGGGGAGTGATGTTGTGACAGCCTCGAGCCCGTGTGTGTCCACCATGATTAGCAGCAAGTGAAGGACATCATGAGAAGCGCTGGTCTGCGTTCTTCTGTCTCGCTGCCAGCAGTAATATTAGCAGCGCTGCGGTGGTGGTTACCGCAGCCTGACAGGAAATGTGAGGCCCGGTTAGTTTCTGCAGGCGTCTGGCATGCGGATGTGTTGGCTCTTGTGTTGGCTCACCTTTTCTCAGACACGTCTGCACACTTTCCACGCTTTCAGAAAGGGCCACGCCACCGTGCTCGCATTTACAGTAAACAGTGCAAACGCACGCACACCCACATGCGTATGGATATGTATGCTAGTGTTTATTTTTTCCCACGACTCTCTAGATCAGTGGTCACCAACCTTTTTAAGCCCAAGATCACTGACCTCTGCCTCGGTGACGGGCTAGATCTACCTATTGAGGCGTTGAGAGAAAAAGACTGTCCAGACTGTACTTACAACTAGAGGCTTTTTATTTGGCCTAATTGTAATAAAAAGCACATAAAAAGGAAATTATGTCAACTGCACACAATATGAACAAGAAAAAACACATTTGCAATGAGCAGCTGGATGAACTGTTAATACAACAATATGAACTGTTGTATTTATCAACTGAAGTTACAACACAACACTGACAAAATTCTCAGTCAGAATTCTAGAGTCTAGATTTAGTCTTAGCCCCGAGATCAGAAGTCTGCGTAAATATTTTGAATCAACAAAAACTGAACTGAAAACATTTCAGTGTGCAGTCTTTACATATTTCAGTCATTAATAGATCTGACTCTGGTTTTAGTCTAACGAAAGCCACAACAAAGGGTGAAACTAACATTTGAGTTTCTCTCTCAAGTTGGTCTTAAAACAGTACTCACAGGAACGATTGTTCTTCCTGTCAATACTGGTCATGAAGGGATCAGAGACACACACACCATTTTAAGCGTGGGTCTCTTGTGCGGAGTCAGATTTGCCGAGGCCCAGGAAGCGACTGACGGAGCTGATGTTGAAGACGGCCCTGGAGGTCCCGGGAGAGAAGGAGCAGCAGAGGCGGAGCAGGGCCTCCCACATCTGGGGCTTCCGATTCCTCCGGAGCCCCGTCGAAATCCTGGCCGACCCTGAACGCAGCAGCAGGACAGCCGGCATCCGACTGGCGGTTAACAGGCTGGAAGTAAAACTGGATTGTCATTTTTATTTAGTATTTTTTTAATGAAGAAGTCCCTCCTGTGGCTGTGTAGTGTGTTGCCTGGGTTGAATGTGGCTTCCTCTGTATGACCAGGGCTCAGGCGAGGCAGCCCGGGCAGTGCTCACTGGAGAGGTGGAGGACGTGACCTGTGGCCTGGTCATTAGCAGCATAGGCTACAAGAGCCTCCCCATCCATCCATCGCTGCCATTTGACTCCCGCAAAGCCATCGTCCCGAACAACATGGGCCGCGTTCAAGGAGCCGCAGGTACTCAGTAAATACCACGAAGAGCACGACCACTCGGTACGGCCTCTGTAGTGAATCCCTCCCTCCCTCTAGGTCTGTATTGTAGTGGCTGGCTGAAAACGGGCCCCACTGGGGTGATCGCCACCACTATGAACAACAGCTTTGACACCGCTCGATCCCTGGTGGAGGACATGGAGTCGGGAACGTTGGACGTGTCTGCTGCGAAGCCAGGCTCACAAAGCGTTGGCGCCCTGCTGGAGAAGAGAGGTACTGCACGTTTCACTTTCACTACTGTCTGTTGTCTGACCTGGAGGTTTACATCATCAATGGTCTAAAATAGGTCAAACTTGATTGGCAGCGTGCCTGCATGAAACCACACGATCCATCATGGTCCCCGTGTCACACACTAGTCTTATTGCCAGGACGCCACGCCGCCAGTCTTGCGCTACGACGCTCTACAGAGGATCGACCCTCCTTTTCCCTTCCTGCCGCTCTACAGTCGTTCCGCCGGCCCGTGTTTTGGGGCTGATGACGCGTGGTCTTACCCCGGTGGTTGTCTGTTTGGTCGTAATTAGGATTTCAGGACTAAACGGACGCACAATGAATAAAAAGAAAAGATACATTCTTCTGCAGAGTGCAGAAGGATGCACTCGTGACACGACCTGGTTTGAGGTGTTCAAAGGTTCACACGCTCAAAAGCAGGTTTGATGTTTGACGCATCACTTGATTCTGTGAAATGCATGTTATTGATTTGGCCACAAGATGGTCTGTCGCCAAATGTGATTTTGTATTTTCTGGCCTGCAGGAGTGAAACCAGTGACTTTCTCAGAGTGGGAGAAGATTGACGGGGTGGAGATGACGAGGGGGGAAGCCATTGGGAAACCCAGAGAAAAACTGCTGACTGTGGAGGAAATGCTGCAGGTGGCTCGACGTTAACACAGTACACTGCTCACAGGTGGACACTACTCTGGAGGGACGGTTGCAGTAGACAACAGTGACGGACCACAATGGGAACAGACAGGAAATGGCATTATGACGCACTCAACATGGACTTAAGTGATATTTTGTACACTAAAAGCAGAAGGGGGCTGCGGTCGACCCCAACTGTGTCGATCTAAAGCACTGACGGACTGAGCTGTGGTTTATTGTGGCACCACTTTAAAACAAACAGCACTCTCTAATAGATGATATGCTAGGTAATGAGCTATTGTATTATACTGTATGCATGCTAAAGATTAAAAACTATCTGGTGGCTGAAATGTGTTTTTCACTCACATTTAATATAAGTATATTGTAATATCTTTTCTACAAAATAAAATGTGACTTCTTTTTTTATTCCTGTCTGCTGCATTCTAACTATGTACTGCTGCGTCCGCTTGGTTGCCTTCTCATGGAGGGTTTTAAGACAACAATTATTGTGGATCACAGTCATTCAACTTTTTGTGATGTGGATATTTAAATACAGAGCACTTTTTTTATATAGTTAAATCATGAAAGTGTCAGGCTTTTTTTCAATCAGCTCATGGATCCTGACATGAACAAATTGATCAATATATTGACTCACCCATAGTCTAAACATTGCAGAATATAACCACTCTGGAGATGGTGTACAAAAAGGTATTCATTCTAAAACTAGATGCTAGTCACTTTTGCTTAACTTAATATATGATGCTATGTTTGCACGGTCAATGCCATCACATAGATAAAGATACATGTTTACAAAAACAAAGGTATTTTTTCTTTTCTGGTTACTTTTCTCTTTTTCAGGATAAACTGGGCAATTAAAATGTGTTCGCTACAGGGATGCCACTTAAACTTATAGTTTTATAATAGTTATAGCATTAAAAAGGAAAAATCCTGACCAAGCACTTCGTCATACCTCCACCCCCCAAAGAAAAGAGGAAACCCAAATATCAGTGAACAGTTTTATTTAAAGCAGGTACACGCAGAAACATCCTAAGATTCAGATGAACTCCTGCATGTTCCCCACACCTCCAACTGATATTTAACGGTCCAGCTGTCAGAGACCGCGATGTTGAGCCTGCACGGGGAGGAGGGTTCACACCTGACGCCACCTCCTCATCCTCCTCCATCTCGTCAAAACAAATAAAAAATATCAAATTAAGAAAAATTTAGAGAATGAATGTAAACATATGCATCATTAATAAGGGCGTTCCACTTGCCGTCGCTAAAACAAATAAAAAATATGAAATTAATAAAAAATCTTTAGATAATGAATGTAAACATAAATCATCAAGTATGAAAAAAAAGAAATGTATATTTGCCTCATTGCTGCCACCGTCGTCCTCTTTCTCTCCTCTCTCCTCATCTCACTGTCTCAGTCATTCAGTGTCAGTCAGTCAGTCAGTGTAAAGTATTTATTTTATTAGGAAGTAAAGTGTGTGTGTGTTTGAGAGGAAAGGTCATTTTTCTCTGAGGTCTGATGCCGCTTCGAAGCGATCTACAATGTTTACATGATGTTTCTATTAATAGCTCCGCGAGCTTGTGTGAAACTAACCAATGAACACTCAGGAAATCACCAAGGACCTACCCACCTTACACTGCAGAAAACACTGCAGTCAGTTGTTCAGTATTACGTGTTATTATAAAGTACCAGCGCATGGTTATTTGTTGTGTAGTTATACTGAATACACATGTAATACTGAACAGCTGATCTGAGCTCAGCTGTCATGACAGTGTAAGGTGGGTGTGTCCTTAGAGATTTCCTGAGTGTCCATCGGTTAGTTTCACACAAAATGACGACTGACACACAAATCAACAAATCACGGTGAAAGGCGGAGCTCTACACAAACTAATAGAAACATCACTTAAACATTGTAGACCCTTTGAAGCGGCCTCAGACCTCAGAGGGTCAGGGAAGAAAGTGAAGTGTGTGTGTGTGTGTGTGTGTGTGTGTGTGTGTGTGTGTGTGTGTGTGTGTGTGTGTGTGTGTGTGTGTGTGTGTGTGTGTGTGTGTGTGTGTGTGTGTGTGTAGGAAAGTAAAGTTTTTTTTAAGAAGACAGAAGTGTGTGTAAGGGAAAGTAAAGTTTTTTTTGAGAGCAGCTTCAGTATTTAGCTACTGATAAGTTCAAAAATCTTTGGGCGGTTGTGTCGATATATTCCTCTCTTAACATTGATTGGCCCAAAACAGTCAACTCCAACATTTGTAAAAGGAGCGTCGTCAGGCACCACTCTCTCTTCAGGCAAGTCTGCCATCTTCTGTTCACCAAGCTTTCCTTTGTTGCGTCTACAAACAACACAGTCAGATATGACCTTCCTAGCAGAATATTTGTCCTTTTACCCTTCAAGTTCAATTTTCTTGCCAAGTTCTCAGTACAGAATGTGCCTGAACTCCCTGGATCCAAAAAAGCATACGTATGTACCACTTGGTTGTCCCTCTGGTTCTTGACTTTTACTGCAACAATAGAAAAGATGGCATTATCTTCACAACCAGCCCCAATATGGCCACAGGTCTGAGACATGGAAGTTGAAACACTTGGAGGGCTCATAGACTGTTGGGCTTGTTGTAAGGTTGTTCCTTTATCCTGCCGTTCTATATGAAGGACTCCTGGGTGCTTTTGGTGACACACATCGCAATCCAAGCGACTCCTGCAGTCTTTGCTGATGTGACCTACTTTTAGGCAATCAAAACAAATACCCCGTTCCTTGATAAAATTGATCTTATCACGATGTCTTTTTAAATTGTGGGCACTTGTCCAATGAGTGAAAACTTTGTGAGCAAAACAGACAATTGTGAATCGAGGAAGACTTGGTCTTGTTTTCTGTATACTGAGTGATGCATCCATCTTTAACTGCAGTAACATTGGTGGCAAAGCTGCTTCCCTTTGTGTCAAGTGACTGATGTTGGAAGTCTTCAAGTTGGTGGTTGTGAGTCCTGAATGTTTCCAAAAAGTGGATCTGAGGCAATTCTGACCTGCTTTACAAGAAGAAGAAGAAACCCCTTTATTAGTCCCACAGTGGGGAAATTTATCCTCTGCATTTGACCTATCCTTTAAGGAGCAGTGGGCAGCCTCGTGAAGCGCCCGGGGAGCAACTGGGGGTTAAGTGTCTTGCTCAGGGACACAACGACATGGACTGGCTGAGGCGGGGTTTGAACCCCGGTCCTCTGGTTGAAAGACTGACTTGCTAACCACTGAGCCACAGTCGCCAATGAAGGCAACAAGATCATTAAACAGTGCCCTCCGGCCACTTAGGTCCTGCAGAGCACGAGCAACATTTCTCCACCTTTCCCTTAACTTATAGGGAAGTTTCAAGATGATGCTCCTCATATTGGATGGTAGGTCCAGTTCCTTCATGTGCATCATTTGCTCTGTTAGATTTGAGCATCCTCGAAGAAACAGGGAGAATGATTTTAATGCTTTAAGATCTTCACTTTTCACAGGCGTCCAGCTGAGAAGCTTTTCCATATAGGCAGATGCAATTTTGTACTCATTTCCAAAGTGCTCCGCTAGAAGACTTTTCGCTCTGTGGTATCCTTGCTCTGATGGTAAATGTTGACAAATGCACACCAGGTCTCTTGGCTGCCCCCTGGTGTATTGTTCGAGAAAGTGCAAACAGTCACTCCAATTTGTTGTCTTTTCCTCAACTCCATTTTCAAAAGCTCTGATGAAAGACCTGTATTGAAGAGGGTCTCCATCAAACAGGAATATTTCGTACAGGAAGGACAGAGCACAGATTTTGCTGAACTAGCATTGCAGCTATGTCATTTTGTCTTTGCATAACATTTACAATGTCATTCTGGTAGTTCTCAGTTAATTCAATTCAATTCAATTCAATTCAATTCAATTCAATTCAATTCAATTCAGTTTATTTTGTATAGCCCAAAATCACAAATACAAATTTGCCTCTGAGGGCTTTACAATCTGTACACATACGACATCCCTGTCCCGGAACCTCACATCGGATCAGGAAAAACTCCCACTAAAAAACAAGGGGAAGAAACCTGAGGGAGAGCAACAGAGGAGGATCCCTCTCCCCGGATGGACAGAAGCAATAGATGTCATGTGTACAGAATCAACATAACAGAGTTACAGCACATTCAATGGATGTCACAGAAATTATTCATGAGTAGTAGGCATGGCCACGACCCAGATGACTATGATCCACGACAGCAGACGGAGCTGAAGATGAAGGGCATCAGCAGGGCCGCCATGGAAGGGAACAGGACCGGCTTCAGACAGCCACGATCCATGGACGCTTGAGGAGAGGAAGCACAAAGGCTCCCGAGAGGAGGTAGAGTTAGTAATGAGCATTAAAGAGACATTAATTTATCTAGAAGTATAGAGAGGAGAAAATGAGAGGGAGAAGAAGATATAAATCCCTCGGTGTTTCCCTAAGATGCTCCCTGGCAATATAAGTCCATAGGAGCACCCCAGGAGCACCTGAGGAGGGGAAGAGGAGGAGAGAGAGAACAGGAGAGAGGAGCTCATTGTATCCTAAGATGTCCCCCAGCAGTCTAGGCCTATGGCAGCATATCTAGGGGCTGGACCCTAGGTCCGACCTGAGCCAGCCCTAACCATAAGTACTGTCAAAGAGAAAAGTCTTAAGTCTACTCTTAAATGAGGTGACTGTGTCTGCCCCCCGGACTGAAAGTGGAAGCTGGTTCCACAGAAAGGGAGCTTGATAACTGAAGGCTCTGGCCCCCATCCTACTTTTTAAGACTCTAGGAACCACAAGTAGCCCCGCATTCATTGAGCTCTCTGGTGGGACAATATGGTGCTATAAGCTCCCTAAGATATGATGGTGCATTATGTTAGCGTAATCCAAATTGGATGCCTGGTAGAAACTCCGGAAGAATTCAGCCGAACAACTTCTCTCATTTGGTAGATTTATTTCTCTGGTCACAAGCAAAGTAGAAGCGCTGCAATTGCAAGAGCAGGAATTTGCTTCGTCAACACGCAGGTTGAGAACAAAACAAACTTTCACCACAACCGGATGTTCGGCTGTTTTATACACAGATTTTCGTCAAAGGTTTCATCGCATCATCCTAACATCTAATTGGCTCTAACCTGTCAAGGAGGAGGAAAGACACATATCCTCTCCTTGTCTCACCAGACTGGGGCGTCCATGGCCAGTCCCACTGCACCTGGTCTAACATAATAATAATAAATAATAATGCATTTTATTTATAGGCGCCTTTCAAAACACTCAAGGACACCTTACAAAATCAACAAGGAAACACTCAATCCATTAAAACAACCAAACAAAGCAGCAAACAGTAAAAACATCATAATACTATTAATAAAAACATAATGATAACATGTGAGTGTTGTGGCGGTGCCCGGCGTGTATCTAGTCTAGACAGTCAGCGGTTCCCCAGGGACATCTACAGCTTCATGATCCTGTATTATTATTATTCTGACCCTAAGTAACCTGAACATGTTTCATAGACAAGAATATAAGAATATATAACGAATATCATGATTTATATTTTCAATTACCAATTAAGGCTTTATATGTAAGAAGAAGGACTTTAAATACAATTCTCTGTCTTACAGGAAGCCAGTGGAGATCAGCCAATACAGGAGTAGTGTGATCTCTCCTCTTAACTCTCGCTAGCACACGGGCTGCAGCATTCTGGATCAACTGTAGAGACCTGAGAGACCCAGCAGAGCAGCCTGATAATACAGAGTTACAGTAGTCCAGTCTTGAGGTAACAAATGCGTGGATCAATGTTTCTGCATCCCTTCGAGACAGGATGTGCCTGATCTTTGCAATGTTGCGTAGGTGGAAGAAGGCAGTCCTTGAGATCTGTTTCACGTGGGAACCGAAGGACAAGTCTTGGTCAAAGACAACTCCCAGGTTCCTCACGGTGGTGGTTGACGCCAGTGCAATGCCATCAAGAGAAACAATATCATTCGATAATTGATTTCTCAGTGGCTCTGGGCCAAGCAAAATAACCTCAGTCTTGTCCGAGTTCAGCATCAGGAAGTTGCAGGTCATCCAGGTTTGTATGTCTTTAAGACATGCTTGAAGTTTAGCCACCTGGCTGGTTTCATCTGGCTTGATCGATATATATAGCTGGGTATCATCGGCGTAGAAATGAAATTTTATTGAGTGTTTCCTGATAATATTGCCTAACGGAAGCATATAAAGGGTGAACAAAATTGGACCAAGGACGGAGCCCTGTGGTACCCCATTTTGAACACCCGTGCTCACCGAGGCCACATCATTTACAAGTTAGAGTTTGAAGTTGCACACTTCCTGCTTGCTTTTGATTTACAGTTTGTGTAACTGGCATTTGTTTAGGTAGTTGAGTTATGGGATCAGACACAGAAAAAACATGTTCTTTTTTATCCATTTTATCTGGAATAAAAGTGTAGGCATGGGGATTTAATTGACTCGATTTTTGACAATTGTTCTTTTCAAAATAAGAGTCCATGCCGTCTGAACATTTTGAACCACACTGTGATGACTTGTTTTCCAAGACATGAAGCTTTGCATTTGTTGCTGCCAATTCCGTTTCAAGCTCCAATTGTTCCTTTTCTTTCCGCAATTGTTCCTCTTGATCCTCCATTGAATGTTTCTTTGTTAGAGCAGCAACCCGCTCCATCAGAGCAGCCCTGTCGGCTTTAGCTTCAATGCGTGCAGATGATGAAGTGTGTGATATCTGGGAGTGTGTCCGTATAGAGTTTCCCTTTACACTTGACACGTTAGAAGCACTATCCTCAGGGTTTATATCATCTGCGACACGTTGGCCGTTGAGGGCGTCGTCATTTGGCTGCACATATAAACCAGTATATGGGTGACCCATTTCACACAGCCAACTTTTTACTTCATCAGTAAAATCATAGAACATTGTCATTTTTTCTTCGTGGTTCTTATTTTGTCTTGCCACTTCCTCTACTGGTAAAGGTAGGTTCAAAAAAGATTCATGCATATCATTTGCGTCTTGATAACACTTAATACATTTAAAAAGCTCAACGTTCACTGAAGTTGCATTTTTATTTGATTCCATTAACGCACGTATGTTCTCCAAACATCTTTTGGCTTGTTTACATTTTGAACTTCTTTTGCTGGCACATTTCCGTGTAGAAGCCCAAGCCTTTCGATGTTAATTTAATGTTTCTTTTTGCTGACGGCGATCCTACGTCCGTCGCCTCACAGTCAGACATTTTTAACATTTTCCTCTAGAACTGCTTGTTGCAAATCGATCAGGCAAAGTGCAGCAAAACACAGCACGGGTGCCCACTGGCCGCTCAGACCCAATTCACCACACAAAGACACACTGAAGTCGGGTTTTTAATCCATGAAAGCAGAGGAGGAGGAGGAGCAGCAGGAGGAAAAGCAGGAGGAGCAGCGAAAAGAACATAGGGAATTGGCACAGGAATGGCAAAAGGCAAATAAACTGGAAAAGGAGCAGCAGAGCCTCGTTCCCCACCGTAATGTGGTGGAGGGAACTGCTGCTCGCTATTTCCATCACCTCCATGAGGCCAAGCCTCCAGAAGGTCGTCGGGACGCATCACGGCAGAGCGCTCAGTGGCTGAGGAAGAAAACATGCATTAGAAAAAGTCACATTCTCCACGTCCATGAAACTGACTTCAACCAGAGGCTTAAACACTTCAACCCTCGTTTGCACAACACAATCCCACTGTGGGGTGAGGGGCGTGGTTAGCGCACCTGCAGCAGGGAGAGAGAGAGGCGATCATGGGGATCAGCTGTGCAGCGCGTGAGGCGGCACAGCTGGTCCACATGATCGTGGGATTGCGTGGGCGGGGAAGGGAGCTATAAAAGCTCCCAGAGCCACGCAGACGGGGGGAAGAGTTAGGTGAGCTAGGCAGGTGAATGTCGAATGCAACATGCCTAATAAAAGAGCCCGGAAACGCGAAGCATTGGTGTCATCCCTGTGTCGAGAGCTCCGTGAAACCCACGGCTACGAAGAACCTGGTTACAGTGGCGCCCAACGGGGATGGCCGGTGGGGAAGGAGCGGCACGGCGCCTGGGATGACGGGAATGCTGAGATCGAGCGGCTGTATGCCGCCATGTCCGGCGAGGGGACGCCGGCGATCCGGGAGGTGGCGGAGGCGGTGCGGGTCCCGGCGGCGCCAGCGAAGCCGCTACCCTACCGCACTTTTGAGGAGTGGGGCGCGTACCTGGAGCGGCAGGCGGCGGAGCGCAGGGGACCGCATGACGGCCAGACGCCGGGGGTCCGGGACGTGGCCGAGGCGGTGCGGGTCCCGACGGCGCCGGAGGACGAGACGCGCGGACAGCGGTCCGACGGCGCCCGGCTGCGGCAGCTGGAGGCCGAGAAGGTCCAGCTGCAAGCGGAGGTGCGGGAGTACACCAGAGCGGTGGATGCGCTGGCGAAACAGCTTGAGGAGCAGACCCAGAGGGAGGCGCTCCTCGTGCAGGCGCTGGAGCGGGTGGCGGTCCGGGAGACAGCGACGGCCGCGACCCAGACCGACGCGAGGCGCCGGAGGGTCGGGGAGACCCAGACCGACGCCAGACGCCTGAAGACCCGGGCAACACAGACGGTGGTGACGGCTCGGGCGGCGGAGGCGGTGACGGCTCGGGCGGCGGAGGCGGCGCCGCCGACGGCGGCGGGCGCGGCGACGACGGCGGAAGCGGCGTCGCAGACGGCGGCGGGCGCGGAGGCGACGACGGCGGGAGCGGCGTCGCGGACGGCGGCGGGCGCGGCGACGACGGCGGAAGCGGCGGCGCAGACGGCGGCGTGCGCGGAGGCGACGACGGCGGAAGCGGCGTCGCAGACGGCGGCGGGCGCGGCGACGACGGCGGAAGCGGCGTCGCAGACGGCGGCGTGCGCGGAGGCGACGGCGGCGTGCGCGGAGGCGACGGCGGCGGAAGCGGCGTCGCAGACGGCGGCGGCGTGCGCGGAGGCGACGGCGGCGGAAGCGGCGTCGCAGACGACGGCGGCGGGCGCGGCGGACCCGAGGACGGCGACAGGGACGTCGCGACACGCGGCGGATCGCACAAGGAGGACGCCAGCTCCCACGCCAACAGGCCCGATAGCACCGGCAGCGAGCCGGGGGCGTCGGAGACGTCAGCGACGGGGCCCTGGTCAGCCAGAGTGGGGTCCGGGGTCGACGTGGTCAGGGGACGGCGGGTGGTCCCGGCAGGAAACCCGGGAGCCGTCCTGGGTCACGGAGCCACGGTGCTGGACATGCGGACAGCCCGGCCACCGGCAGTGGCAGTGCCGGAGGCGGTGCTGGTCCTGCGGAAACAGGGGGCACTTATGGAGGGCCTGTACGGGGACAACGGAAACCCTGGGGAGGCAGGACGGCCGACCCAGGTGGATCCAGGCCCGGCCGGTCTTCATCAGCCGGAGGGCTGAGGGAACAGAGCCGGCCCGGCTGCGCCAGGAGAACAGGAAGCTCCGGGACCGGCTTCAGCGAGCAGAGGAGGCCCGGCGGCAGCTGGGGCAACAGATGCGGGCCGAGCGAGAGGCTCGGGCCCGCTGGGAAAGCCAGCCGGTAGCAGCCCGGCCGGAACATTGGGGACCAGTTTGGTTCCCGCGACCCTAAACTTTCTCTCTCTTGTGTTGCAGGTTGCCGCGGCGGACTGAGGGCGAGAGCCGGTTTGGCCCCGGGAGGGGGCTGGCGGAGAGCGCAAGGAACCTGCCTCCCGGGGCGCTCGATCGCCCTCTGTCCGGACCATGTCCCGCGCCCGGACCCCCACGGATGGAGGATGCCAACGCCCGGACCACCCGGTGGCATCTGGCGGAAACGCACGTTAATTCCATGGTGGTCCATAGGTCGGGGGGCAGATGGTCGGGACTGACTCCCGCTCCCGCTCCCAGTGGGAGGGGGGGGGGGGGGGAGTTGGTTAGGCCGGTGGCTCCCCGGCCTAAGTCGGGCGGTGGGGGTATGTGGGGTGAGGGGCGTGGTTAGCGCACCTGCAGCAGGGAGAGAGAGAGGCGATCATGGGGATCAGCTGTGCAGCGCGTGAGGCGGCACAGCTGGTCCACATGATCGTGGGATTGCGTGGGCGGGGAAGGGAGCTATAAAAGCTCCCAGAGCCACGCAGACGGGGGGAAGAGTTAGGTGAGCTAGGCAGGTGAATGTCGAATGCAACATGCCTAATAAAAGAGCCCGGAAACGCGAAGCATTGGTGTCATCCCTGTGTCGAGAGCTCCGTGAAACCCACGGCTACGAAGAACCTGGTTACACCCACATAACCCTGTTCTACCACAGTAGAAGTCAGGCTAAAATAATAGTCACAACAAAAGACCAACATACTGTTAAATGGTGGAAACAGGTGGATATTTTCATGACAGAGGGAACTGCGTGTGTTTAAGAGGATGTCACTGCCTCATAGGTTTCCTATATTTTGCAATACACCGTGAAAATCAGTGGATGCTTAAACGTGGGTACATGCATTAACTCACGCACAATAAACAGGGCCTCTCCAACCGATGGCACCAAATATATGCGCAGCTTGGCACTTCAAAACAATCGCATATGGGCATATTTATTCTATGTATCTCCCAATGTATGAGTTAGAAATCATACGGCACGGAGTACACGGTGGCATCTTGTACACGGGACGAGCAAAGTCACTCCGTGACCGACTAATCTCATCTCTTCACTCGATAAGGAAACAGCAGATAAACTAGTGCATTATATTGAGCTACTTCACCAGCTCTCCAGGAAGCAGTGTTCTGGGTGTGTCTGGGCACCACAACCCTCGGCTACTAGCACAGTAGCTAGCTAACGCTATAGCTCAATGTTATGACACAACCAACATGCAAGTAAGCTCCGAGAGATTACTAATGCAGGTCCAATAACCGGAGGACACTTTAGTTCACTCATCTCCTTCATTCGAGCTCATAATGATATTTATCGATTCAAAAATGTGAATTGAAAAGGACCATACAGCATCTCAGGATAGCTAACTAGCTAACCTAGCTAGCTGCAGCTTAAGCAAAAAAAAAGGCCCGGCAGCCATCCTTGTTCTACATTTCTGACATTAAATTGGAAAAATAGGAGCCCGTCAAAACAAAAATAACTGCATTTTAAAATCACTATTCAAGTGTTAACACATTTCTCGCAAAAAATATTCCGATCTTACCTTATAATTATTATTTTACACCGAAAGAAACATCAAGGGACACCAACAACAACTTTTGACTTCCCATCAATGATGCGTCAATCTATGTTACATTAATTTACTGATCTTATACCCCTTTGAACATGCAAGAAACATTAATAAATACATTTGACATTAAATTAAAATATGTCTTACCTGAAAAGTGAATAAACAACCACGAGACTCTGGTCAGCAGGTGCTACTCGGGTCCTCTTCAGCAGGTGTCTTTTCTCTGTAGATTTCCTCTTTGGGGTTTTCAGCTCGGTTCTTCAGCGGTTGCTTCTCCAGAAGTTGGTTCTCAGGCTCAGGTTCTCAGGCTCAGGTTCTCAGGTAATCAAGGGTTTCAGCTTTGCAGCAGAAAGGTTTCACAGCTCAACTCGTGGAAAGTTCAAGTGCGAAAGAAAGATTTAGAGAATCTGCAGCCTTTATATCGATAGAACATCAGCGTTCTGTTCCATTAGCTGCTTTGATGACGCACTTTCATGCGTGCGTGAGTGAGCTCTGCAGAAACTCCTGCAGCTTCTCATACAAAAGATATGTCCTAACAATTTATTTGCAGATCTTCATTTATGGAACTATGTGGCTAAAATCAAAGTAACAGTTTATTGTAATATGGAATAATTCCAAGGAATTAATCAAACTAATCCTTATACTGTTAAGAAATGTTAAGCAAAGGAGAACAATTTGGATGTTTAAAAATATTGTTTTGGACAGTTTACCACATTAATGATGAGGAATTACAAATTATTTCGAGCAGGTGTTCGAGCAGGTGCATTCACTCAAAGCTCCACAATATTGACTTTAAGGTTACAGCAAATATCTAAATTCTCTTTTTGACGATCCTTTCACCATTCAGAGAATATATCACACAATCCTACTTGTCATTTTTAATTTATCTTAATTAAGCTTCCATATTATTGACTATGCAGTTCAGACACCATTAACACTAATTACTAAAGGAAATATTCAAAACTGCCACTCAAACAATACATTTATGTATATCTAAAGAACTATATGTCATCTTTAGCCCTACAATAAATCCCTAATGTACTGCGGCATACAATACATTGTTTTTATGATTTTAGTTTGGTTTTGCTGTCCGTGCGTGATCTGTGCATGAATTGATCGCTCCAGCTTGCCAGATAATCAGCAACCCTCATCGTGGCATCAAACATGAACTGTAGTATTTGTAAAAAATGTTAGAAGCGTAATGACTCAATATTACTTTAGCTGGACAATATAATAGTCCCTTTAATAATATAATTTTTTTATATGGAGTGCTGCCTCAAGTGAAGGGCAGATCTTGCGTGATTCAGTGTGGTTGACATTACATAGTACGTCTCCAGGAGATCAGTTTTAGCAGTAAATAGCATGGGTCATGAGCAACTTGTTTATTCTTTTAATCATAAACTCAAACATGAGAAAAGCATTAACATACTGGATGAATGAAAAATAAAAATCTGTTGAATCAGGTGTTAGGGGAGAAGAATAAAGATTTGTACAGCCGGCAATGGCTAAAAACATTTAATCTACAACTTCATTTACATGCTCATAACAATAATCAGACAGGTTACTGCATGATGGACTTTGATTTCAACTGCATTTTTGCAATCAGAATGTCCGTTCCATTTTAATAGAGTCAATATAATGTTTTTCCTTAGAATGTTTTTTTTGCCTTCAACAAAAAAAAAGATATACAAACAGCTCCAAACACTGCAGCAATCAGCAGAGCAAATGTGGTGATAAGTCCGGTCTCAGCGTCATTGGTGGAGAGCTTCATCCCCAGGAATCTCACAGTGTTGTTAGAGGGAGCGGGCGTGATGGGCGCGCTCGTTGCTGTAGAAAAGCCATTATATTAATATTGACTGTAAATCTAAACACATTTTTCAGAAAATCTGACATCTCCACAATCTAAAGGTCTACTATCACTGAATGTTGTTTTCCATATAAGAAATTGTGACATTTTAGGGGAAATAGGCTCTCTGTATATACAGTGTATAGGGTTTATATTTTCAATTGGTGGACTGGTTCATCAATGCATCCATTTACCTTCTGGCACGGTGTTCAAGCACTCATGGGGTCCCAAGGCAGGGCCTGGGAATCCGTTGCAGTTGATGATGGTTGAGTAGAGTGTTACAGAAGCCTTGGCCACTCGAGGCAATTTAGGGTCCGAGTGATTGACGTAGAAAAGGCCAAATCGTTGTGAAAAGCCAGTGGCCCACTCTAGGTTGTCCATCAGGGACCACGTTGTGTAACCCCGGATATCCACGTTATCTATCAAGTAAGCTAGGAGGAGAAATGAACACCTTTAGGATTGCAAATACACTTTGTCAGTATCTTGGTTTGAACATGAAAATGATTCTGTGAAACAGCAAGATTGATACGATCCATTACACTTCAATCATTTTTCAGAGATACTTTACATATTAGATATTGTCAATGCTCTCTATTAAAATGTACGATGCAAGTTGTTGTTTGATACCTTTCAGCACCTGATTGATGTACTTTTCATAGTAGTAGCTCCTATGAATATCGTTTAGGTCAATCGGCCCTCGCTCCGACATGCCATTTTCTGTGATGATAATAGGTGGATTTCCATACTCCTCCTTAATGAAGTTCAATATCCTGCGGAATCCAAACGGTGAGACCTTCAGCCAAGATGAGCCTGAATCCAGCCAGGTACGATCAGCAATCGTTCCTGCACCCCTGAGAAGATCAAATCAGTGAAATGGTTTCATTTTACAAAAATGAAGGTACATCTTCAGCGTGTGTGACTTGGTTCTCCCACTTGGTTCCTGAAGCTATGTTTGTACTTGCTTACCTATCGGCATCATAGTGCTGAAGGTTTCCATATTTCACAGGGAATGCCAGGACAGTGGTATAATGGTTGAACCCCAAATAATCATAGGTTCCCTTAATCCTCTTAATCTCCTCAGGAGTGAACTCAGGCAGCCTGGAGAGATTGAATCCAACTAATTGAATTGATCTGGAAAATGTGAAACACAATGTAGAACTGCACAAGGAGACACACAACAGACCTGAACTGCAACTTACATGTCTATTGTAAAATGTGACCAGAATGAGCACGCTAAAGAAGAATCTGCAAACAGCAACAACAGTAAGTATTTCCTTGTTTGTTCTTTTAAGTACCTGCACCACACGTCTTGCAGCATCAATGTCGTGCTTGTAGGGGTTTCTGGGCTCTGACCAGTCAGAGTTGATGGTGATGGAGAGAATTCCTTTCTGTTTGGCCCGGTATGTGTCATTGTAGAGATGCCAGGCCTCAGCGTGTAATTTAAGCAGATTGTGACCCACAATGTAAGGCAGAGTGCCTGGTCGGAAACTGATCCCTGGACACATACACAAGGAGCAACAGACACATTTTCTTTAGCTATATATGCAAAGTGAGCATACGTTGATATGAGTTAGTGTGAGATGAAGAGCATTACATAAAAAAGCATACCTGGGGCAGCCGCCCCATAGCCATGGCCCACATTGGCTATATTGTATGGCTCATTAATGGTGATCCAAAATGTCAATATCTTTAGCCAAGACGGCTAAAGATAAGGTCAGCGTAATCCTTACATTTGACAATAATAGTCTCATTCTCCCAGCCCCCAATGTCCTGCAGAACTTGTGGAAGGTCCCAGTGGTAGAGAGTAATCTGACAACAAAGGGAAAGCAAGGTTTACCAAATTAACCAACTTTCCATTGCAATTGTGTAATTTAGATCTGTCCAAAGGAACAAACAAACCAGGGTAATGCTTGAAAATGTCATTTTTTATATGGTCTTGTTTCATTTAAACATGTATTTGATACTGTTCTTTTATTTTTGTATTAGTAAGTATTGTGGTACTGACAAGAGGCTCTTGTCACTGTGGCAGAGATGAAAACCTTTAAAACGAAGGACATTCACTGCAGTCTTAGTTTCCTACAATTTGAGGTCAACTGCAACAGTTTATTTTTCCAAAAGAAAGATTGATAACCTGCAGCTTATTGTTTTGTCTCTGGTCAGCAAAACATTCCCTTTTCCCAACAGACCTGCATTTCATTGTATTTGAGGTTAAAGAAGGGAAAAGTACTGTTGTGTTCATTCTTTTTGGGATGAGTGCCATCGCTGTTCCAGAGTCTCAATGAAGGTTGTAAACCATGTAATCACCTCAATGTGAATTCAATGCCTTGAACATAAGACGCCATCTTTTTGTATTCTGAATCATTCCACAGTGCCAACTCAAATATTGTCATTATAAAGTCATTTTTGAACAATGAGTTTTGTCATGTTTTGTATCGATAGTACTTTGGTTAGTTTTTCAAATAAAATCTTTCAACCAAACAGTTGTAGTGTGGTCGTAATGGTTTCAGTCTGATATTATTCACTTGCCTGAAAGAGTTTAAATTGATAAAAAGATGACGTCGGGCGAGTGTCGCTTTAAGCCTGTACAAACAAAGTGTGTAAATAAACCACAAGTTAAAGTGTTTTCCATTTTATTTTTTCCATTTCTATTTGTCATGACCATTAGTGGTCTGCTGTGTGTTACTGCTGTGGTACTGATGGGTGCAATCCAGCACCCGCTGGTGGAGGAGACTGGTAATGCAGGGAAATGCTGACTTAGTCAAAAACACAGAGAGAGGGCTCCACAGTGTAATGCTTATGCCTGCTAGAAGGCCTCTGGAGCACACATGCAACCACTATATAATTCAAAAACTGCCACTTCGAATACATTAATATGGCATAGTTCAGTTCATATTGAGGCATTTTGGACAAGATTATCAAGGTGTGCAGAGCCTGTCTCTAGGTGTGTGTGATGAGATGGCTCTCTAGGAGTCTCCATGAAAACAGATAAAAAGAGAGTTACGGTTTTTAAATGAAACACACTCAATGCAGTTGGATTGTATCATATGATGTATATTAGTATGTATATTACACACAAAACATAGTAATGTCAAACATGTACCTTGTTCCAGCTTATCTCTTTACCTGACAGGACAACTGACAGCTGACAGCACACAGCACATGCAACCACTTACTTAATACCAATGTGATCCAATACTTAACAAATAAACAAACACAGGCAGTTAAAGTTAAAGAACTTGCACTTTATTTTGTGGATCAAAAAGTGCAATCATCAACAAGGATTATGAGATAAAAAGATATATAAAAAGATGTATAAAAAAAATAAACTCAAGCAATGTCCATCCATGTCTGTCCTTTCAGGCCCAGTGGTTGATCCGCCTACTCATTCAACCACTCCAGGTTCAGGCCCTTTCCTCTGAAGGACTTCTGATTAACGCCGTAGTCGAAACGTAGTTCGTCATCCACTTTGATGTCCTTCATGGCTTTGAAGAGTATCACATCTTTGCCTCCATCCACATTGAAATTGCAGTGTTGTGGCTTTAAATTGGGATTTTTCCTTGAGTGGTTAATCCTTCGGCCGACGGTGTCTGAGTTTGGGTGGCATTTGCACGGCTGGGTGTCGGCATCAATACAGAGAGCCCGTTCCCCTGTCTTGAAAAAAAAACATGTAGCTGGGTTGGCATCCCATGGCCGTCATCTTTGTTCTACCATCAGCAGCTGCGATGACTTCCCCATGATAGTCGCAGATTATGTCCCCTTTTGCAAAGTTCCTGGTAGCAATGACACCTGTAATCAAGAAAAGCAAGTTATGTCAAAATATCAACTGTATCAACATTACAGATTGGCAAACCTTTCAAATTACTTGTTATAGGTGGAGCTAAAGGTTAGCCCAAAGTGCTAAAATTGTTTTTTTCAATGTCCACTATATATTCCAGGAAAAAATAAATGGTTTTCTTACCCATCCCTTTGTTTTCACTAATATGTTTGATTGCCAACCCTTTCCATTTTTGAAAAAGCACGCCCCTTTTGACTTTTGGATCGTCCTGTACTTCATACTTTGGGGCTGGCTTCCACATCTGCAAAATGACGTTTGCTGTGGGATGGTTTGCCTTCCAATTTTCACTTTTTAGCAGCCTGGAAACCTTCCCGACTGAGGGCTTGCGATCTGTAAATTTAGCTGATGGAAAGAATAAAATAATTTTCAGTCATGGAAGTAATTTGTCACACTAACTTAATTACTTGGTTGGAGGTATTTTTAGATTGTCGTATTAATCGATTGGAGTACTTACACAGCAGCCATTTAGCCCTCTTCTTATATTGATCCGTTCGCCATTTATCGTAAAATGTACGATCCTCGGGGAATCCATCAGCCATCCGCTGCTTCTTCTTTGGTGGCTGGCCTTCTAATGTCACAGGGTAACAATTTGTGTAGTCCAAATAACATTTTTTGCCAGACTGGATGTCAGACTGGATGTCAGATTTCTCTGGAGAAGATCTGTAAAAAGAGGGAAAGGAAAGGTTAAAATTGGGTTTAAACAACTCTCATATGTTATTACGATGTGTTATGTCTGTGTAAGATGAAGCAACCTACCCTCCCAAGGTTTCCAGGAGTACAGATGTGGCCACTATCTGATCAGGAACCAGCATCCTGTAGGATGATTTGACCGTAGAACTTGAATGAGCCAAATAATTGGAGACATTGTCCTTCTGGCTGGTTGAGAAGAGTGCATTTGCCTCAACAACCCTTCTGACCGCCTGGCTGGTCAATGGATCCACCTTGAAACTACAGTAAGAAAAAACGTGACATAAAAGGTTATTTATCATATCTGTTAATATAGTAATTATATGATAGTGTCAGCATTTATTATGTAGATTAGTATTTCTAGCACAATACAAAAAATAGTAAAATATTTACCTTGTTTGGACCACTTGCTTGGTGTGGCCCTTCGAGACAGGCTTTCTCAGGGTCTTAATCAGATCAGTGTATGCGTCACATTTGTTACGCAAATCAGTATTTGTAATAGTCAGCTCCAACCTTGTTTTCAGGTAATCTACAAAACGTATTATGTTTTTCAAGTAGTTGAGTACTGTCGCTCCAGTCATGCCTGTTAGTTGTAAGTTATGAATATAGTCCCTGGTCTCAATGCTCTTGGTAAGGAAATCAAATGTCGGATCATTCCCAGTCGGCTGCATGTAACGCAGGAATCGTGAGACATTGTCAACCTTTGAAGAAGAAGAATGAGAAAGAAATGTCAGCATTAACTCTTGTTAGGAAACTGTGTGTTAAATATGGTGTGCTGAGAATTGATGTGGGACGAGATCTTACCTCCTGTTGGCAGTTTCTGATATCCAATGTGACGTTCAGGTACTTCTTGAAGTCTTTGATAAGAGGCACATTATCTGGAAACTTTTCATACAGACCTGCCGCTTCCATCTTTAAGCGCACAGATGTTGTCGGAGTTGGAAGCGTTCTGTAGAATAAAAATATATACTTACATTTTGAAAAAAAGGTAATCCAAAATCTTATCTTGTATTATGTGATTTACTGAACATGAGGGTTAAACTTTTAGAATGTTTTTAACTGTTAAAACATTTTTAGAATGCTTAATTTCAAACAAAATGCAGTTGTTAGTGTCGTCAGTCCAAATGATTCAGAGGTCTCAGTGAGGACTGAGACAGTTATGCTAAATGTCAAGTTTTAACAAGATATCCCTGTCGCAAAGCAGCATCAAAACATTAACACTGAAACTGGAGGTATAATAATAATAAGTTTATTTGTTATAGCACCTTTCACAGACAAAGTCACAAAGTGCTTCACATTGGTAAACATTTGAACAAAACATGTTAAGTTATAAAACCAAAAAGACTAAAAACAATCATTACAACAATTTCAGCATGACACCAAAAAATGACATACATCAATCAAAAGCAAATGTAAACAAGTGCGTCTTCAGCTGCTTTTTAAAAGCTTCAAGCGAGACTGCTGAACGCAAGACAATCGGAAGGGCTTCCACAGGTTTGGAGCCACCGCTTCAAAAGAGCGGTCACCTCTAGTTTTTAAGCGAGTGCGTGGGACAGCCAGTAATCCCTGGTTAGAAGACCTGAGGGGCCTGGTTGTAGTGTACGGATGGAGCAGGTCAGATATATAAGCAGGTGCTTGACCATGCAATGCTTTATAAGTTAGAACCAAAACTTTGAATTTGATCCTGAAATTGATCGGAAAGCAAATGTAATGAGTATAAAATCGGAGTGATGTGCGACAACCTGCTAGACCTAGTCAGCAGCCTTGCAGCAGAGTTCTGGACTAGTTGCAGACGGTCCTGGGACGACTTGCTGAGACAGGTGAAAATAGAGTTGCAGTAATCAAGCCGAGATGAAATAAAAGCATGAATGATCATCTCAAGCTCAGTAAGTGAAACTGCTCCTCTAAGTTTGGCAATGTTTCTCAAATGAAAGAAACATGTGCGTGTCAAAGATTTGATATGTTGATCCAAGAGCATGTTATTATCGAATATTACACCAAGGTTTCTCTGTTTGGACTGAACAGCAGAGGACAGGGAGCCCAGCAGCCGACTAATCTTGGAAGCTATAGTATCTGGAGCAACTATAAGGACTTCGGTCTTATTTTCATTGAGCTGTAGGTAATTGTTTGCGAGCCAAACCTTGATCAAATTGAAACATTTAAGCAAATTCAACACTTTGTCAGTGTCTTCTGGGTCAAACGAGACATACAGCTGGATGTCATCTGCATAGAAATGATAAGAAATATCTCCGAGTTGGCTAATTATATTTCCCAGGGGGAGCAGGTACAAAGCAAATAAAAGCGGACCTAACACAGAACCCTGCGGCACCCCACAGGAAAGGGCCGCAGTTTCTGAGGAATAGGGACCAAGAGACACAGAAAAACTTCTATCTGATAGATACGAGGTGAACCAATCCAGGGCGCTTCCTGCGATACCAACCCAATGCTGAAGTCTTTCAAGCATGATGTTATGATCAACTGTATCGAAAGCAGCACTAAGATCCAGCAGCACCAAAACAGAGCATTGACCCTTATCAGACGACATTAATAAATCGTTGGACACTCTGAGAAGAGCGGTTTCAGTTGAGTGATTTTGACGGAAGCCTGATTGAAATTTGTCTAAAATGTTGTGTGCATTCAGAACCCCAGTGAGCTGCTTAGCAACAACTTTTTCTAAAATTTTCGAGATAAAAGGCATTTTCGAAATGGGCCTATAATTTGCCAAAAGTGATGTATCCAGGTTGGTTTTCTTAAGTAGTGGCTGAATACTTGCATGTTTAAAATATGAGGGGACACAACCAGATAGTAAAGAGCTGTTGAGTATAGCGAGAACCCAAGTACTCACAGACCCAAGAACATTTTTAAATAAGGAAGTTGGTATGATATCTGCTGGGCATGAGGAGGATTTCATACTGCTAACCAGAACAGTGAGTTCTTGTAGCGAGATTGGAGTGAATTGGGTCATGATTGGAGGCTGGATTGATTGAGTCGGTAATGGAGTAGTCATGGGGCTAATGCCGTTTCTGACATCAATGATTTTCTTTACAAAGAACTTGTGGAAGTCACTGCAATCCTTATTTGAAAAAATTGGCACTTCAGGGGGAGCAGGATTGACAATTTTGTTGATGGTTTCAAAAAGGACTTTAGGGTTTTGTTTACCGGTAGAAATGAGATTAGCAAAATAATTTGTTCTTGCTTCCTTAACTTATGCATAAACAACTATTCACTGTAGCTCATTTAGCATGACTGTTGGACAAAGGGCCTTGGCTGTGATTGTCTGCTTGGTTATTTTCAACAATTTCTTGCAAATAAAAATTATTTCATGTACTTACTTTTGCCATGTAGGGTCACTAGGTTCTCCATCTTGATCAGAAGGAGGTGAAGACGACGGGTTGCTGGCATCTGTCCCAGAGGAAGCGTGTGCAGTTTCTGAGGTGGAAGCGGCATCCCCTTCAGAGTCGGACTCGTTGGGCACGTTGTCAAGGAGGAAGCCACATTCACGGAACTCTTTAAGCATCCTAAATCGGTCTGACCTATTATGCACAATCTTACACATCCTACTGTAATCCCAACTCCTGGAGCTTAAGGTCCACTGCCGGTGGGATGCCTTCGTCTTCTGGACCTCAGCACTCCGTTCTGCTGGTGTGTTGTTCTTCATGCACACCCTCGTGAGATGAACAGATATGTTGTACTGAGCTTTTTGGCACTTCAGGCAATGCACAATGTTGCGATCAGTGTGCCTTCAAGATGGAGACAAATAGACAGAGATTAACAACATGAAAATAATGCAGAAAAATGCACTGAATGGAACATCAAGGACACAAGAAAGTCTTACTTTTCGGTAGATCGTTGAGCCATTCTGGAAGCTTGAGCAAACAAAAAAGTCTTTCAGGAGTCCAAGAGTTGAAGAGCAGTTTGAAAATCACAGTGGCCATTCTTCCTTTTGCCTGCTGTATATATGGCAAAACACTTAGGTCACACCCACATTGTGACGATAGCTGGACCAATGAGAGGTGAGATGGTCTAGAGCCATTCATATGTAATTTGCACTCTTCAACCACATTCAGAACAATTCGTTTTAAGGTAAGAAATATTTTAGTTTAATGTCAAATGTGTTTATTAATGTTTTTTACACGCTCAAAGGGGTATACAATCTGTAAATATATGTATTTCATGTTGAATAGGTGCATCATTAATGGTATTTTGGGCTACCTTTTGTGATTTTTTTTTTAGAAGTCAGTCAATGTTTTTTCAGTGTAAAATAATAACTATAAGGCAAAACTGGAATATTTTTTGTGTGACATGTGTGCGGAATGTGTTAACACTTCAGCCAGCCTTTGAAATCAGGGTTTGATTCCCACCCCTGTATTTTTGAGCGTACAGTTAGACTGAGACATGATGTTTAGCTTTTAGGTACACACAGTGGACGAGGTGATTTAATTTAGTGTGACAGTGAAGAAATATATACATCCAGTATTGCCTATGCTAAATGAGCTAATTTAGGAAGCATTGAAGCTCCTTTCCTTTGCATTTAGAGAATTCAAACAGCTTTTATCATGGCAATTTATTGCAAAGAAATATTGTTACATTAGGGAAAAAATCTACCAAACACAAATTTCCGAACTTTTTGTTTGATATTTAGTAATTATCTTGTTTGTTGTTCCTTTCAGGATCCCAGAGACATCAAGGGCTGCTCCCGCATCACAGCACCAGACTCCAACAAGCAGCATGGTAAGAACCTGAACGCCACACGGTTGTTTAAAATGACAGTTAGTTGTTGACTACATACAGACGTTAATTCAACTGTTAAACTACTTGAATAAATATGGGACTAAATCACAGTCCACGCAAGACATTATTGTGATTTTCCAGACGTTTACATGAGGAAATTCTCTAACTGGACCTGGTAGAATTTGAATTTGAATTGAATAGTCAAATCTTTTGCAATTTATTGTATGCCATTTACTTTCAATGAAGTATTACTGCGTGGTGGCACTGCTCCTCTTAATTCACTATGTGACGTGAGAGAGTCCATATGATGCAACAGTCCTTGGTTTGTATCCATGTGTGGAACAGTGGTCTGATGGTTGTATTTGTATTTCTTTACCTTCAGGCCAGCCAGCGCATCGTGTGGAGGTCTTCCCTCATCACGGACCCCAACCGGTCCGGGCCCCCTCGGCTCGTCTTCAGCCGCTGTGGCTCTTCAGGTAAGACACACTTCCCCTCTAACTCCTATGGTCTCTCCTCCATCCCCAGTTCTTCCAGCTCCTGCTCTACCCCCTCCTCTTCGAGGTCCACTAGGCCTCTCAAGCGACGGTAAGCTTATTTATTCACCAAGGCATTGAAAGTTCTCTCCACAAAACATCAGAAGCAAAAGTTTAAAAGAAACACACCACAAAATGACATTCAAATACAATTAAAAGCATTAAAGCGCCAAGAGAACCTGAAATGAATACAAACTAAAACAGAATTAGACTGGAATAAAATAAAAGACTAAAAGTTAGAGTGCAGTGTAAGAAACAACTGCCTACGTCTTTGTTTAATTGAAGAATATTTTCCTTTTCAATTATTGATTGGTCCAATGTACTCTGTGTCATATGGTTATGTAACCAACTATTGTGTTTCATCTGCATAATTCTGATAACATATTTTTTTGTTTTCCAAAGGGCCTCCACACGACTCCAGGGACCCTGGAAGACTCCGAGGGCGCCGGACGTCGACGAGCCGATGGAGGTGGACCCACCCGAGGACAACGCCATGGACATTGATCCACCTGGGGACGATGCCATGGAGGTAAACTGATACCCACACACTTTCTTCTTTAAAAAAAACTTTACTTTCCCACACACACACACACACACACACCAACACACTTTACTGTCTTCTTAAAAAAAAACTAAAAAATACTTTACTTTCCGTCTCTCTCTCACACACACACACACTTTACTGTCTTCTTAAAAAAAAACAAAAAATACTTTACTGTGGGGATCCTGGGTTGCCACCGCCAGGTGGAGCAGTGGTAACCCGGGTAACGAGCATGTTTGTGTTTATGTGCAGGCAGAGACTGAACAGCCAGCTGGAGCACTCCCGCCGAACGCGCCTGCAGCTCGTTTTCCAATCAGGCGGAGAATAAAGCCGACCTCCCCGGGGACCCCAGTGTGGGGAAATTGTCTATGCATCCGGAGTTTCCTGCCAGTGCCATCCGCACGCCTCACGAGCCACAGCACGAGCCACCTCACGAGTTACTTCACTAGCATCTTCACGAGTCACCGCACGAACCTCGGCACGAGCCGACCCCAGACCCGAGGACCCCACGGACGGCCACGGAGCCGCCGGCCGCGCGTCTGAGTATTGCACGTTTTCCTCCCCCCTCCCCGTGCCTGATATCCCGAAATAAACACCCTCGTTAACCACCACCTCTCTGTCTTGTGCTCGCGTTTGGGTCCAGCCACCTCGATCGTAACATTTACTTTCCATCTCTCACACACACACACACACTTTACTGTCTTCTTAAAAAAAACAAAAAAAAATAATTTACTTTCCATCTCTCACACACACTATACTGTCTTCTTAAAAAAAAAAAAAAAAAACTTTACTTTCCGTCTCTCTCTCTCACACACACACACTTTACTGTCTTCTTAAAAAAAACAAAAGAATACTTTACTTTCCATCTCTCACACACACACACTTTACTGTCTTCTTAAAAAAAACTACAAAAAAACTTTACTTTCCATCTCTCACACACACTTTACTGTCTTCTTAAAAAAAAAAAAAAAAAACTTTACTTTCCGTCTCTCACTCACACACACACACACACACACATACACACCAACACACTTTACTGTCTTCTTAAAAAAACCACAAAAAATACTTTACTTTCCTTCTCTCACACACACACTTTACTGTCTTCTTAAAAAAAACAAAAAAAATACTTTACTTTCCATCTCTCACACAAACACTTTACTGTCTTCTTAAAAAAAACAAAAAAAACACTTTACTTTCCGTCTCTCTCACACACACACACACACACACTTTACTGTCTTCTTAAAAAAAACAAAAAAAATACTTTACATCTCTCACACACACACTTTACTGTCTTCTTAAAAAAAAAATTAAAAAAATACTTTACTTTCCGTCTCACACACACACACACACACACACACACACACACACACTTACTTCACCTCTTAAAAAAAACAACTTTACAATGACAGACATTGACTGACTGAGAAAGTGAGTGACTGGCTGATTGACACTGACTGACTGAGAAAGTGAGTGACTGACACTGAGATGAGGACAGAGGGGAGAGGAGATGAGGAGAGAGGACAGGAGGCAGGAGGTGGCGAGAGAGGAGAGGTGGAGGTGGAGAGAGGAGATGAGGAGAGGAGGCAGGAGGTGGCGAGAGAGGAGATGAGCAGGTGGAGAGAGGAGATGAGGAGAGAGGTGACGAGAGAGGAGCGGTGGCATGAGGTGGCGAGAGAGGAGATGAGGAGGTGGCGAGAGACGAGGCTGAAGAGAGGACAGAAGAGAGAGGAGGATGGAGGAGAAATTGAACCCCCTTATTAAGGTAAATATCAATTCCTATTCTTTTTTCCATAATGATGGATTATTTATGTTTACATTCATCCTGTAAAGATCTTTTATTTATTTAATATTTCTTATTTGTTTTTACGTTAAGCAGAGAGGAGCGGAGGAGGAGGGCGGCGGAGAGGAGGGCAAGTGTGAACCCTCTTATTAATAAGGTAAATATCAATTTCTATCTTTTTTTCGTACTGATGCATGATATATGTTTACATTTATCCTCTAAAGTTTTTTTAATTTATTTTGTATTTGTTTTTACAAAAAAAGGAGGAGAGAGGAGGTGATGAGCGATCTTTTCTCACACATTTATAGTTTTTACAAGGATTCCTATCCTTGTAAAAACATATAAATGTGAAAAGAGACAGAGAGGTGGGGAGCAGGGCGGAGAGGGCAAGTGCAAATCTTCTTGATAATAAATAATGAATAAATACAATTTATATCTTTTTTTATACTGATTGATTTATGTTTACATTTATTCTCTAACGATTTTTTTTCCCCATTTATTTGTTTTTACAAGGACAAGAGAGAGGAGGTGGGGAGCAAGGTGGAGAGGAGGTGGGGGGCAAGCGTGAATCCTCTTGATAATAAATAATTAATACATATCAATTTCTGTCTTTTTTATACTGATGGATGATTTATGTTTACATTTATTCTCTAATGATTTGTTTTTCCCATTTATTTGTTTTTCCCATTTATTTGTTTTTACAAGGACAAGAGAGAGGAGGTGGGGAGCAAGGCGGAGAGGAGGTGGAGGGCAAGTGTGAATCCTCTTATTAATAGGGATGGGTATTGTTTTTTTGCAACATTATTGACAGAGTGAAGGTAAATACATTTTGTTCAGTGGAATAAGTCTGGCGACTAAGAACAGACTAACTGTCAAGAGACTAAGAAGAGGACTGTTGAGGGAGAAAAGGACAAACAAAACCTGTTAACAACACTGCAGACAACAGAACTGGAAATTAAGCAGTGGGTGAAGGAGGTTGAAGAGTGGGCTGCATCAAGTAAGATTTATCCTGCAGCTATCTAAATTAGGGATGCAACGATACCATTTTTTACAAACCGATACGATACCGATATTTTTATTTGTGTACTTGCCGATACCGAGTACCGATACCGATACTTCTTAGATTTGGTCTCCATGAAAGTGCAATTAATTTGGAGGCAGATTTTATTTTATCCTCTGCAGATTATGTCAAGCCTATAGTACAAAATTAACAGAAGGCTATCTCAAGCTTTAAACTTCTTGTGGAAGTCCCTTTAATGTCGGACCATAAAACACCCCCGTGTCCGGGTTCATAATGTAAGCGATAATATTAGGTATCGAGCAATTATATAGGAAGCTGTGTTCCAAGTTATGTTTCCGGTGCTTTTATTGTGGAGGGAGAAACGGAAAGGAAAAGAGTGGAATTGTGGGATATACGCGTGTGAAGGAGATAAAAAAGTGGTTCAAGTTACCCTGCAGCGTGTTTTCATTTTATTAGAATTACAAATATAGACACACAACAGACACTCGGCTACAATAATATCATCCGTAGCCGCACAACAGCGTCTGAATGAGGCCGCTGCTAGCGCTACTTCTGGCGGACCAGCAACAGTTTGATTCAAACCGGCGGAACGGCAGTAATTTTCCGTCGCGTTGGGTGTGAACGCAGCATTACTCTACACACCTTGCTGCAAGAGCCGCAAGAGAGCGACGAAAGAGCCGTATGCGGCTCTGGATCATGGGTTGCCGACCCCTGCCCTAGACGTTGAAGTCAGGTAGGACAACAAATCTTTTTCTCCACAAAGCGCGACCAGTTTGTTGTAGCGAAATACTGTTGAGTGGTATCGGTTCTTGGTATCGGCAATTGAAAATGAATACGAGTACGAGTATTTTAACGCAGTATCGACCCCCATCCCTAGTGGGTTATTATTCCTATTATTGTATTGTTTTGAAATACAGCTTTTACGTGCCGCAGTAATTTGTAGCATGTGCACAGGAAGAGAGAAATTATAATTTTGTATTTTTGTAACAAATTTATAGATAATAACAAAGACCGCAAGCCCAAACGCGACGTAATTGCAAAAGAAAAGCAGAAACTGGAGGAAGCAATTGCAGCCTACAACGTCCTTGTGCCAGAGAGAGACGCAGTTGATACAGCAGATGCAGTTCTGAGTCAAGACTTCCCTATTTGGCCATGGGATTCTGGTAAATGCTTTTTTTTGCACTTTTATATTGCATTTTATACTAATTGTGTGTATCTTTATATCTTTGCTGTTCCGATACAGTGTTTGTTTTTGGTCTGACACTATCAGTCATATACTATGTATTTAAGTCCCTTTTGTACTCTTTGTAATTTTGTCTATTGTCCTTCAGGAGTAATATAAATGTTCAGTTAATAACATTTATTGAAGTTTGTTTTCATTACTGTTTGAGAAATTCAAAATGATCACTTCGTTACAGCATCCAAAGTCCCCCTTGAGACGAAGAAACTTGTCTTTGATAGAGACATGCTGCTGTCTCGACTTCGAGAAGAAGATGGGATTCTCATCAAGGAGATGAGGAACCACTGCCGTCACCTGACTGGATCTTTGAAGAGTATCAAAAGAGAGATCCAGCAGATAGAGGAGGACCTAGATACACAGAGTATGTATTTAACTATAATATAATGGCCCATGATAATGTTTTCATATGAGTTTATGTATTTGATCGTAATTCATTTAAATGCAAAGTTATTTAATGATCATAAATGTATAGAACAATGTGAGCTTGCATAAGCCAGTATCTTTGTCACTGTTTTTGTCAATGTAATCATGCCCATTTCTGAATGCAAACCATGACGATAAGTAATGCTTTTACATGCAGGATGGTTTTGATGGACGCCACTGCCCTACAGGAAGAGGAGGAGGAGGATGAGGGAGAGGACGAGGTGTGGGATAGGGACCCTCTGACCCTTGATGGGGACACTTCTGATGATGACTAGCCTCTTAAAGACATGCCACTTTCATGCTAATCCTTTGCGGGTTGAATCATATATTGTCATGCAATAAAAAAGTGACATTTTACCAATTCATAAATGGTGTATTTTATTATTTCTGAGTCTGTGGATGAAGAAGTGGCACCCACCCACACCATTCAAACACATGTTGTAGTTATAATCTGTTCAGAATTTATTTATTTTCATTTCTGATTAAAAGAATTTGACACACAGTGCTATTGATGTACATTTTGAACTTTGCAACTTGTTTTCAAGAATGAAGACGTAGTATCATAGCAGACACACGTGGGGGCGCTATTCTGTCTGGTTCTAAAGCCATGCATGCATAACATTTAATTAACTTCAGTGTATTTTTTATAACCCAAAATCACAATATCAAATAATTTGCCTCGAAAGGAATTACGATAGGTACACATACAACATCCCTGAACTGGGATCTCACATCGGCTCAAGAAAAACATTTCACGGGCCCCGACTGTGTCACAGTTTCATCAGTCTGCTCCACTCAGCCTGTCAGTCACACCCAGCTCGTCTGCTCACTCCGTTCACCTGCGCACCCAGCTGCTTCACATCACCTGCAATCAGGCCAGTATTTAAGCACCAGGTTCACACTCACTCATTGCCAGATTGTTCGTTGCTATGCTCGTCTCTCCAGCACTCTCCTGCCTGTCTTCCCGGATCCGACCTCGCCTGTTCCTGACTCTCCGTCTCGCCTGCCTCCCGAGTCTCCGACCCGCCTGCCTGCCTTTCCGGATCCGACCTCGCCTGTTCCTGACTCTCCGTCTCGCCTGCCTCCCGAGTCTCCGACCTGCCTGCCTTCCCGGCTCCGACCTCGCCTGTCCCGGACTCCCCGCTTCGCCTGGGCCCCGATTCCTGTTTGCAGGCTCCCGAGCCGTACACCTGGCTGCCTGAGCTTGATTAAAGTATTGAACTTCAGCTCTCTGTCTCTTGAGTCCTCAGTTCTGCGATTGGGTCCGTACACCACCCGTTACAGTACAATCTGGCCAGACATGGACCCAGCAGGACCACCCTCACCACAGGATCGGTTTGAGAGGATTGAGAACGCAATCTGGCAACATCAGCAGAGAATGGAGGAGGCTGATGCATACGCCAGACGAGCTGCAGAGGCCAACACCAATGCCTTGGCAGCCCTCTCCGCCCAGTTGCAGCAGCTGATGTCCACTCGTCCTCCTGCAGTTCCAGTCTCCACCCCGGAACCTCCTGCTCCAGCTCCGCCACAGCCCAGGATGATCTCCGAGCCCCGAGTGGGAACCCCCGAGCGATATGCTGGAGATCCTGAACTCTGCGGCTCATTCCTGACCTCCTGCTCCTTACTCTTCAGCCTGCAGCCATACACGTTCGCCACCGAGGAAGCCAGGGTGGCGTACGTGATCAGCAATCTGACCGTCAGAGCCCTCCTCTGGGGAACAGCAGAGTGGGAGAGACGGACGCCTGCCTGTGCATCGTTCCAGGCATTCTCGGAGGAACTAAGCAGGGTGTTCGGATGGGGCGCTGCTGGACCCGAGGCCGCGCGTGACCTGCTCTCCCTGCGCCAAGCGAACCAGTCCGTGGCCGATTTCGCCATCGACTTCCGGATTAGAGCCCGTCGGAGCGACTGGAACACTGCAGCGCTGCGCGATGCCTTTCTGCATGGTCTGGCGGACTACGTCAAGGATGAACTGGTCTCATATCCTCCACCTGCCACGCTGGAGGAACTTATCGAGCTGACGGTTCGGCTGGACCTCCGTATCCAGGCCCGGAGAAGAGAGAGGAGGCAGAACGCTCCGGGTCGTCCCAACTCAGTTTGCTGGCCAGCTGCCGCCTCGGCGTCCGGTTCCTCTGCACCCGTGGCGAATAGTGGGCATGGGCCGGAGCCCATGCAGGTGGGCCGCACCAGGCTCACCCCCGAAGAGCGGGAGCGCCGCCGGAGGGGGAACCTGTGTATGTACTGTGGGGAGGCCGGACATTTTGTTTCCCGCTGCCCGTTAAAAGACTCGGCTCACCAGGGAGTGAGGAAGTCCTGGTGAGCCACGCTGCAGCAAGATCTTCCTCCGCCTGCCTTCGCCCCCGGTTTCAAGTCAAGCTCCTGCTCCAGGGGGGTGCACACACCTTGGCCGCTCTCATAGACTCTGGGGCGGACGCCAACATCATGTCCCAGGCCCTGGCCACACAACTGGGCCTAGAGAGAGTCCCACTTGACACCCCTGTTCCCGCCCGAGCCCTGGATGGCCATCTCCTGGAGATGGCCGCCCTGGATGGCCATCTCCTGGAGATGGTCACGCACCAGACTTCCCCGGTCCCCATGCTAATCTCCGGCAACCACCAGGAGACCATCCAGTTTCACCTCCTGTCGTCTTCCAGCCATCCTCTGATTCTGGGTTACCCGTGGCTACGTCGGCACAGCCCCCACCTCGACTGGGCCACGGGGGCTATCCTCGGTTGGAGGGATTCTTGTCACCAGGTCTGCCTCAAGGGGGCCTTCGTGCCGCAGCAGCCCACGCCCTCCAGTTCCTGTCCCGAGCTATCCCAGGTTCCAGCCGAGTACCAGGACTTCCGGGAGGTGTTCTGCAAGACAAGGGCGACTTCACTGCCCCCGCATCGGCCTTATGACTGTGCCATTGACCTGATGCCGGGCACCTCGCCACCCAAGGGCCGCCTGTACTCCCTGTCGGGTCCCGAACGAGAGTCCATGGACGCTTACATTAATGACTGCCTGGCGGCGGGAATTATCCGACCTTCGTCATCTCCTGCGGGGGCAGGCTTCTTCTTCGTGGAGAAGAAGGACAAGACACTGCGGCCATGCATCGATTATCGGGGTCTCAACGACATCACCATAAAGAACCGGCACCCTCTTCCCCTCATCTCCTCGGCCTTCGAGTTACTGCAAGGGGCCACCATCTTCTCCAAGCTCGACCTCCGTAATGCCTATCCCCTCGTCCGCATCCGGGAGGGGGATGAGTGGAAGACTGCATTCAACACGCCCTCAGGACATTACAAATATTTAGTGATGCCCTTCGGCCTCACCAATGCCCCGGCGGTATTCCAGGCCTTGGTCAATGACATCCTCCGGGATATGATCAACAAGTATGTCTTCGTCTACCTTGACGACATCCTCATCTTTTCCAAGTCCCGCGGGGAGCATGTCCACCATGTCCAGACGGTCCTCCAACGCCTGCTAGAGAATTCCCTGTTCGTGAAGGCCGAGAAGTGTGAGTTTCACGCACAGTCTGTGTCCTTTCTGGGGTACATAGTGACCCCGGGTCATCTGGAGATGGACCCTGCCAAGGTTGACGCCGTCAGGGGATGGCCGGTCCCGGAGAAACGTAAGAAGCTGCAGCAGTTCCTGGGCTTTGCCAACTTCTACAGGCGCTTCATCCGCAATTATAGCTCCATCGCCGCCCCCCTCACCGCCCTGACATCTTCCAAGGCCTCCTTCCGATGGTCCCATGCGGCAGATATGGCGTTTCGGACTCTGAGGGACCGCTTCAGTTCTGCGCCCATCCTCCAGGTCCCCGACGCCGAACGGCAGTTTGTCGTGGAGGTGGACGCATCGGACATGGGGGTAGGGGCTGTGCTGTCCCAGCGAGCAGCCAGTGACCAGAGGCTCCACCCCTGTGCCTTTTTCTCTCGGCGTCTCTCCCCAGCCGAGAGAAATTATGACATTGGTAACCGGGAGCTCCTAGCGGTTAAACTGGCCCTGAAGGAATGGCGGCACTGGCTGGAGGGAACCAAGCAACCCTTCCTGGTCTGGACGGACCATAAGAACCTGGAGTACATCCGAACCACGAAGAGACTCAACTCCCGACAGGCACGATGGGCCCTTTTCTTCACCAGGTTCAATTTCACCCTCTCCTACAGACCCGGCTCCCGCAACATCAAACCCGACGCGCTGTCCCGTCAGTTCCAGAGAGAGGAGGATGGCGCCAGTGCTCCCGACACCATCCTCCCGTCCCCTTATGTTGTGGCCTCCCTGACCTGGGAGATTGAGGAGAGAGTGGCGGCGGCCACGGAGGGTCAGCCGGGTCCGAGTGCGTGCCCTACGGGTTGCCTATTCGTGCCTACAGCTCTGAGGTCGGAGGTACTCCAGTGGGCCCATAATTCAAAGTTGACCTGCCACCCCGGGGTCCAGAGAACCCGGGACGTTCTCCTGCAACGGTTCTGGTGGCCCACGATGCAGGAGGACACCCGGGAGTATGTCCGAACCTGCAGCCAGAGCAAGTCGTCGCGCCGAGCTCCGTCCGGCCTCCTGCAGCCTCTCCCGGTGCCGCATCGCCCCTGGTCCCACATCTCGGTGGACTTCGTGACAGGTCTGCCACCATCGGACGGGAAGACGGTCATCCTTACCATTATGGACCGCTTCTCCAAGATGGCCCATTTGGTGGCCTTGCCCAAGCTCCCGTCCGCCAAGGAGACGGCACAGCTGCTCCTCGTCCACGGCTTCCGTCTTCATGGAATTCCAGTGGACGTGGTCTCGGACAGAGGGCCCCAGTTCGCATCGGTGTTTTGGCGGGAGTTCTGCAGCCTCCTGGGAGCCACCGCCAGCCTGTCATCCGGGTACCATCCACAGTCCAACGGGCAGACCGAGAGGATGAACCAGGAGATGGAGACGGCCCTGCGGTGTATGGTGTCCCAAGACCCATCCTCTTGGTCCCAGCATCTGTTGTGGGTGGAATATGCCCACAACACCCTGACCGGCTCCGCAACCGGGATGTCACCATTCCAGGGCGCCTACGGGTACCAGCCTCCTCTTTTCCCAGCCCAGGAGAGGGAGGCTTCGTGCCCTTCTGTGCAAGCCTTCCTCCGTCGCTGTCGTCGGACCTGGGCCCGTGCTAGGGCTTCCCTCCTGAGGGCGGCAGACCGGTACTCCGCAACAGCTAACCGTCGTCGCTCTCCAGCCCCGGAGTACCAGGTGGGCCAGAAGGTTTGGCTCTCCACCCGGGACCTTCCGCTGCAGGTGGAGTCTAACAATTTGGCACCCAAGTTCGTGGGGCCTTTCGCCATCGGGAAGGTCATCAACCCTGTGGCAGTCCGACTCAAGCTTCCTCGGGCGATGCGGGCACACCCGACATTCCATGTGTCCAAGATCAAGCCGTTCCGGGTGAGCCCGCTGGTGCCAGCCGCTCCTCCGCCGCCCCCACCGTGCCTCATGAAAGGGGGACTCACCTACACCGTGCGCCGTATAATCCGCTCTCGCAGACGGGGAAGGGGCTGCCAGTATCTCGTGGACTGGGAGGGTTACGGTCCGGAGGAGAGATCCTGGGTTCCTGCACGGCACATAGAGGACCGAAGCCTCATCCGAGACTTCCACCGGCAACATCCGGACCAGCCCGCTCCAAGCAACATCGCCAGGGGCCGTGGCCGTGGGAGACCGGTTGTTGGGCCCTCCACTGTCCCGGACCAGGACGAGGACTCCCTGTCGGAGGAAGGAGCAGGGGTTCCCCCGCCGAACTCATCTCCTCCACAGCCTGAGGAGGGCAGGGTCTCGGGTTCCCCCGAATTCTAGCCCGCCTTCCGGTTCCCCCTCCGCCCACCCGGGCTATTCGGGGGGGCTGGTTCTGGGACGTCAGGGGCCGTCCTTTGAAGGGGGGGGTTCTGTCACAGTTTCATCAGTCTGCTCCACTCAGCCTGTCAGTCACACCCAGCTCGTCTGCTCACTCCGTTCACCTGCGCACCCAGCTGCTTCACATCACCTGCAATCAGGCCAGTATTTAAGCACCAGGTTCACACTCACTCATTGCCAGATTGTTCGTTGCTATGCTCATCTCTCCAGCACTCTCCTGCCTGTCTTCCCGGATCCGACCTCGCCTGTTCCTGACTCTCCGTCTCGCCTGCCTCCCGAGTCTCCGACCCGCCTGCCTGCCTTCCCGGATCCGACCTCGCCTGTCCCGGACTCCCCGCTTCGCCTGGGCCCCGATTCCTGTTTGCAGGCTCCCGAGCCGTACACTTGGCTGCCTGAGCTTGATTAAAGTGTTGAACTTCAGCTCTCTGTCTCTTGAGTCCTCAGTTCTGCGATTGGGTCCGTACACCACCCGTTACAGACTGGTCTTTTACGTAAAAGAACGACGAAGAAGAAAACGAGACGAAGTGACGTACTTCCGGTCCTACATGAAACTATTCCCAGTTAAACATGCAAAGCAAATATTTATCTGCAAAGTGCGAAAATGTCGTGATCTATGCAGACAAAAGTGCGAACGTTATTATATACAGTATTATATACATGGTGTGAACACATCAGATGGTTAACAGTTGTAAAGCTGCAAAAGGGATCCCAAGCTTGTACTAGATCCAAAAATACAAAACGCTTGCATGAGAACGTAGAATTAAAATAATGGTTACACATGAAACGCCAAGCAACACCTGTGATTACTTAACCATTAACCAGCATAACAATTAGTCCAATGGATTTGGTTGAAAATAAAACGCTAACAGGCTAACGCAGTAAAGGCTAATGGCAGGCTAACGTTAACAGGCTAACGTAAACAATGCTTCGTGCGTCACTCATGTGACCTTCGACCTTATTACGTGTGAGGTCACTTGGGAATCCCCATTGTGGGAGTTGTACGGGGGGGGGGAATATCCTTTGATTAAACAAAATAAGACATTTAATTAATGTGTTATTCGGCTGTATATCTTGGGTTTGTGAGTTGTTTAAGGTTAAATAAAAGATGGTCTAAAAATGTATCTAAAAACTCCCTCTTTCAGACTCCGACTGATGACGCCATGGACACCTCGAACAATGGGCTGGTCCACCCCACCTTTACTGCCGCGCCTCTCAAACAGAGTCGTAAGAGGACCTTTGAGGATGTAAAACCGGTTGGAATAAGACGGTAAGTGTTGCCTCACTCCCCTATATTGATTATTAACTGTGATAGTCTGGAGATTCAAACAACTTTTTGTTTCATGCAACAGCCCAACCAACCCAACCAACCCAATCAACCCCGGCTAGGAGCGGAAAAGAAGAAGAACCGGAGTAAGTCGATACTTATATCAATGTAGTTTTTTTTCAGCCTCTACATAAGTGTAAATCAATGTACAGTCTGCTGCAAAATAAAAGATTGTCTAAAATTGTATCCCAAAAATCATCCCTGAGACCCCTACGGAGGAAACTCATTTTGGATGCTTGTATCCGCGACCTCGTTCTTTGGGTCACAACCCAGAGGTCGTGACCATAGGTGGGGGTCAGAACATAGACCGCCCGGTGCAGCGCCTGTTCTACTGCTGCAGCCGCACCGACCCGCCTGTCGATCTCCCGCTCCATCTTACCCTCACCCGTGAACAAGACCCCGAGATACTTGAACTGCCTGCTGAAAGTGAGGGAGTTCAAGTATCTCGGGGTCCTGTTCACCGGTAAGGGTAAGATGGAGCGGGAGATTGACAGGTCACTACTCACCTATGGTCACGAACTCTGGGTGGTGACCGCAAGAAGCAGTTCGTGGATACAAGCGGCCAAAATGAGTTTCCTCCAGGAGGCCGAGCTCCAGCCTTAGAGCGCTGCTCCTCTGTCAGAAGGGAAGGAAGACGGATGGATTTGGTGGTATTGTATTGTACATAGCTTTTACATGGTATTTGTTTTCTATTGTTGTACATAGATTTGACATTGTATTGTATTATATTGTACATATATTTTACATTGTATTGTTTTGTATTTTTGTACATACATTTTACATTGTATTGTATTATATTGTACATCTTACATTTTATTTTATTGTATTATATTGTACATATATTTTACATTGTATTGTGTTGTATTGTTTGTACATACATTTTACATTGTATTGTATTATATTGTACATCTTACATTTTATTTTATTGTATTATATTGTACATATATTTTACATTGTATTGTTTCGTATTTTTGTACATACATTTTACATTGTATTGTATTATATTGTACATCTTACATTTCATTGTATTGTGTTGTATTTCTTTTATTGTATTGTAATGTACATGCATCTTAAATCCTGTTGTATTCTAATGTATTGCATGTACTTACATCTTACATTTTATTGTATTGTATTTCTTTCTTTTGTTGTATTGTAATGTACATCATCTTAAATTCTATTGTATTCTACTGTATTGCATGTACTTACATTTTATTCTGTCTAAATACATATTTTTTCCCTAAACTGTCTACCTATCTCATGATTAATTTGTGTTTAAACTTCCATTACATTTAAAGATGCCTTTCTGTAATTTAAAGATATGCAGAACATGAATTGCATTCAAATCAAACCTTTATTGAACTGAGCATAAAGAGCCTCTCAGCCATCCCTCCATAATATTAACGTCACTGCTTCAATAACTGAAAATTCAGAAAGAATCCTTTTAGTATAAAAAATATATCAAAGTAAAATAAGCAAAAGTGAACCTACATGGGCAGGGTGTGTACTGTTGATAAATGGTTCCTCCATAAAGGCCAGATATATTGCTGACTTTCAATACAACTGCATATTTTGCTACATCTTAATGATTATATTGACTGCAATAGATTTAGGTATTTTACTTGTTTTAATTTATTTATTTATGGTAAGGAAATTATAGCTCAAAGCCGACATCACGTGATCTAAATGTGGACTTTTGATGAGTTGAATGCTCTGAACACCAGTAGCATTGAATCCTTGAGCTTATGCCTCATGATACTAAAGGTTAAGAATGAATGCTAATGCTCACATATGATTTATTTTAATATTTTCATTTCCAGGTCGTTCATAATACCCTCCTGCTGAGTCGCCTGCCACAAAAGCTTGATTCTTTGTGAACTGCTTTGTAGTTCATGCTTTTAGGTTGTAGAAAGTCCATAACATTTTTTATTTTGTATCAAGGGTTTGCAAAAAAATATATTTTTTACATGGAGAACAAAACACTGTACAAGGGTTCAACCAGGCTGACAATTGAAGGGACAGAAGATCCAGGTGAAAAAGAACAGAAGAAATCACCGTTCCTTTGTAAATTAAACTAAAAGCTCAGCAACAAAATGTATGCAGATTTAAAAAGGAGTAGGTTAATGTTTCAGTATCAAGCTAAAATATAACAGGCGTGCTTCTTAAGGCAAAGAAATCATATTTAGTGTTGACTTTTACAGTTACTGTCTGGGGCATTGAACAGACCATCAGACCAGATTCTAATGACGGAAGCAGTTGAGTTGCATAATCGGAACTGACGTCTCTTGCAAGCCCTCCAATAAGTACTCCTTTTATATATAAATATATTTCTGAATTTTGAAATGCATTCACACTCCACAAAGTAGTGTCCTCAGGTTTGAAGCAATGTTAAGATGACATTCTAAATGTGATGACAGTAAGACAGCTGGATTGAGACTATATTTCTTTCTCCGCCACCGCGATCTAAAGAGCTTTAATATCAACTTGTTCAATAATAAAACACGAGCATGTCCCGGACAAGACTGATCAGGGATTTGGGTTCAACTACGATGAATAGGTGCTCATCGTTTACAAAGGAGGTCTGAGGACAATACATTATAATCCATTTTTTAACTCTACTATAGAATACATTTGAATACTCACAGAGCAGGAGCACTTTCTAATATGCATGTCTGGCCAGATCATCTGTGTGATAGATGTGGTAAGAAAAGATGATGTGCAATCTATAAAAGGATGAAGATAACCTAGCACTTGATAAGCCAGTATCTTTGTCACTATTTTTGTCAATGTAATCATGCCCATTTCTGAATGCAAACCATGACGATAAGTAATGCTTTTCCATGCAGGATGGTTTTGATGGACACCACTGCCCTACAGGAAGAGGAGGAGGAGGAGGAGGGAGAGGACGAGGTGTGGGATAGGGACCCTCTGACCCTTGATGGGGACACTTCTGATGATGAAAACCTGCACCCTGTTAGTTCTCAGTGCAAGGAGAATTTGACTTTCCAAATTGAGATTAGGAATAAACAAAAACTAAATAAATACATATATCTGCGTTCTTTAATTCGAGGCTGTAATGCACCCACACTTGAAGAAAACAAGTCACTTAATGAAGCTAAACTTTCTTACATTTAAATATGGTAAAGCAGAAACATCAGCTCCTCGAGCTCATGTGCATTGGGGGCCATCTGCATGGGGAGCAGACTCGTTCGTGCTAACGCTTGTGTTAATTGTTTACAGTAGGTGTCATCCACGTTTAGCATTCCTGCCTTTCAAAGTCGTAAAAGATAAGACCGAGTGCAGCATTAGAGACGTCTCTGGTGAAGGCGAACAGCCGGTGGTTAGAGCACAACACAAGCTAGCATTGTGAGCTGCAGTAACTATGTTGTTCATTCTGTACACATGACATAACTTGCTTCAGCCCATCAGGGGAGAGGGATCCTCCTCGGTGGCTATCCTGAAGGTTTCTTCCTTTTTTCTCTGTGAAAGTTTTTTTTTCCTTCAGTTTTCTGTTTTTTTTTCCTGATCCGATGTGAGGTCCCAGGACAGGGATGTCGTATGTGTACAGATTGTGGAGGCCTCTAAGGCAAATTTGTAGTTTGTGATTTTGGGCTGTACAAAATAAACTGAATTTAATAAAATTGCCATTTAATTTTTAAACAAGTTTGCCGACAGGACATATTTCAAACTCGCCTTCACCTGCTAACCCCTGCTCCCTATCCTCCACTACAGGACTCATTCCACACAGCTCCTCCTGGTTTCTTTTATATCCAAAAGTGTTCTGTTTTTAATTGATGTCTTCATGTTTTTCTAGTCGTTCCCTTTCTAATTTTGTTGTATGTAAAGCATCTTTAAGTGGCTTGAAAAGCACTATAGAAAATATGATATAATATAAAATACATTTAAAATAATAAATATAAACTATTATTATTGTACTAAATTAATAATAATGAAATAAATAAATAAAGTATATGTACTAAAGTAACGCAGGCCAACTTGTTGATTTTTGTTGTATACAATGAAGGTCTGTTTTACTTGTGGTTGTGATTTATATGAATGTATGCTTGATTAACATAGTTGCACTCCATGCATGACCCAATATTACCCACATTTATCAGTTACCTACTTCATAAGGTGATAATAATAACCATATCTCATATTAATTACGTGGCGCCGTCAGTGACTTCCGGCAGCCAGGGGGCGTGGCCCAGTGGCAGCGGGCTAAAACGTCATTGAATTTGGAATGTTCTAAGCCCTTCCATGGAAACGCATGTTTTATAAGACAACAATTTCTCTCTTTTTTCCTCATTGCGCTTGAAGACCCCAAGGAGAGAACAGCTAAACTTCTTCTGAAGAACAGCACCTCTACTATTAAGCTAGCAAGCTAACAAACTCGAGCATCCCTAAACTACAAGGTAAGGACCCAACCTGCCTATTAGCCATGTGACAGTTAGCTAGCTAGCGGTGTGTGTTTTCAAGAGTACAAGCTAAACAAGTTGATTGTATTATTTCTCTAAACTTTACTGAAAGTGACAGACAACATGGATCAGACTTCAATGTCAACAATTGATCTGAATTGATTGCTTGTATTAAATATAATTTCTAGGTGATACAGATCATAAGTTATGCAGGCATGACAATATATGTAATCCTTATTGTTTGAAAATGTTCATAATTCACACATTGCCAACAATCTTGTGATGTTTTTCATATTTAAAAAATGAAATCTTGGTTTTATCAAACATAAAGTTTAGTACGACACGCTACCTGTCCCCGCTGTGGAGACATTGGTACAGCTGTCTATTTACAAGGCATTGTTAGGTCTATGTATTTTAAAAAGTCTGATTGGAGATGTACTCTGTGTAACTGTAAGAGCTTCCAGACGGATAATAATAATAATAATGTTCTTGTTTTTTGTTTGTTTTTACCCTCAGATGGCCCATCGTTGCCCCTACAGGAGAGTCCGGATCCCAGTTGCTTTCTGGCCCGGCCTCTCACCGGCGGTCATCCAGGCTGTCAGTCCAACCTGCAGCATGGTAAGAACACCAAGAACCTGAACGCCACACGCTTATTTTAACACTTTATTGATACATTTCTTTCATCTCCCAGACAAGTGTTTACTTTAGAGTCCATTGCACGTTTTTATGCTTTTATACAAGTTCAATTTAATAACAGAAAATAAATAAGAGACACAACAATCAGCTAAACCAAAAACAAACAGAAAAAGAAAAGGGAGAGTGTGTACATACAGACGTTAATACAACTGTTAAGCTACTTACATATATATATGGGACTGAATCATAGTGTTTGTTTCCATGTTGTGGAGCAGTGGTCTGATAGTTTTATTTTATTTTTTTTACCTTCAGGCGAGCCAACGCGTCCTGTGGAGGCCTTCCCCCATCCCGGACCCCAACCGGCCCGTTCACCCAGGTCCTTCCCGTAAGCCAGCCTCCCCCTCCTCTAACTCTTCTTCTTGTCTCTTCTTTAGTCCCATTTCTTCTAGCTCCTCCTCCTTCTCCCCCTCTTCTTCCATCTCTTCCCTTAGGCGAGGCATGAGACGGTAAGCTTTTTTAATTATTGATTGGTCCAATGTACTCATTGTACTGTGCTTGTATTGGACAATAGTCCCCATGACATGTGATTATGTAACAGTGTGTTTCATCTGCATAATTCTGATAACTTATTTTGTTGTTTTCCAAAGAGCCTCCACCCCACTCCTGGACCCCGGTAAGCCGATGGAGGTGGATCCCCCGAAGGACGAACCGATGGAAGTGGACCCCACGGAAGGATATGGTGAGCCAATGGAGGTCAACTAACACACACACACACACACACGCGCGCGCACTTTATTTCTTTAAAAAGGTACTTTCACCTTGCACACACATACGTTGTTTTAGATTTAAATTACTTTTTTTGATGCATTTTCTTTAGATGTATTAAGTTGTATTTGATGAATCAAGTTGTTTTAGATGTGTTTATTTGATGTATTAAGTTGTTTTAGAAATGTTATGTTTTATTTCATGTATAACCTTGTGTTAGCTGTGTTAAGTATTATACAATGTAGGAGGAAGAGGTGGAGAAAGTCTGAACCCTCTTATAAAAAGGTAAATATCAATTTCAATCTTTTTTTTCATACTGATTTCTTTGTTTACATTCATTCTCTAACGATTTTTTAAATTTATTTCATGTTTTTTATTTGTTTTTACAAAGAGAGGATGAGAGAGGAAAGGAGGAGAAAGAAGGGCAGGACAGAAAAGAGGAGGGCAAGTATAGTGGTCTTTCTTGGACGTCTGTTATTTCATCTGTTTGTTTCAGGTTGACGTATCGACAAGGACCCGTTGTCAATACATTGTGTATCTCTTTATCCATCTTTCCTCCCTATCCCCCTCCCCCTTTATTTCCCTCTCTCCTTCCTTCCGGGCGACACAGTGGCTCAGTGGTTAGCACTGCAGCCTCACAGATGTGGAGCCAAATCCAGGGCAATAGTTTTGATCATTACATTACATTTCATTTAGCTGACGCTTTTATCCAAAGCGACTTACAATAAGTGCATTCTACGGTTACATACAAGAATCAGAACAAGAATCAAGAAGGTACAATTTCGTCCAAAAGTTCAACTTCAAAGTGCTATCAGTAAGAGCCATTTCAGTGCTACTATAGTGCTACATCATTTGAAAAAAAGATTTTAACCTTAAAGTTCAAGTTTTGGTCTGGAAATTCAACAATATATTCAAAATGAAAATAAGTGTATGAAAAGTTGTTTTGGGGTTAAATATAATTCAGATTCAGTGCTGGAATAATTTAGTGTTTTTATTTTTCAGTTGCAGATTTTATCTTTTCAAATTTGTCAGTTATCAGTTTCAAATCTCTTTTTTTTTTAGGGTTCAAATCTTTATTTTACTTTCAGATTGTATTTTCTCACTTTCAGACTTTTTGGCTGGATCTGGCGTGGAGGGCGCGATATCAACTACAGGGGCTTGGTATCATGAGTGACAGCACTTTTAGTATTGTTGTTGACGCCATGCCCCCACGCCACATCCAGCATTAAGTCTGAAAGTGAAAAAATACAATCTGAAAGTGAAAAAGAAATGTAAAAGTGAAAAAAAAGATTTGAAATGATATTCCAGAACTGAATCCAAATGTCATGTAACCCCCAAAACATTTGGGGTAACACACTTATTTTTATTTTCTTTCTTTATTTCTTTCTGTTGAATTTTTCAAAGTTCAAAACCCAAACTTGAGGTCAGGTTCAATTTCTTTTTCCTCCAAATGATGAAAATGTTTCCCTGGATTTGGTTCCATAGACAGATTCTTTCCTCTTTCTGTCTGTGTGGAGTTTGTATATTCTCTCTGTGTCTGTGTGGGTTTTCTCCTGGTACTCAGGTTTCCTCCCACAAAAAGAAAAAATATATTCACTTTTGGCTAATTGGAAACTCTAAATTATCAATTTGAATCAATCATGAAAGGATCTCCTGGTGATCAGGTGTCTCCCTTTCATACACAAAATCAAATAAATTGAATGTTGAATCAAATAAATGTTTCTGTTTCAATATATACAGTATTAATACAATTGCATGACGGTGACTATAGAGAATAAGGACTGGTATATTTTAGTTGTGATTTTAACTAAACTGAAATAAAATGATCAATGTTCGTCATAAAAGAAGTTCCAAATGGTATTTTAGGTTAACAACAGCACTGTAAAATGTAATAAGTTGACTTTACTTAAAAAAAGTCAGGAAACCGATTGCCTTAACATTTCTAAGTAAAGTAGCTTAATTATTTTAAGTTCTTAAAGCTGAAAATAACAGAGTTCAGGCAACTCATGCAATTGCAGTAAATATTAGTATAGTTAACACAAAATTATTAATTAGGTTAACTATAAAATGTAAATTATGACAACTTAAGGATCTGAGTGACGTTAACTTAAAATAATTAATTATGTTGACAATAAATAGTCAATTCATATAACTTAAAAGATCTGAGTTATATTAAGTAAGCGGTACTAATAAGAAAAAGTTTGTGGTGGTACGAGGCACCACCACCAGGTGGTGTTACGGTAACCCTGGTTACGGCCAGAATGCTTGTTTGCTCTTTTCTTATAATCAGGCAGATGCTGGGCAGCCGGGAGGAGCATGCCCGCCACGCACAGCTGCAGATCATTCCACCATCAGGAAGCAGCTAAAGGTGGCCTCCTCCCGGAGGCCCAGTGTCGAGAGATTGCCATGCTTGCCGCTACGCACGCCACCCCGATCGACCGCCGAAGCAGCTACAGCACTCACGTCACGAGTCCGCAGCGAGAGCCGCCAGATCAGCGACAATCTTCACGTCACGAGCCCGCAGCTAACGAATAAACATCCTTCATTTATCTCCCACACTTACGTGTCCGTTGTTTGCTTTTGGGTCCAGGCTACTGAACCGTCACAAAGTTATCTTTACAAGTCCAAGCATTCACATTACTAGGAAATAATCAGGAAACCGATTGCCTTAAAATCTTCAAGTAAGCTGAACTACAAACTGTAAGTTGTTGAAACAAAGATAGAGAACAGTTATAATGGAAGACAGAGCTTATTTATAAGAAAAACAAATGTTTTGAGTTTTTGTCCTCTCACATTTTCTTAAGCTTAAACAACGTGGCTGGACATGTTGCCAGATTAAGTTTTGGAACACAGACTATAGTTCACTATGAACAGTTTTGGCAGAAAAACAACCAAGCCGATGAGTCTGTAAGTCAGCTTTCTATCACAACTTGTAAAATCCAATAACTGTAAAACTTTAGTCAGTTATGCAAATATGACTCAATATTCTGTTTAATTATTTCTCACCTCAAATGTTTTCAGAAACATATGTTAAGTTGTCAAATGATATTTGTTACCCAGCTTTTATAACTTGCTTAACAGATGGTAAACAGAACAGAGCTAACTTTCTCATTTTCCAGTGTACACTAAATTAGGTTCCCGAGGTGAAAAGTTATGTTTAAAGTAGTCAACTGCAGCTTTAAAAATAGTTAAAATAAATGTCACAAGTTTGTCAGTTTGTTGTATTGAAATACTACAATAAACTGAACTTTACCAACTAATCTATCAAATTACTAAAGAAAAACAACAGTTACCCATAATGTCTTGAAATGAACTTCCTCAACTTTTATAAAATCAAAATGCCAAAAGAAAAATTACTCTGATGAAACTGCTTTGTTTAATTTTAATTGATTTAATGATTTAAGACAGACAGACAGACAGACAGACACTTGATTTTATATTATGGAACACTGTGATGTCATCAAAGGTTCAACATCAAAGCCACATATGGACTACACTGGAGCAAGCAAAAAAATATAATAGCATGAATTATTATTCTGCTATAAATGACAAACTATTTAAGAGACATCGAATGACGGCCTGTCTTATCTTAGTCTGGGTGACCTTTTGTGCATGTTCGTGTTGTGTCTCAGTTAACTGAGCCCTCTCCGATGGCTGTAAAGTAGCAGGTGAAAATGCTTTTTATACATTCCGCTCCTCATCCCAACACTCTTCAAACACCCCTGGTTATTACATTCATACGTTATCTGAGGCCAGCCAAATAAAAGTCCATAACTGGGAAAATGCTGACAATATGGTCCAGACCAGACCGGTAACAAGCAAGCTCACGTTGGTATAACCATCCCATGCTAATATAAAATTAAGTGTGCTTTTGGCTATAAACATTTTAGCCTCCATGCTTTCGCTAATAAATAACAACTAAAACAGTTTACTTTAGTTTAATTTGACTTTACTTACTTCGTTTTAATTTTTTCTCCCTTCTTCGGCCATCAGTTGTCAGTCAGTGCTGCTGTAGTTTTTGCTGCCTGTGCTGATGCCACATGTTCCTCCTAATGTCCTCAGGAAAGTGAAACTCCGTGACCGCGCGGGTGGGGAGGGGCATAGGTCAATGGGGACCACAAAAGTCAGGAAAGGAGTGTTCATTCCTCACAGTCAGTGCAGAAATATCATTGCATTGCTTAATTTGTGTATAAAACAGCAGTGCTTCAAAAGAAAAAATATGTTAATACTTTTTAATATCCTTAATTCTAAATTAATTTTACAAAGTCCTGCTGATGTTCCAAACTATACAAAAAGCATAGTAAGTTGACTATGATAGTGTGCTGTATTAATAGTTTAGTAATGAATGCTCACGTTTATAAATCATATTATTTTTACATTTTATAATGCTCGTTCCTATTGACGGTGAGCAGATGAAACTCCGTGACCACGGCGGGTGGGGAATGGGCATGGGTCAAATGGGGACCGCAAATGTCAGGAAAGGTTAACTTACAGCCATGTTCCTTAAAAAGTCGGAATAGTTTTGCATACCCATATTAAATACAGAATATCTCTCTCAACCACAAGGGCTATTAATAATAATTTCAAAAGGTATAATATATAGTCTTGGTTTGTTTTAATATCAGAAAACCAGCTAACCTAGAGTCTTGGTTTGTATTAAACGTCAGAGGACTGTCTAACTATGGAGATGGATTGTTGTATAAATATCAGAACTACAAGCCTGCTCTTACATGGCCTCAGTTTTTATGACTATCAAAACATCTACTGATTTATAGCCTCTGTATGAATATCAGAACACCAGCTAACTATATTCTCTCTCTCTCTCTCTCTCTCCCTGCAATCAGGATGATTCCAGACAGCCGTGTGGAGTGCGCGCCGACGCTCGCAGCTGCAGCCCATCCAGCATTAAGCGGCGCTTAAGATCAGCCTCCATCTAGAGCTCGGCGTCGAGAGATTGCCACGCATGCCGTCAGACACGCCAGCCAGCCAGTCCGACCGAACTACGCATCCCGGAGGGGAAGCCGTTACGAGCCACGAGCCACGAGTCACCCTTCAAGAGTCACGAGTCACGAGCCACGAGCCACGCCGCCCGCAGCGAGGGAACCACAAGCCTCCACCATCTTGTGTGTGTGTGTGTGTGTGTGTGTGTAAGCGAGCAGTGCAATAAAACTGCCTGTGTTGTGCAATCTAATCCTGCTCTCATCTTCCTCCTTGCATTTGGGTCCAGACCGCCGGTCCTCACAGCCGGTCCTTACACACTGCTTACTTATAGCCTCAGTTTTTATGAATATCAGAATATTGGCTTACTTGTAGCTTATATTTATATCATAACAGCAGCAAATCTATAATCTCAATTTAAGTACTGGGGAAATTTGTATATCTTGCTGAGTTCTGTGTACTATTGCAGTCCTCTTTCAGGCCTTATTTTCCCTCAGAAGTCTTAACTTGAGATCCTTGGAGCTCCTTTCACACACACACATATATATACATACACATATATATATATATATATATACATACACACATATATATATATACATACACACATATATATATATATATATATGCATACTGTATATTAGTGCTCATTGTTACTACACATTCCTCTAAGTGCACATGAGTCATTGATGAAAACCCAGAATCAATATGCCATTATGTTTCTGCATGACTCAGGATGTTTCCTCATGTGACTAGTATTCATTCCATGGCATCCAGTCAGCTGCAGTTAACAATGTATATCTATATGGAGACAGACAATCGTCCACTTTCCAGAGCTGATACTTTGACATTTTGGGAAGCTGTAGAGTCCTCTGCTGGTCACCGACAGAACTATTTCCTCTCATCAGCTCCTTAAAGCTCAGTCTGACTGTTCTGTATCGTGCATTTGTTTCCATACATGTTATTTCTATTTTCCCAAAAATCTATTTTCGTTTTGTTCTGTTTTTTATTTTCAGTAGCTGTAAAATAAATCAAAAGTGCACTTGATCTCGTTCTGGCAGGCACGATGGATGTAAATACCTCATCACATTCTCAGATCTCTACGCCGGTAAGAATGACACAAATCACTGCAGCAGTTATTTCCTCCACATTTTCCATCTAAATTTGAACGCTTGAATTTTTTGCTTATGTCAAACGGCAATAACACCAATAACACCAGCTATGGACTTCACAGGAGGCTGCTTATCGGAAGAGCTAATTCTGTCTCCGTGTCCATGTGCACTGACACCAATAACCACTTCAATCTCTTTGTTTTTTAATTAGTAAGGTGTAATATTGTGCTGACACAAGAGCATCCTTATTATACGATACATATTTATGCTTTTTGTGGGCTCCAGTTAGAAGAGTTCTGCAGAGGTCTTGGTGGCTTCATTGGCTTCATTGGCTTCATTGGCCTCGTGCTCTGTTCCAGATGAAGATCCTGTGCACTCAGGAGGCGTTCAGGGTGTCGGTGGACAACGTGCCGCTGTTTGAGTTCCGGCACCGGGTCAGAGAGCTCAACCAGATTGACAGAATAAACATCCTGCACGACGTCGTGCTCACCTGCATCAATGTGGAGACGCTCCCATAGGAAGTCACACAGGGCAGAGACACAGGGTATATATATATATATATATGAGCAGAAATCCATGCAGACACAATCACACACATATATATATATATGCATTTGTAGGCTGCAGGACCTTAATTTTCCAGTTTATTATGATGCTAATAGATCAAACAAATGTGTCAATATGTGATGTAATAATAAGTATGACATGAGCTGAGCTCATTCTTTAATATGCTAATGACTTAGCACATAGCTAACCATGCACACAAAGCTCTGTGGATGCCACTGTATTTATTGTGTATGATATTTTATACATTAAATTGCTACTAACTGAGAATTAAACATGTGTTAATTTTGCCGAAAAAAATTATATTAGTCGATTGAGGTTCTGTTAAAGAGCGTAAAAAGATGAGCAGTGCAACGGTTAGGGTTAGGGTTAGGGAATGGGGAAAAAAAGGCTTCCGCTCACCAGAGGGGTGAGTGGAGTGCACAGGCTCACCAGCCTCCATTTTAGTCTCCTCCTTCTCCAAAGTAAAAAATAAATGTGCTTATTCCGTTTCATTGAGGCCACTGGGCCATTTTGTATTCAATTTTAGGATCCAGTGGCTCTCTTTCCGGAGTCTCTGGGCCCCAGACCAGCCCACTGACGACTCGAGTCCAAAGATGTTAAAACTTTCCTCCCCGTGTTCTCTGTAGTGTGTATACAGTTTCGTTTCTTTAGTCTTTTTTTTAATCAAATATGTGTTGTTTTAGCCTTTCTAGAATTGTATTTTTTGTTTGGCCCACATATATTCTCCCACACTGTCGACACTCTACTCCATATACTAGGTTGGAGGAGCCCAGGTGAAAAGTTTGTAGAACCGGAGAATTTAAATCTGTATGTTTGTTGTTTATGTGTTTCTTGATCACAAAATGAATGTTTTTTTGGGGACGTTTATTGGCCAGGGAGGCGTGTACCAGTAGGTCTGTCAAGTTTGTGTTTCTTTTAAAAGCAGATAAGATTTTAAAATCCAACAAGGGTGCCATCTTGGCCTGTAGCTCTTGGTAATGTTTTTTTACTTTCTTACCAATTTTCAGGGCTGCTGGGGAAAGTATGGTAATAAATGGTACCATTGGTTGTTCTGTATTTCTTTCCCCAGGGCCCTGAATCTGCTGATGTCTGCGACCTTCGGCCCTGATGGCTCGTAAAAAGGTTCTATTATAACCTCTAGTTCGGAGGACCTTAAAGAGTGTCCTGGTGGCTTCCTCGGTATCTTCTGGGTGAGTACATATTCTCTTGTATCTGAGCAATTGAGATTTAACTATTCCTTTAAAAGTATGTTTAGGGTGATAGCTGGTCCTGTGTAACAGAGCATGGGTGTCTGTGGGTTTAAAATACACTCGGGTGCCAAGTTGTCCTGTCTGGCTTAAGGGTTAGGGTTAGGGGTTAGGGTTAGGTGCAGGAAGAAGAGGACGGTGTCTAATTGTTTAGACAACCGAGATGCTCGGGCTCACTAACCCATTAAAATCATGTTAAACGTCTTTTTTAGTCTGTTTTTTTGTGCACAGGTGTCCAGTGGAGGAGCCATTTTCAAGGTGAGTAGGACTATCCCCACAGGGTTAGGGTTAGGTTAGGGTTAAGGGGTGATGACCCGATGAAACGTTTGATGATCGTCTGTAGATTTCTTTGTGTTCGTCCTAGAGACCTGAAATTTGGTGTGTGGGTTTGTTGTATAGGGCCTCACGTTTGAGAAAAGTCTGGGGCCCCCAGCTGCTTTCCTTGATATAGCTGTCATTGAAACTCGGGGTGTACATGTGCCCTACAGGGCTCCACGCTTGAGCAAAGTCTGGGGCCCCTAGCTGCTTTCCTTGATATAGCTGTCATTGTGTGTATGTGTGTGCATGGGTGTGTGTGTGTGTGTGTGTGTGTGTGTGTGTGTGTGTGTGTGTGTGTGTGTGTGTGTGTGTGTGTGTGTGTGTGTGTGTGTGTGTGTGTGCATGTCTCAGTGCATGAATGCTGGGTACTTGTGGGCCGGGTTAGACCCCTGGTGGTGAGGAATTACATTGAATAAACTTGAATCAAATTGAATTAAAATGAATTAAATTGAACTGAACTCCCTGCCTTCTATTCAAATACATTGGAGGAGCTGAGTCCTTTGCTTTCATTTCATTCCTTAGGCGATGCTGCCATCTGCTGGCGAGAGTGGTGTGGTACAACCAAAGCGTTTTTAAATCAATGTCTCCTGCGGAGTGGTTTCAACACTAAATCAGGTCTGGATCAGGCTGTGGACCACCTAGAAGGATGCGGTTTGGACTGTGGTGCTCAGGAGACCCGGGTCTACACCTCAGAGTCCTCCAGGAGCGAATCAGAGAGGGTTAAGCCGCCCCCTGCCCGTAAAAGTGCACTTTCTTCGGATCAAACAGTGTTTTGTGCCTTTGGCATTATTAAATGTATTGTGGGTGTCTGGAGGGGGCTTGAAGTGCTTGTGTGACACCCGCTGGGCTTCCATGAGACACGGGCACCGCCTTGTGTCAGTCGGTGGGAGGGCCTCAGGCCGAAAAATCAGGCTGGGGTTAGGGTTAGGGTCAGGGCTAGGGAAAGTCAGCTTGGTGTCACGGATTTAACATGGAGGTGAATGGGTAAGTGTCAAATTTGTCGCACAATGTCATGCTGTGACAATCGCTGCGGCACATTGACAATCGCTGCCCGCCCCAAAGTCACTGGGGCCGGCCTCGGTCACCGAGAGGCCGGTCTCTGTGGCTCTCGGTGTACTTAGAAAAATTTCAGAGATTTTAATTTTAGATGACCAGGGGCACGAAACTCCAGGGAGCGCGGATGGGGGTTTTAACCCAGAGGGGTGTGCTTAAGTGTGGGTACGCAGGTTCGGATGGAGGGCCTGGTCTGGGGGTGGGCTCCAGGGGTGGGTCTGGTCCTCCAGGGTCCACTTGTGACTTAGTTTACCCGGGCCTCAGTGTCTCTCCACTGGGTTAATGATGTGGATCTTTTTATTCGATCCGGGACCCCGGGTCCGGGTCTGGCTCCATGGGTCTGTCCGGACCCCCCACGTGAGTCCACAACCCGAATCTGGGGTCCGTAGCACCTTCCCACGTGGAGTTATTGATGAATGAGCAAAATAGCCCCCACCTTTTTTTTCTCCTCACTCGCTGCAGTCTGTGACAGCCCACACCAATGCGAAACACTCCGAACGGCCTAGCTCGGGCTCTGGAGCCCCTAGAAGGACGCGGTTTGGACCGGGACGCTCCATGGACCCGGCCCTACACCCCCGAGTCCTCCAGGAGCGAACCAGAGCGGGTTAAGCCGCTCACCTGCCCGAAAAAGTTTTTCGGATCAAACACAGTGTGTTGTCCCTGTGGTATTATTTAATGCGTTGTGGCTGTCTGGATGGGGCTTATGAGACCTCCAGAGACCCCCAGCGACCTCCATAGCTGTTTATTGGTGATCTAAATTCGGGTAAAATTTATTAAAGACCCTCAGAGGGCTCCAGAGGGGACTTGTGACTTATTTTATCCGTGCCAAAGTGCTTCTCCTCTGGGTTGATGCTTACCCTCTGCTCTAAGTGCTGAATAGCCTCTCATGATAAGTCCCAGTGATGAGGGACCATGTCTGGGCAAAACTATGAGATCTGACCCCCCAGGGAAGACCAGATCCCGGGTCCGGGACCAGCTGTGTGTCCGGACCCCCCAGGGAAGACCAGGACCCGAAGCGTGGCTTCCTAGCCCCCTCCAGGGCTATCCAAAATAGCCCCCACCTTTGGGACCGGAGGAGGAGCAGCAGCAGCAGCCCCTCCCTTTGGAAGAAAAAACTTTAACTTTTGAAAAATCAGACTATGTCCAGCTTTTCAGAAAAATGACAGAGTACTCAGAGTGAGAAGCTGAATTTTCACAGCATCTCCCTGTGTGCCACTTTCGCACGAATCACCAAGCCACCTTCATTTTTTGATGTGTCCAATAAATCTTTGTTTTTGGTACCATCAATCACTCTCCTGCTTATTCACACACATAAGGTATTTAGACATTTCCTTACGAGTTAAGTAGTTAAGTAGATCTGGTACTTCATCAAATATGAATGTGTAATGTATATGTAATATATTTCAAAAACTGCCATTTCAACTACAATAACATGGGATGATAGTTAGCCTAAATGTCCCTGAGTTTAGCCAGAAAAGGTGACTCTTTCCTGGGTACATTTTGACAATTTATGCCCTGGAAGAGGGGGGCTCGATTCCTTACAAAATGTACCTGTGATGTCCCCAAAAGGGACATTTAGCATAACTGTGTGATGTATTATTTTTGGATTTCCTAGTTTTAGAGGACCAGGTGCACGGAACTCTAAAACCCGCGCACATGGGTTTTAACTCCGGGGAGTGCTTAAGTGTGGGTCCACGGGGTCGAGGGGTGAGCTGGGTTCGGGTGTGAGCTCCAGAGGAGGTTCAAGAGGTCCCCTGGCTTGAAATTTTACCCACATTTGGATGCTTCAAATCAGGCTTGCAGTTATGGTCCGCCGTGTCCCTTTTGTTCCCCAATGTCCCTTTGCCTAACTGACCCAGAGTTCCAGGTACTGTTAAAGGGGGATTTCCCCATCTTGTACCCAGAGCAGGTGACTCTATTCCTGGGTACAGTCAGAGCACGCATGCCCTGGAGGAGAGAGAGCATTATGTACACCAAGGGGCTCCCCCTTGTTGTACTACAGTTGTTATTTTTGAAGAAATGTGATTTTGAAGATTTATTGTGAATTCATTTTAATATTATATGCAAGCAATATCCAATAGCTTCACAGAAATAAAGCGTAGGATGACAAAGATCATACTGTACATCAAGGGGCTCCCCCTTGTACTACAGTTATTTTTTTTAAACATTGCTTTTGATTAATTATTGTACATTTTTAATGAAAACAATCTTTGATAACTTTCCATGTATCCAGTGTGGTTTCACCTAACATTTACATGGTTATTAGTAGATCAGCTGCATGGCGTCAGCCCCATAACTAATCAAATGAAGGTTGCAGAGGGTGACTAAGTCACTAGCCAATCAGGAGCAACTTTCAATTAAGCACCACCTGCAGTGATCTTTAAGTTTGTCAGTCTTCAATGCAAACCACAATGACTGGGAAAGACATCTTTAAATACTGAATGCATTTGGATTCCTTTGCCAATACTCCAGATCTATGGTTATATGTAAGTCATCATTTCTTTGTTATTGTCTTTTCATTGTAGAAATTACATAGTTAGTTGAGATATGCTTGTATACCTGTTGAGACTCTAACATACAATGTTTAGGTAGTTCTTGTGGATATTTGATTCAGTGAAATGTTAATACATTTTTATATGTATAGCATACCACACTATGTGGGTGGGTGTACATGGGCAGGTATGTTTGTGGGGTGGGAGAGGGACTTTTCAAAACATGGCACCATGTATCTTTAATATGCCTGTATTGAAAAACAAATATTTAGTTTTGTAAAATGGCAAAATGTATTTATTTGTATTGTTTTTAGCTCTTTTAGGTATTGATTATATATTTGTAACGGGTGGTGTATGGACTAGGGCTGCAACTAACGATTATTTTAATAATCAATTATTCTGTCGATTATTTTTTCGATGAATCGGATAAAAAGCATACTTTCTAACCCTTTATTCAAAAACAGACGATGCAAAAATCTTCAGAAAGTGCATAAAAAGGTTGCTCCTTGAACATCCCTAAGCTGTAGTAATAATTAAAAAATAATAATAATGGACTATCACAAACATACACATATATGCTTTACAACTGCCAAATATATAGGCTTTTATTAAATAAAGTTCACAAAATATTTTGCACAAAATTTTGTTTAATGGGACCTGAGCTGTCAGAACAATAAATAACTTCTAAAAATAAAGAAAAATACTAATCAGAAAACTTAACAGGATTTGTTTGAACGTCAGAACTTGTTCTCTACACTACACTCAGATGCACACACAAACACACACACTCACTCACAGACTCACACACGCTCGCTCTCTCTCCCTTTTGTTCAGACACATTGCTCTGTTCTTACGAGCTAACGCTAACTTGTCAAGCTAATGAGTAAACAGCAGAAGAGCTGCTGGAGGGACGTTACGTATTCACTTCAAAACGGAACACAACCTGCCGACTAGCCGCAGCACCGGAGCCTCAACCGGAAGTGCCTCTACTAGCTGCCTGTTGAACGGCCTTGCCTCCGCTATGTGTTTCAGAATAACGTTACGGTCTCAGCTGGTCTCTCCTCGACCTCCGCTCAACTCAACTCAACTTTTGTCATACTCAAACATCCCCGTGACTTATTGAGTGGCGTAATAATCGCGTGACACAACGAATCGATAATGAAATTCGTTGCCAACGCTTTAAATAACCGAATTTTATCGATTCGTTGTTGCAGCCCTACTATGGACCCAATTGCAGTACACAGGACTCAAAAGACAGAGGTACAAGTTCAACGCTTTACTTAGACTCCGGCAGTCAGGCAAACGGTTTAGAAACTGGCAAACTGGAATCAGGAGAGGAGAGGCAAAGTTCTTGGTCAGGGACGGAAGGCTAGGTCAAATAACCAGGAGGCAGACGAAGCAGGGAATAGGGGACAGGCGAGGTCGGTACCGGGAAGACAGGCAGGAGAACGCTGGAAAGACTTTCATCGCAAAGAACAATCTGGCAAAGGAGTGAGTGTGGAGCTGGTGACTATATGCTGGGCTGATTGCGTGTGACGAGAGGCAGCTGTGTGCACAGGTGACTGGAGTGAACTGACGAGGTGGGTGTGGCTGACAGGCTGAGTGGGGCAGAGGCCGGATCAATGGAAAATTACTGATGGCTGGATGACTGAACTGTGACAATATTGTATGTTTAGTGCCAACTGTTTTACGGACCATCTTTCTTTAATTTTACTACCAAAAGAGTTTGCATCAAAAACTCACTTTATCTAAACAAAATGTTCTAGCTTTGTCTTTACCCCTTTCTGTAGGTTACAGGGCTTTTGAAGACCATGGGAAGAGTAAAAAAAGGAACCCGAGCTCAGAGGAAAGATTTATGGGCAATGTGTGGTGGAGTGACATCCTTGGTCCAAACAATGAAATGTGCCAAAATTAAAAGTAGAGATACAAGTTACTCTGCATAACTCTGGTCTGAACTTTCCATAACTCTATTTGGCCAAGATGATCCCAAAAATCGCCATTGGGTGTGGGTCATATGGAATAAAAATCGAAATGCAGTGCGGGATCTAATTAATAAACAACAGGAAAATGTATTAGAAGCAGAAGACAGTGACCAAAACATGTCCCTGCAGAGTGAAGTTCAAGTAGAAGAAAAAGATGAGAATAAAGAGGCAGAAGACAGTGACCAAAATATGGCGCAGAGAGAAGCCCAACCTGAACATGGAAAGAAATGGAACAAAAAACAATGGAGAAAGTTGCCAGTGGTATCAAAGAGGTTCACTATTACAGTGAATAGAAAGAAATGGCAAACAATTGTTCCGCGACACGGTTCAACGCAACTGAGGCAACCATGGCCCAATTTGCTGTACAACAGCTTCCGTAAGAAGAATCCCTGTTGTACCCTTGCCTTTAAGTGCCAGCATATCAAATCTCCAGTCGTAAAACAAATAAATAGTCTATTTGAACATCACTGCAGTTTGTACATTTCCAACTTGTTGTGCAAAATACTTATTTAAGATGAAAAGTGAGCCAGTGGGAGAGAACCTGGTTAAGATATCTGTTTTACAAAGAGGAAAAATGACACATACAAAAACTGAAAAAAATTCAGACCAGCAGCAAACACAAGAAGAGGGAGAATTGCAAAAGCTCTTCGTAAAGGAGTGAGTCAGACCTTCTATAGTAAACTAAAAAGAACACCCGTTGCTGAGTTGATTTCAGGAAACATAACCCGAAGTCTGAACAAAAATGTTCTTAAAGTGATCAGTTCAGAGGTTAGAAAGGGGAAAAGAATACATGATGATGTTTTTATGGAGATGTACCTCACTCAAAATATCATGAAGGAATGTGATGCCAAATTTTACAAGATGCCTGGGTATGCCAGCACTTCCAAGTTGACCCCTTTGGTGTACATAGTTGAGCAGCACTTGAGACAGAAGACCCCACTGACCTTATACCTAGATGCTACAGGTAATGTTGCATCCAACGTTCCTGGGCAGACTAAAAGAATACTTTACTACTCCCTCACTCTTCCTGGAGGTGGTCGGAATGCACCGCCCCTCCCAGTCTGTGAAATGCTGACAAAGGAACATTCAATACCGCCAATCACATTCTGGCTGATGCAGTTCATACGAAAATTGTCACAGTACACTAAACTAAGAGTACACCAGGTGGAAACTGACTACAGCTGGGCACTACTTCAAAGTGTTCTTGTGTCATTTAACAAGGAGAGCATTGTCAGCTACTTGGACCGGGCTTTTGCTACTTGTTTCCAACTCAAGACATGGAAAGAAATTCAAATGTATACAGTACTTCACATCTGATCTGCACACGTGCTCAAAGCTGTCACTCAGTCAATTGGGAGAAAAAAAAGCAGACAAAGGTTTAAAGGATTATGTAACATTTGGATTTGCCAGGTTCAGTGGCGATTCTAGAAAATTTTACATGGGGTGGCAAGTTGAAATGCAAGGGTGGCAAGTTGAAATTCAAGGGTGGCATATCACACACACACACACACGCCTGGTGTCTATATATATTTATTTATACAAATCCAGATAGTGAAAACAGACAAGAGCAATGGAATAGCTTAACAGTTAAGTTACATACGTAATGAAAATAAAAACTGAGAAAAAACTGCTATAACATTTTCTGTCAGTCCACCTTACTGTACTAAAGACATTAGTAAGACGGTTAGCTAAGCTAACAGTGGTAACTTCAAGGCTAGCTAGCACAAGCAAGCTGTATAGCGAGCTAGCTACTGTATGCTACCGACTTTTGCAAGCTAGCAATTAAATAAACGATTGAAATTACAACGGAACTGTCTATCACATATGACCACCCATCACATTTTCTTGATTCACGATTCAGCAGTACTGTACCTTCTTTCATCACTGGAAGCCTACCGTAGGCTTGTCTCCAGTTAGCTAGTTGCGGGAGATGGGCAACCACGGTGACAAGAGAGCAAAGAGGACTCTTGGACTCAACCATTTTACAGGGGAGGGGGAACTTAAAGATTTTAGAACAAGTTACCAAAGAGATCAACAGCTTAAGTAGCAAAAATATAATACCATTATATAAATGTATAGTATATTATAGGAGACGCTTCTGACAACCTGGGTGGCAAGCAATTTTTTTTAGGGTGGCAGCTGCCACCCCTTGCCACCCCGGTGGTTTCGCCACTGGCCAGGTTACAAAATACGACCTCAATGACCACAGCACTGAAAATCTTCCGCTCACTGTGTGCTGTCTTAACACGTCGAAGTCAGGTTCCGCATAAATGCGGAAATGTGGTGTTTACGTTTTGTTTAAATTCATATCTTCGCGATAAAACGTCACAGAAATAAGGTTCAAATTCTACCGTAATCAGTAGACTTCCTACTTCCTCGTCCTGTTCTCGCGTCATCGTACGAGATTCACACAGCGAGATCTGAGCATTTAAACATGGACGTGTCGTATGACGCGTGCAAAGTTTCAGGTGAGTCAGAGTGAACCCCGAGCGAAGCAACTTTTTGTCCGAAGCAGAGACGAGCACAGCGGAGGAGCCTGAAGGAATGATTTAATTCCTGAGATGAAGAGGACTACGCCAATAAAAGGGATGCATTTGAAGATGGGTAAGTGTATTTACTAAACTTTGTTTTAGTACATATTTACATTAGCTCACGCCGTGAGCGTGCCGTGAGCATATTGCTGGTTGTCCTCTTACATGTCCGTGAGACTGCACGGTGTGTAATCAACTATCTTTACTATCACCGTCAACTTTCTTTCAGTGAACTCAGTACCGACTAGTAGTGCGGGGTCACCGTTACGTGTTTGTAACGAAAGTTACGTCTTACAAACACGTAGCGTTGGTTTGTTTACGTTAGCACATGTAGCTCCTTCCATTAGCATAGTCCGTGCTGGATCTCCGTTACATGTTTGTGAAACGTCACGGTGCCTAATTGTAACTTTATTTCAGTGAACTTAGTACTGACTAGTAGTCATTTATTTTACAGAGAGGATTCACACTGCCAGAGCCCAGTGGACAACATGCAGCTTCGCTGCAGCAGCCTCCCAGTCACCGCCACCGGCCACAACGCCAGCCGCTCCATCATATCTATCCACCATATAATACAAATTTGATTTGAAAACAAAAAGTTGTAATGCTCTTTTTTCATTTGCACACATCCCATGAAGCTTGATCTGCAGTATGAAGCCATTTCTCAGTCCCATTCTTATCATTTTGGTGAAAGGTGTACCAGACATCATTTCTACAAAAAAAAAAAAACGATAATATATAATTTGCTTTTTTACATTTATTTACATGTATCTACCATTGTAGTCATATATTCCACTGCTTTTGTGAACCTAAGACCTTTGGTAAACTAATTTCAAGCACCAAAACAGTTTGACCAGGTGAGTAAAGGTATGCTTTCTCAAGATACATGAAGAATTTCAAAAATCTAGATTCAATTTTTCAGCTTTATGGCCATATTATGTCTTTACACGTTTGCCTTAGGACAATGGTGCCTCATTATATAGAGAGCTGAGATTGTTCTGCAATTTTTGAACACACGAGTATGTATCATATGAAAGTGCCTTAAAAAGATGAATTTAAAGAAAATAGGGAAAATCGAGGAAATTATCATGACTCCCAAGTGTTAATTTTAATATTATATGCAAACAATATCCAATAGCTTCACAGTAATAAAGTGTAGGATGACAAAGATCATACTGTACATCAAGGGCCTCACCTTGGTTGTACTACAGTTGTTATTTTTGAAGAAATGTGATTTTGAAGATTTATTGTGAATTAATTTCAATATTTCTTGCAAAACAATGTTAATAGCGTCACTGTAATAAAGTGTAGAATGACAAAAATCATTATGTACATCAAGGGGCTCCCCCTTGTTGTACTACAGTTTTTATCTTTGAATAAATTCCTTTCATACATCAATGGGCTCATCCCTGTTTTATTACACCTATATTGATGACTTCATTTGCAGGAATCCTGTGTTGGTAAAGCTACAATACTTTTTTCAGAAGATCTCTGTTATTGATCTCAGTTTTGTTCTTAGGACAAAATGTAGTGGCATCAATTTGTCGTCAGTCACCAGGATTTCTGATGATTATGCAAAACCACTGTGTTTTTAAGATTGTTTAAAAACAATCTTGTTTGCTAAGATTGTTTGCTTGGGACTACTTTCATCTGTAAGGAAAATATATTTGGCATGTCTCAAGAATCAAAACATTGGAAACTATGGACAGATAGTTTATTTCAGTTGACCATATTTTGCAGAACATCTTTTTAGATCACTTAGTTTGGGCTGTTACACAACACACAATACCAGGGGGTATCTTTGTTTGGTATTTCTGCTGCTGTCATTCCAAGGCACAATATGTGAAACCATCTTGAACAAGTTCCACACTGAATCTACATGGGGATAAATACATTAAACATATTCAACTTTAGGAAGCCTGTAATGCATAATATTTATCAATATTTGATTACTAATGTTATTCCTTGAATTTCCCTCCAGGTTATCTACAGATATCCAAAACTCAGAATGACCATTTATGTCTCAAAATGCTGTTTGTCTCACCCAAACAGCATCAACAGCAGAAGGAACAGAGCGCATCCTTTGAAACTGTAAATAAATACACATATATTAGTGTCAAGTTTGTATCAAGTTTTAAAAATATTCAATAAATATTTTTGATCACAACCTGATCCTTTCAGAATTTCTTCAGCCATGTCTCTTCTTAGCTTTTGAAGAGATTGTTTTGATGAGTCGATGTGAAATGTCTGCGGAATGTTTGGCAGTTCCATCACTATGGGGTCAGATCGGTCTCATAATTCACAAATGCACACAGAACAATCCACAAATATATTTGATTTACAAATGCACACAACATGGACCTATCTGTAGCCAATCAGATGTCGCCCTCATTGTCAACCAATCACATCACTGCCGTCCTGCTGTTGCTGAAGCAGCTCTGGAAGCGGCCGTCACTCAGACGCAGTTGTGCGACTACGGATAATATTATGAACCCAAACACGGGGGAGTTTGATGGTCCGACGTTTGAGGGACTTCCACAACAAGTATAAAGCAAAACTAGTGGTTAGTTCAATATATATTTAAACTATATGTGGTTACTATGCGCCGGAAAGGGGGCGTGGCTTATCTCCGTGACTTATCTCTGTAAAACAAATGTCCTCCATCCAGAAAGAAAGATGACATACATTATCCTTTATTAATTCCTGTAGGGATATTATTCTCTGCATTTAACCCATCCTATGTAGTTAAGGAGCAGTGTGCTGCCGTGAGGCGCCCCAGGGAGCAACTGGGGGTTCAGTGCTCAACACACTTCAGCCTCCACCACTGAACTAACCACTAGTTCTGCTTTGTACTTGTTGTGGAAGTCCCGTAAACGGCGGATCATCAAACGCCCCCGTGTCGGGGTTCATATAAGGATAATGTATGTATTCTTCCTTTCTGGATCGCGGAAATGGTAACTGGTTTTACAGAGACAAGTCACAGGGATAAGCCCCCTTTCTGGCGCAAATGAATTGAATACCGTGATTTAACCACATATAGTTTAAATATATATTGAACTAACCACTAGTTTTGCTTTATACTTGTTGTGGAAGTCCTTCAAACGTCGGACCATCAAACTCCCCCGTGTTTGGGTTCATAATATTATCCGTATTCGCACAACTACTTCTGAATGACGGGTGCTTCCAGAGCTGCTCCAGCAACAGCAGGACAGTGATGTGATTGGTTGACAATGAGGGCGACATCTGATTGGCTACAGATAGGTCCATGTTGAAAAAACGCATTTGTGGATCAGGCGACGTCAGGGGAGTCTCAGAAAACCCACACACGAATGTGTAGCGATTCACACACGAATGTGTAGCGATTCACACACGAATGCAGAGCGATCCACAAATAAATTCATACAAATCCACATTTGTGCATTGGAATGTATTTGTAATTCGATCTGTGTGCATTTGTGAGTCACATTTATTTGTCAAATGTATTTGTAAATCCTTCTGTGTGCATTTGTAAATCAAATATATTTGTGAATTGTTCTGTGTGCATTTGTGTATTGTTCTGTGTGCATTTGTGAATTATGAGACCGATCTGACCCCATACATCTGGCCATCTGTACGAATGGCAAAACAACACACCTTGTATGAATTTACATAGTAAAACAGAATGTGGGTTATCTGGCCAGGCTGCCACTTGATGTTAACCCAGTCCTCCTTTCCAAGTCTGTTCCGGTGCATCTTGAAATACTGTCTGTAGTATGAAAGGAAAATAATTTTGGTCTATATTTGCACTTACTGTGTATCTAACCATATCTAGCTTACATAAACTAATTAATATATTATTGTGGGCTTCTGGAGTATGATGATGAGAGTCCCCCGCCAGGGAAGACTGTATAGACCACCCAGAACTCAGGCTCCCTGTCTGGGTCCAGCACTGCGATCTGACCCCCAGAGAAGACTGTATAACACAGCCAGCCTTCACACACCATGCCTGGGTGAAGCGGTGTGATCTCGTTAAGTGCCATTGGGACCATTTCTGACTTTACAATAAGTGTGTACGGCGCAGCTCAGAGCACGTGATGTCATTGCTAGAGCACAGAGCAGCTCCAGGTAAATACTGTCTGTAGTATGAAAGGAAAATAATTTTGGTCTATATTTGCACTTACTCTGTGTATCTAACCATATCTAGTTTACATAATTTAATTAATATTACCCAGATCTGTGTCCAGCCTTTATGGAGTCCTCAACTTCATTTGACCCTTGCAGAGGATCTACCACAAATACGCGGTTTGAAAGGGCATGAAGATACTGTTTTAAAAAGTAATATATTGTTAAAGCATGCCATCTTTCAATTTTACCAACAACAGCAACAATGATACCATGTTTTATTTATGTAAAACCTCAAAATCACAACCACAGTTGACAAATTGTTAGCAACATTGGAAGTGTATTTATTCTACAAAAGATAATCTGTAAAGATAAGTGAGTAAATAAAGGAACAAACCATTTTAAATAAGAATATTTTAACATTTTACTTGAAAGTACTGAATGAATTTAAATCATATTTGTTGAAAGGGAGTTCCACAATATGGGCTCATACTCAATCAAAAAAGACTCAAATTGTTAGAGTACAAGTAGGGTCCACCAATGGGATCCTGTTTGATGATTTAAATGCTATGTTTGCTCAATATTTGTATTATAATTTTTTTCAAGAAGATAAGGATGACGACCATGTAGACCAGGGGTGTCAAACTCATTCTCACCGCGGGCCACATCCGCATCATGGTCGCCCTCAAAGGGCCGGTTGGTTGTAACTGTAACACTGTATACCTTTAACTAGTACCGAACATATTGTTAAATAACTGTCTTTGTATTGTTTATTCAAGTGTAACAATATTGTACATGCATTTATTTATATATATATATATATATAAATATAAATAAATAAATAAACCCACATTACTCAAAGATCAAAGTTAAAACAGAAGAAAATAACAAAGATCAAACAATCGTTGTTATATTAACTTTGTTCAAAGCTTTTTTGTCACAGTTGAGAAGGACATAACTAGCCAATAAGAACATGCATGTGGTCTGGGGCAGTGGTTCTACTGGTCTGGCTGCACCATCACCCCTGAATGAACCGAGATCCAAAGCAAGGAACATGTTCAACTTCTCAAATGTATTTAATGAAGAAGGTGCAGTTTGAGCCTGAAATGGTACAGAATCTCACATGCCAACACAAAAAAACTAGTTTGAAATATTCACTTTTACACTCAATTAAAAACCCCAAAGTGCATCTTAAGGACACAAAGTAATACAACACACATGATAAGTTTATAACTTCAGCCTTTTTTAACAGACTCAGCAGTGCTTTCATGCACAAACATTAAAAAAAAAGGTCTGGAATGAAGTGAACTATCACAAATAGTGCGTGAGTAAACTCATGCAAGTAAAGTGTGTTGTGAACGCAGCACTGAGGAGAGTGAATAGACGCACTCTGCTGCATTCAAAATTCCCTTCAAAATAAAAGCACACGATTTTTATATTGCCCATGCAAAGGTCTGCAACCCACTGAAAACGGGTCCGCGACCAACCGAAAACGGGTCCGCGACCGACTGAAAACGGGTCCGCGACGAACCGAAAGCGGGTCCGCGACGAACCGGAAACGGGTCCGCGACCGACTAATAACGGGTCCGCGACGAACCGGAAACGGATCCGCGACCAACGGAAAACGGGTCCGCAGTGGTGATCATGCCTTTCAAGCCGTCGCAGGCCACAAAAAATGACGTGGCGGGCCAGATGTGGCCCGCGGGCCTTGAGTTTGACACATGTGATGTAGACATTTAAAACTAAAATTAGAATCTTAAAATCAATCCACATGTTACAGCATGTACAAAATACAGCTGCATTAGATGCAAATAACAGGATCCTAAATCTGTCACTGTCTGTAAATGTATTAATGCCAATTCAAAATTACATTCACTTGTATTCAAACTTTTATTAAATATGAATGTAGATTTAGTTGTATTTACTTGATTGTAGGTTGTTATAAATCTTTAAAGCAATTTTAAGATTGATAACCTTTAAATACACAAACCATGAGTCATACATGCATGCTGTAAAGGCATATAGCGCCACATACGCAGCTTAATACTCACCACAAACTTCCAGTGCACATTTCTTATGTTGACGAATCCAATGACTCCATCATAGTCGTCAAATGTGACCTGACAAAATGCAAAAATAACTGTATTTCACTGCAAAACAAAGATTTCATGTACACAATATGCATTTTCCTCCAATGGGACAACCAAAAAAGGGAAAGCTGCTTTTTCAAATGTATTGTTTGAAAACAACATGATGTTAAGGATTATAATAACACTAGAATGAATGACTAGAAGGAAGAATCTGAAGCCTGCTGACAATTCTACAGACTATAATATTGAAATGATAAAAGTATAATAACTATATACTCACCCTTTTAACCCTTGCCTGGCCATTTGCTCTCTTGTGCCGTATAAAGTTATATCCATGGTATAGTGATTCATTGGGTATAGTCGGCCAGCAGTATCCATTGAATTGAGGATGGCTCTTATGTAACATTCAATTACCTTTTAGAAAAAGTGTTGGAAAATTATTTTCCAAAAATGGAAGGGAAGTTGAGGTTCAAGTTAAGTCATGTTTACTTCATGCAACACTTTGATGTGTTAGTCTGACATCACACTCCAGACCATCTGGTCTGGGTGACAATCTACTTGAATATCTATTTAGCAATACAACTCATGACATTTTAACATATGTTTTAAGGTTTGATGCATCAACAGATAGGTTCATGGAGATACATTATCGACAACAACAATTTGAATAAGAAACTTCCCTCGCCTATGATGAGTTCATCTGGCCTCAAACTTATGCCGCAGGTTGTAATTCAGCTTCTGCTCAGCATTTTTTATAACAGCCAAAGGGCGTCAACCTACAAACATATGTACAATAATAAGCAGTTATAATAAAGTTATTCCATTTGAGATTTGTCAATACTCTGGCTGCAAATTCTATTGTTCAGCACAAAAGTACCTCTGTTGCGGGCATGGACCCTTTACTTGTGAGGTCATTACTGCTGCTCTTCTGAGGATCTTTGGCAGTGTTCACAGTTGACTCTGCTTTTTTGGAACTGGAATGGTTATTGGAGCAGTGTAGTACTTGGACCTGGCAGTGTGGGCCTTTCTTTGATCTTTCTTTGTCCAACCCTCCTGAACCATGATGTGTTCTCTGTATCTCCCCTGTAGAGAGCCATACATTTTTCTGACAAAGGCCCCTGGTCTCAGTCTTCTCTGCTTTTTTAGAATGGACTGTTTAACGATCCCAAACCATCTCTCCACGTGGCAGTTTGTGTCCCTTGTTTTATTGTAATCAAAGGTGTCTTCTTTTGTGTCAGAGGCATACCTTCTCAAGTTCCCCAACAGCAGACCACTCCAAAGGGGAAAAAATGCCTAAGTAGTTGTCAAAAAGGACATCAACAATGCCTGGGCATGGTTTTCCTCATCATGTGGGGTCTTGTCATCTTCTTTCTCAAGCTCCCCCTTTACCTCCTCCAAGACCTTCTTGAATTCATGGTGAAGGGAGATCTGGCAACAATTGTGTAAGCATTTCTCCTTTCCTCATCTTCCTCTTGAGCCAGGGGGCTGTCCTGTAACATGTCTGTCTCTTCCATGTCAGGAATCTTGCTTTTCTTTATTAAGTCCTGCATGGTCTTCAAATTAAGCATGACAGTTTTGGTGTTGTGTTTACCCATTAACTCTTGGGAGTCATGATAATTTCCTCGATTTTCCCTATTTTCTTTAAATTCATCTTTTTAAGGCACTTTCATATGATACATACTCGTGTGTTCAAAAATTGCAGAACAATCTCAGCTCTCTATATAATGAGGCACCATTGTCCTAAGGCAAACGTGTAAAGACATAATATGGCCATAAAGCTGAAAAATTGAATCTAGATTTTTGAAATTCTTCATGTATCTTGAGAAAGCATACCTTTACTCACCTGGTCAAACTGTTTTGGTGCTTGAAATTAGTTTACCAAAGGTCTTAGGTTCACAAAAGCAGTGGAATATATGACTACAATGGTAGATACATGTAAATAAATGTAAAAAAGCAAATTATATATTATCGTTTTTTTTTTTTTGTAGAAATGATGTCTGGTACACCTTTCACCAAAATGATAAGAATGGGACTGAGAAATGGCTTCATACTGCAGATCAAGCTTCATGGGATGTGTGCAAATGAAAAAAGAGCATTACAACTTTTTGTTTTCAAATCAAATTTGTATTATATGGTGGATAGATATGATGGAGCGGCTGGCGTTGTGGCCGGTGGCGGTGACTGGGAGGCTGCTGCAGCGAAGCTGCATGTTGTCCACTGGGCTCTGGCAGTGTGAATCCTCTCTGTAAAATAAATGACTACTAGTCAGTACTAAGTTCACTGAAATAAAGTTACAATTAGGCACCGTGACGTTTCACAAACATGTAACGGAGATCCAGCACGGACTATGCTAATGGAAGGAGCTACATGTGCTAACGTAAACAAACCAACGCTACGTGTTTGTAAGACGTAACTTTCGTTACAAACACGTAACGGTGACCCCGCACTACTAGTCGGTACTGAGTTCACTGAAAGAAAGTTGACGGTGATAGTAAAGATAGTTGATTACACACCGTGCAGTCTCACGGACATGTAAGAGGACAACCAGCAATATGCTCACGGCACGCTCACGGCGTGAGCTAATGTAAATATGTACTAAAACAAAGTTTAGTAAATACACTTACCCATCTTCAAATGCATCCCTTTTATTGGCGTAGTCCTCTTCATCTCAGGAATTAAATCATTCCTTCAGGCTCCTCCGCTGTGCTCGTCTCTGCTTCGGACAAAAAGTTGCTTCGCTCGGGGTTCACTCTGACTCACCTGAAACTTTGCACGCGTCATACGACACGTCCATGTTTAAATGCTCAGATCTCGCTGTGTGAATCTCGTACGATGACGCGAGAACAGGACGAGGAAGTAGGAAGTCTACTGATTACGGTAGAATTTGAACCTTATTTCTGTGACGTTTTATCGCGAAGATATGAATTTAAACAAAACGTAAACACCACATTTCCGCATTTATGCGGAACCTGACTTCGACGTGTTAAGACAGCACACAGTGAGCGGAAGATTTTCAGTGCTGTGGTCATTGAGGTCGTATTTTGTAACCTGGCCAGTGGCGAAACCACCGGGGTGGCAAGGGGTGGCAGCTGCCACCCTAAAAAAAATTGCTTGCCACCCAGGTTGTCAGAAGCGTCTCCTATAATATACTATACATTTATATAATGGTATTATATTTTTGCTACTTAAGCTGTTGATCTCTTTGGTAACTTGTTCTAAAATCTTTAAGTTCCCCCTCCCCTGTAAAATGGTTGAGTCCAAGAGTCCTCTTTGCTCTCTTGTCACCGTGGTTGCCCATCTCCCGCAACTAGCTAACTGGAGACAAGCCTACGGTAGGCTTCCAGTGATGAAAGAAGGTACAGTACTGCTGAATCGTGAATCAAGAAAATGTGATGGGTGGTCATATGTGATAGACAGTTCCGTTGTAATTTCAATCGTTTATTTAATTGCTAGCTTGCAAAAGTCGGTAGCATACAGTAGCTAGCTCGCTATACAGCTTGCTTGTGCTAGCTAGCCTTGAAGTTACCACTGTTAGCTTAGCTAACCGTCTTACTAATGTCTTTAGTACAGTAAGGTGGACTGACAGAAAATGTTATAGCAGTTTTTTCTCAGTTTTTATTTTCATTACGTATGTAACTTAACTGTTAAGCTATTCCATTGCTCTTGTCTGTTTTCACTATCTGGATTTGTATAAATAAATATATATAGACACCAGGCGTGTGTGTGTGTGTGTGATATGCCACCCTTGAATTTCAACTTGCCACCCTTGCATTTCAACTTGCCACCCCATGTAAAATTTTCTAGAATCGCCACTGAACCTGGCAAATCCAAATGTTACATAATCCTTTAAACCTTTGTCTGCTTTTTTTTCTCCCAATTGACTGAGTGACAGCTTTGAGCACGTGTGCAGATCAGATGTGAAGTACTGTATACATTTGAATTTCTTTCCATGTCTTGAGTTGGAAACAAGTAGCAAAAGCCCGGTCCAAGTAGCTGACAATGCTCTCCTTGTTAAATGACACAAGAACACTTTGAAGTAGTGCCCAGCTGTAGTCAGTTTCCACCTGGTGTACTCTTAGTTTAGTGTACTGTGACAATTTTCGTATGAACTGCATCAGCCAGAATGTGATTGGCGGTATTGAATGTTCCTTTGTCAGCATTTCACAGACTGGGAGGGGCGGTGCATTCCGACCACCTCCAGGAAGAGTGAGGGAGTAGTAAAGTATTCTTTTAGTCTGCCCAGGAACGTTGGATGCAACATTACCTGTAGCATCTAGGTATAAGGTCAGTGGGGTCTTCTGTCTCAAGTGCTGCTCAACTATGTACACCAAAGGGGTCAACTTGGAAGTGCTGGCATACCCAGGCATCTTGTAAAATTTGGCATCACATTCCTTCATGATATTTTGAGTGAGGTACATCTCCATAAAAACATCATCATGTATTCTTTTCCCCTTTCTAACCTCTGAACTGATCACTTTAAGAACATTTTTGTTCAGACTTCGGGTTATGTTTCCTGAAATCAACTCAGCAACGGGTGTTCTTTTTAGTTTACTATAGAAGGTCTGACTCACTCCTTTACGAAGAGCTTTTGCAATTCTCCCTCTTCTTGTGTTTGCTGCTGGTCTGAATTTTTTTCAGTTTTTGTATGTGTCATTTTTCCTCTTTGTAAAACAGATATCTTAACCAGGTTCTCTCCCACTGGCTCACTTTTCATCTTAAATAAGTATTTTGCACAACAAGTTGGAAATGTACAAACTGCAGTGATGTTCAAATAGACTATTTATTTGTTTTACGACTGGAGATTTGATATGCTGGCACTTAAAGGCAAGGGTACAACAGGGATTCTTCTTACGGAAGCTGTTGTACAGCAAATTGGGCCATGGTTGCCTCAGTTGCGTTGAACCGTGTCGCGGAACAATTGTTTGCCATTTCTTTCTATTCACTGTAATAGTGAACCTCTTTGATACCACTGGCAACTTTCTCCATTGTTTTTTGTTCCATTTCTTTCCATGTTCAGGTTGGGCTTCTCTCTGCGCCATATTTTGGTCACTGTCTTCTGCCTCTTTATTCTCATCTTTTTCTTCTACTTGAACTTCACTCTGCAGGGACATGTTTTGGTCACTGTCTTCTGCTTCTAATACATTTTCCTGTTGTTTATTAATTAGATCCCGCACTGCATTTCGATTTTTATTCCATATGACCCACACCCAATGGCGATTTTTGGGATCATCTTGGCCAAATAGAGTTATGGAAAGTTCAGACCAGAGTTATGCAGAGTAACTTGTATCTCTACTTTTAATTTTGGCACATTTCATTGTTTGGACCAAGGATGTCACTCCACCACACATTGCCCATAAATCTTTCCTCTGAGCTCGGGTTCCTTTTTTTACTCTTCCCATGGTCTTCAAAAGCCCTGTAACCTACAGAAAGGGGTAAAGACAAAGCTAGAACATTTTGTTTAGATAAAGTGAGTTTTTGATGCAAACTCTTTTGGTAGTAAAATTAAAGAAAGATGGTCCGTAAAACAGTTGGCACTAAACATACAATATTGTCACAGTTCAGTCATCCAGCCATCAGTAATTTTCCATTGATCCGGCCTCTGCCCCACTCAGCCTGTCAGCCACACCCACCTCGTCAGTTCACTCCAGTCACCTGTGCACACAGCTGCCTCTCGTCACACGCAATCAGCCCAGCATATAGTCACCAGCTCCACACTCACTCCTTTGCCAGATTGTTCTTTGCGATGAAAGTCTTTCCAGCGTTCTCCTGCCTGTCTTCCCGGTACCGACCTCGCCTGTCCCCTATTCCCTGCTTCGTCTGCCTCCTGGTTATTTGACCTAGCCTTCCGTCCCTGACCAAGAACTTTGCCTCTCCTCTCCTGATTCCAGTTTGCCAGTTTCTAAACCGTTTGCCTGACTGCCGGAGTCTAAGTAAAGCGTTGAACTTGTACCTCTGTCTTTTGAGTCCTGTGTACTGCAATTGGGTCCATAGTAGGGCTGCAACAACGAATCGATAAAATTCGGTTATTTAAAGCGTTGGCAACGAATTTCATTATCGATTCGTTGTGTCACGCGATTATTACGCCACTCAATAAGTCACGGGGATGTTTGAGTATGACAAAAGTTGAGTTGAGTTGAGCGGAGGTCGAGGAGAGACCAGCTGAGACCGTAACGTTATTCTGAAACACATAGCGGAGGCAAGGCCGTTCAACAGGCAGCTAGTAGAGGCACTTCCGGTTGAGGCTCCGGTGCTGCGGCTAGTCGGCAGGTTGTGTTCCGTTTTGAAGTGAATACGTAACGTCCCTCCAGCAGCTCTTCTGCTGTTTACTCATTAGCTTGACAAGTTAGCGTTAGCTCGTAAGAACAGAGCAATGTGTCTGAACAAAAGGGAGAGAGAGCGAGCGTGTGTGAGTCTGTGAGTGAGTGTGTGTGTTTGTGTGTGCATCTGAGTGTAGTGTAGAGAACAAGTTCTGACGTTCAAACAAATCCTGTTAAGTTTTCTGATTAGTATTTTTCTTTATTTTTAGAAGTTATTTATTGTTCTGACAGCTCAGGTCCCATTAAACAAAATTTTGTGCAAAATATTTTGTGAACTTTATTTAATAAAAGCCTATATATTTGGCAGTTGTAAAGCATATATGTGTATGTTTGTGATAGTCCATTATTATTATTTTTTAATTATTACTACAGCTTAGGGATGTTCAAGGAGCAACCTTTTTATGCACTTTCTGAAGATTTTTGCATCGTCTGTTTTTGAATAAAGGGTTAGAAAGTATGCTTTTTATCCGATTCATCGAAAAAATAATCGACAGAATAATTGATTATTAAAATAATCGTTAGTTGCAGCCCTAGTCCATACACCACCCGTTACAAATATATAATCAATACCTAAAAGAGCTAAAAACAATACAAATAAATACATTTTGCCATTTTACAAAACTAAATATTTGTTTTTCAATACAGGCATATTAAAGATACATGGTGCCATGTTTTGAAAAGTCCCTCTCCCACCCCACAAACATACCTGCCCATGTACACCCACCCACATAGTGTGGTATGCTATACATATAAAAATGTATTAACATTTCACTGAATCAAATATCCACAAGAACTACCTAAACATTGTATGTTAGAGTCTCAACAGGTATACAAGCATATCTCAACTAACTATGTAATTTCTACAATGAAAAGACAATAACAAAGAAATGATGACTTACATATAACCATAGATCTGGAGTATTGGCAAAGGAATCCAAATGCATTCAGTATTTAAAGATGTCTTTCCCAGTCATTGTGGTTTGCATTGAAGACTGACAAACTTAAAGATCACTGCAGGTGGTGCTTAATTGAAAGTTGCTCCTGATTGGCTAGTGACTTAGTCACCCTCTGCAACCTTCATTTGATTAGTTATGGGGCTGACGCCATGCAGCTGATCTACTAATAACCATGTAAATGTTAGGTGAAACCACACTGGATACATGGAAAGTTATCAAAGATTGTTTTCATTAAAAATGTACAATAATTAATCAAAAGCAATGTTTAAAAAAAATAACTGTAGTACAAGGGGGAGCCCCTTGATGTACAGTATGATCTTTGTCATCCTACGCTTTATTTCTGTGAAGCTATTGGATATTGCTTGCATATAATATTAAAATGAATTCACAATAAATCTTCAAAATCACATTTCTTCAAAAATAACAACTGTAGTACAACAAGGGGGAGCCCCTTGGTGTACATAATGCCCCCTCTCCTCCAGGGCATGCGTGCTCTGACTGTACCCAGGAATAGAGTCACCTGCTCTGGGTACAAGATGGGGAAATCCCCCTTTAACAGTACCTGGAACTCTGGGTCAGTTAGGCAAAGGGACATTGGGGAACAAAAGGGACACGGCGGACCATAACTGCAAGCCTGATTTGAAGCATCCAAATGTGGGTAAAATTTCAAGCCAGGGGACCTCTTGAACCTCCTCTGGAGCTCCCACCCGAACCCAGCTCACCCCTCGACCCCGTGGACCCACACTTAAGCACTCCCCGGAGTTAAAACCCATGTGCGCGGGTTTTAGAGTTCCGTGCACCTGGTCCTCTAAAACTAGGAAATCCAAAAATAATACATCACACAGTTATGCTAAATGTCCCTTTTGGGGACATCACAGGTACATTTTGTAAGGAATCGAGCCCCCCTCTTCCAGGGCATAAATTGTCAAAATGTACCCAGGAAAGAGTCACCTTTTCTGGCTAAACTCAGGGACATTTAGGCTAACTATCATCCCATGTTATTGTAGTTGAAATGGCAGTTTTTGAAATATATTACATATACATTACACATTCATATTTGATGAAGTACCAGATCTACTTAACTACTTAACTCGTAAGGAAATGTCTAAATACCTTATGTGTGTGAATAAGCAGGAGAGTGATTGATGGTACCAAAAACAAAGATTTATTGGACACATCAAAAAATGAAGGTGGCTTGGTGATTCGTGCGAAAGTGGCACACAGGGAGATGCTGTGAAAATTCAGCTTCTCACTCTGAGTACTCTGTCATTTTTCTGAAAAGCTGGACATAGTCTGATTTTTCAAAAGTTAAAGTTTTTTCTTCCAAAGGGAGGGGCTGCTGCTGCTGCTCCTCCTCCGGTCCCAAAGGTGGGGGCTATTTTGGATAGCCCTGGAGGGGGCTAGGAAGCCACGCTTCGGGTCCTGGTCTTCCCTGGGGGGTCCGGACACACAGCTGGTCCCGGACCCGGGATCTGGTCTTCCCTGGGGGGTCAGATCTCATAGTTTTGCCCAGACATGGTCCCTCATCACTGGGACTTATCATGAGAGGCTATTCAGCACTTAGAGCAGAGGGAAAGCATCAACCCAGAGGAGAAGCACTTTGGCACGGATAAAATAAGTCACAAGTCCCCTCTGGAGCCCTCTGAGGGTCTTTAATTAATTTTACCCGAATTTAGATCACCAATAAACAGCTATGGAGGTCGCTGGGGGTCTCTGGAGGTCTCATAAGCCCCATCCAGACAGCCACAACGCATTAAATAATACCACAGGGACAACACACTGTGTTTGATCCGAAAAAAGAACACTTTTTCGGGCAGGTGAGCGGCTTAACCCGCTCTGGTTCGCTCCTGGAGGACTCGGGGGTGTAGGGCCGGGTCCATGGAGCGTCCCGGTCCAAACCGCGTCCTTCTAGGGGCTCCAGAGCCCGAGCTAGGCCGTTCGGAGTGTTTCGCATTGGTGTGGGCTGTCACAGACTGCAGCGAGTGAGGAGAAAAAAAAGGTGGGGGCTATTTTGCTCATTCATCAATAACTCCACGTGGGAAGGTGCTACGGACCCCAGATTCGGGTTGTGGACTCACGTGGGGGGTCCGGACAGACCCATGGAGCCAGACCCGGACCCGGGGTCCCGGATCGAATAAAAAGATCCACATCATTAACCCAGTGGAGAGACACTGAGGCCCGGGTAAACTAAGTCACAAGTGGACCCTGGAGGACCAGACCCACCCCTGGAGCCCACCCCCAGACCAGGCCCTCCATCCGAACCTGCGTACCCACACTTAAGCACACCCCTCTGGGTTAAAACCCCCATCCGCGCTCCCTGGAGTTTCGTGCCCCTGGTCCTCTAAAAAAAAAAGTTAAAGTTTTTTTTCGTGCCCCTGGTCCTCTAAAATTAAAATCTCTGAAATTTTTCTAAGTATTTTCTCGTGCCCCTGGTCCTCTAAAAAAAAAAGTTAAAGTTTTTTTCCGTGCCCCTGGTCCTCCAGATGAGGACCAGAGCCACAGGGACCGGCCTCTCGGTGACCGAGGCCGGCCCCAGTGACTTTGGGGCGGGCAGCGATTGTCAATTTTTGCAGTGACTGTCCCAGCATGACATTGTGCGGCAAATCTGACACTTACCCATTCACCTCCATGTTAAATCCGTGCCACCAAGCTGCATTTCCCTAGCCCTACTTAGGTGAAAATGACACTCGCTCACACGGGGATCTTTTTAAGTTTTAATCGGTTTATTCAAGCATATTTTCCGGGTTAAGCATGTCACATCAACCCCCCCCCTCCCCCCTAACCCGAAATCGAGCCGTCACTGTCGCCCGACGTATACCCGACTAATGGTACCGCCGACACCGGTGTTTGGGAGGTCTCTGGGGCCGACACAACTGCTTCGAACTGCTCCCTCAGTTCGTTGGCCTGCGCCCGGTCCAGTACCAGGGAGTAGAATCGGTCAGCGGTGCCTAGGTCGTGGCACATGAATGTAGCGATCTTCTTCCGTACCTCCGGCTGGTGGAAGTTTTTGGCCTAAGAAAAGACAATAGATATTAAAACATGCTGGTGTAAGCACAGGGTGAGTGGCGGGTGAAAATTCACTCACATGGGCTGAGACCGCAGTCCGGATATCGGTGAAGGTTGGACATCCAGGAAGACCCATGTTGCCCCAGGCCGCCTGCATGTGGTGGTGCAGGTCTTTCACAGGGCCTCGGCCCCGTTTTGTAATTAGAACCAGATCGGTTGACGGCTGACTGCGAGCCCGGATTTCGATCCACTTCTCCAGCCAGGCAAATTCTGAAAATCTTAGGAAGATTTGAGCTCCACCATATTCACGGTTCGTCTTGTGATTGTCAACCTGAACCACAGAAGCAAAAATCAGTTAGAGCTCTGACGATCACTCCCTCTATTCATCCACCCACCCGAGAGCGGTACTCACTGTGATAACATAGCCCTCATCCGAGGCAAGGAGCGGCCCATCCTTCGCTGATTCGACCTCCCCCACGGTCATGTTGGTCAATACACCCGGCCGGTGTCCATAAATGGACATTATTAATGCCGAGAGATACCCGTAGAATAGGTGGCGGACATTAAGAGTCTCACGATCCGACATCTGGTCCAGCAACTTCGGGATTTCGTCCTTCGCCAGCGCCGTACATCTCCTCAGACTGCTCCGGGAAGTGACCCGGGCCATCTTATCGGCTTTCACTTTTAGCTGATGCCGGACCAAAGGCTTGTTGAGCCCGCGCAATTCGGCTTGCACAGACCGCACCACACCGGTTAGCTGGGACTTTGAAAGTCTACATTGCTTAGGCGGGGTTTCCTTAAGGAACAGTAGGAATTGTAGGACGTTCCTAAGGTAATAGTTCACCGTCGTTATGGCCTTTTTTTCGGCTTTGAGGCTGTTCACATAGCTCGAAATCCCAGCCGTGTCATCAAGGAATCGCCAATCTGAAATGTTCTTTTTACCGCAAAGTAAATAGTAAATGAACGTCTTCACACGGTTCTTTTTCGATAGGGCATTCTCTTTTTGTTTTGCACCGGGGGCGCTACCTTCTTGAAAGGCCTGATATTCCTCCAGGAAAGACTCGATAGACTCTGGGAGTCTCAAGCGGACCATGGTGGCTCTTCTCCCGTTTCCGACGAAGACGTCACCAAGGGCAATAGGATCTCTATCGGAATCCGAGTCAATGGGAGGCTCACTCCGGTGAGCACACACCGCCTCCCCCGGCCGGTGAGCGCTCTCTACTTGTAGAGGCTGAAGCGTCAGATGCCCGGGT
>CM042235.1:22438905-22461405 GCA_023566465.1 Cottus gobio
TACTGGCGCAAACAGTCGACCTATCAGCTTGTTACCTGTTATAAGCAAACTCTTGGAAAAAATTGTATTTAATCAGATACAATGCTACTTCTCAGCGAACAATTTGACAAGCAACTACCAGCATGCTTACAGGGAAGGACACTCAACATCCACAGCGCTCACTCAAATGACAGATGATTGGTTAAAATCTATTGATCAACAGAATATTGTAGGAGCAGTTCTATTAGACTTTAGTGCTGCCTTTGATGTCATTGATCATAGCTTGCTATTGAGGAAACTCAAGTGTTATGGCTTTACTCCATCTGCCATAGCATGGATCAAAAGTTACCTAACTAATAGGACACAGAAGGTTTTCTTTAACGGAAGCCTCTCAAATGCAAAACATATACAGTGTGGGATTCCGCAGGGTTCTTCACTAGGTCCACTGCTCTTCTCGATTTTTACAAATGATCTCCCACTTGTTTGTAAAAAAGCCTGTGTGTCTATGTATGCAGATGATTCAACACTCTATATGTCTGCACCAACAGTTGAGGAAATCACCTCAACCCTCAACAAAGAGTTGCAGATGGTATTTAAATGGATCTCCGATAACAAACTTGTCCTGAACATATCTAAGACTAAGAGCATTGTATTTGGAACAAAACACTCATTAAGATCTAAACCCAAGCTAAATCTGGTACTGAACAATGTTGCTGTTGAGCAAGTACAGGAAACAAAGCTTCTGGGTGTAACCTTAGACTGTAAATTATCATGGTCAAGACATATAGATTTACTGGTGCAAAAGATGGGGAGAAACATATCTGTAGTCAAAAGATGCTCTTCTTTTTTAACACCTCAACTGACCAAACAGGTCCTGCAGACTCTGGTATTGTCACACCTAGATTATTGCCCGGTGGTCTGGTCAGGTACCACAAAAATGAATCTAGGGAAGCTTCAACGAGTACAGAACAGAGCAGCTAGGCTTGCCCTTAAGTGCACACTAAGAGCCAACATAAACAACATGCATGACCAACTCTCCTGGCTGAAAGTTGATGTTAGGTTAAAGGCATCACTTCTTTCTTACATAAAAAACATTAATACATTACAAACCCCCGACTGTTTGTTTAGGCAGCTCACACTCTGTTATGGTTTTCTTCTGACCCCAAGCGCACGACAACAGACGTGGTATCTTTAGCCAGTATACTGGCGTAGTTTATTCACAGAAAAACAAATGGATAGCACAAAGTCCAAAAAATGATATAACAAAATCAACTGCCTCAAAAACTGGCAGCGGCGAGAAGTCCAAACGATCTAACAAAAAACAACTGCCTCTCAAAATGGCAGCGGTGAGAAAGTCCAAAACGATCTAACAAAAACAACTGCCTCTCAAAATGGCAGCGGTGAGAAAGTCCAAAACGATCTAACAAAAAACAACTGCCTCTCAAAATGGCAGTGGTGGAAACTCACGTCCTGGCTCCGTAGCCGTCACTCTCCACAAACCCTGGGAAATACTCCTCGTGATACTCCACACGCTCGGCGGGACCTAGAAGCACGAACTCGCGTCGAACACAGTCTGTTCTCCACCTATATTCCCTGTAGGCAGCCTAACGAGCTCCAGCTGCGGGAACCCGCGGATTGGCTTCAGGTGCGCGTCCCGCTCGCCCCCGTCGCCTGGCGCGCAGCTCCCTGGCCGCGCGCTCCGAGGTCCCGGGCGCCTCAGCTGGCTGGTCCCTGACACACTCAGCTCTAATGTGCACACATACCCCACCAGACATGCCACCAGTGGTAACTACACAATTCCGACAATCAAAACAAACTCAAAACAACGCACAGTAATATGTAGAGCTATGGTTGAATGGAACTCCCTTCCAGATCATATTTTAAAAACGCAGAACAAAGCTAGCTTCAAAAAACAAGTGAAGCGACACTTCATGGCTGCCTGAACTGGATCCTAGTATGTATTACTAAATTTTACTTTTATGTACTCATTTATTCTTTTTCCTTTTTATCTGTTGTTTTGTATGTTGATTTCTTCTTTGTTATATGTTTTGTGTGGACCCCAGGAAGAGTAGCTGATGTCTTCGGCATCAGCTAATGGGGATCCTAATAAAATTCAAATTCAAATTCAAAATTCTACACCTCTCATGTCTCTTCACAGTGCCAGACTAGAGTCAAGCTCAACAGGGTCTTCTTTCCCCGCTGATTCTGCCAAGCCCGTTCCCTTGGCTGTGGTTTCGATAGATAGTAGGTAGGGACAGTGGGAATCTCGTTCATCCATTCATGCGCGTCACTAATTAGATGACGAGGCATTTGGCTACCGTAAGAGAAGCACCGTTACTCCCGCCAAACGAGACTTTCGTTCTTTAGGACCGTCGCCATCACCCGGAGGTGACCTCAAGCCATGTCGCCTTCGGGGAACTGGTTGGATTCAGAGAAACCTTCCAGCAAACCTAGGGCCTGCGAGTTATCCACGCTTACGCGCTGACGGGTCCACTGGGCTCCTTGTAGAGACCCATAGGCTATCAGAGTAACTAGTACCCGTTCGTGAGCCATTGAACCCTGGCGACGTTTTGCCATTACCCGACCTTAGGCAACCTCAAGTGGTCGTCCAGGTCTTGGGCGCAAGTACAGGTATCAAGTCCGATGAATTTCCCCCGCCGTAGGGTCGTGGACTCCCACAGTACGTATCGGCCCACAGTGACTCTAAATCCAGAGTCCCGAAACCGGCGCTAATTAGACGCCGGCTGGATACCGCGCCGGCTATCCCATAGCTCAACTGGCCTATGTGCACTGGCGAACCCTTTACAACCAGCGTCCCGCACCTTACCATCACGCTACTCCACCGCCCCGAGAAACTTCCTACCCCGACCCAGCTACTCCTCGCTCACATCCCACAAGTGGGACACCCCCCCCTAGGCCCGCACAAGTTGGAGACACTAACCCGACCCGCCTACAAGGTCAGTCTGAGCATCCATCCAACATGCAACGGAGCCAATGGGAGGCCAAGTTTCACCGGGCCGACGCGGGCTTCCAGAACCAACTAGCAATCGCAACCGTGGGTTTTCGTTTGTGTGGCAATTAGCATCAGGGATAAACGGGTGCCACACCCCCGTAATCCTGAGAGAAGCAGCCCACCGCCCCTCCACCTCTCGTGGCGCTGCATAGGCGCCGCTGCTCCCACGCTTGCCCCGGGTGCAACTGGGATGGCGGACAGCGATTGGATATCCCCAGTTGCGGTGCAGTGTAAGGGTGCACCCCGGACAGAGACTACGGCTCACTGGGCCTCCAACCTAGGAGTTGTGGCTCAACCGTGTAAATTACTCGGGATCCATCATGGTCCCGAGACCCAGCTCACCGTTTTACTACTTCTTGTTACGTCTTTAGGCCCCCCCCAATCAGCACCTGGGTGACCTTTCGTATGGGAGTGGTGTTCAATCACTCCCCTCCCCCGACCATAAAGCTTGTCATTATATCCAACAAATACAAGATAGTTCTCTTACAGAGGAGTTTCGCAAAGCGTAGACGCCTAGCTTTGCTCAGGCCCATCGTTACCAGGAGATCATCATTTCCAGGGTGCCACTTCCCTCTAGCTCCCATAGGGAAACCAAAGACGGAAACGGTCTGGATCTGGGGGTGGATCTCCTTCACCAAGGAGGACCAGGCGCCTTCCCGCTGTCGGCGTCACAGAGCTGGTAGCGTTGGGCAATCGCTCCCTGCTTCCCCCCTCAGGGAAGCCTATCACCGGATTCAGCACCTGCCTGGGGCCCTCCTCAGGGGAGTGTAGCTCAGGTGCCTCCTCCGGTCGCCCACCAGCTCTCCGCCAGACCTTCATGAACTTTGCTGGGGTTACAGTAAGCTGAGCGATCTCACGAACTACTGGCTCTTGAGAAGAGCACAGGCTGTGGATCCTCCTGGCCTGTATGGCCGGAACCATTCTCACCATGCATGGAAGACCCAAGCCACCGTCCGACTTCCGTGAGTAAAGAGCCCCATTACTCGTGCAGGCGGGGAGGTGCAGCCATTTCTTGACCGCCCCCCTTATGGTTAGGTCCACTTCTGTCAAGGCCTTTAGCGAAAGCATGCAGTGATCGGCCATATATATCATCCTTGGGGCAGCAAAGTCGCATAGTACCTCTATTTTAGACATCGGGTCGAGCGGTACTCTTTGGATTTTTTCAACCCACTGAAGGGCTTCGGCAACCCAATCCTTAGAAGAAAATCCCTGCCACGGGTTCACCCCAACACCCAGATACTTCACCGTCTCGTCGGGTCCCACCATGGGTATTGGTGACTCTCCCAGCTGCCAGGGTTGGCAGTTGTTCACAGAGTACGACTTCCCTGTTCCCTTTATAAAGAACCCGTGGCACTTACTGGGCTGAACCTTCAGCCCAGTCCGCTTGGAAAATTCCTCCAGGATCGCCAGGTTGGCGACCATGCCTTCCCAAGAATCACTTAATATCGCCAAGTCATCCGCAAATGCAATCGCAGTAGTGGGATTCCGTTTGGCAGCAAATCCCCGGCCTTCGCGTTCGAGAGTCTGGATCAACGGGTCCAGCGCAAGGTTAAAGAGCAGAGGGGACATCGGATCGCCCTGCTTAACTCCCACCTTCATGGGGATGTCTGACGAGGTCCCGCCCAGACAATCCACCCTGGTCACACATGCCTCGTACGAGCCCCTGAGCAGCCCCTGCATGTGTTGGTCTAACCCCTTCCGGTCTACAGCACTCAGGAGGTGCTCATGCGACACGGTATCGAAAGCCTTCGCGAAGTCGATAAACACAACCCCTAGGGAGCGCTTTTCCTTCTTACTCAGTCGCATTGCGCCCTCCAGGATTAGTAGATTTTCTGAGCAGCCAGGGGAGTCAACGAACCCCCTCTGGCGAGGGTGGATAGGACACGCCGCCGTCATCCTACCGGTCAGGACCCTCGAGAAAAGTCTCAAAACAACGGAACTTATGATAGGCCTCCACTGATTGAGATCACCGTGAGTCGAAGTGTCCGGAGTTTTAGGTATGAGTGTTGTTCTGCACTTCTTGAAAACCCTCGGCAGGATCCCCGAGACTAACCATGAGGAGAACATGTGTGCCAGCTTCGCCCCCTGTGGGTCCCACTCCACCAAGGCTGCCTTGGTGATACCGTCGGGACCCGGGGCGGTACGGTTCTTAGTAGCTTTGAGATTTGCTACAACTTCAGAAGGCGAGATTAGGTCGGCCAGCACGTAGTTATTTACTCGCCCAAAACCATCAAAGCCACCCAGGCCTTTGAACGGACTGGCTTCACCCCACCGTTGTTTGAATACGGCTGTCACCTCTGTCAGGGAGACTGGACACACCGTTCCAAGGTGGTCATCCAGGATGAATTTGGCCAGTTTAGACTTGTCCGTCTTATATAGCCGGTACAGGAACCTGCGTAAGGTGTTCCTCCTCCCACACCGACTACCCGTCCCTTGGGCCGGGCCACTTAACTGGCCTCGAGCTTTCTTCGCCCTTGCGCCGGCCGTCCGTCCCAACTCCTTAATCATAGCCGAGGCTGCAAACGCAATTGCTTCCCGCGAGCAATCGTCCTCTGAAAGAGTAAAAGGTGGGGCTTCCACGGACCCCCCGCTTTCGATTCTGGCCGTTTCCCCCATCAACCTCACCAAGGTGTCTTTGACTGAGGGTTGCGACACTAGCGGGGTGTCAGAGTTGACCGGTGTCGGCCTCGCAACCCGACGCCGTGGAAGCATAGCCACTGAAGGCCTCACCCTCCTCTTCCTACAAAGAGCCTTGTACACTAGTTTGCACTTGGACCTAACCTGTTCAGCGGTTTTGCCCGTGCCTAACGCCACCGCGATGCTGCGACAATGCTGCATCGTTGGCATCTTCCTGCACACGGGCCCCAGCCTGGCTATCTCGGCTGACGACCAGAGAACGCGACCAATGACACCTGAACGCCGCCGCGCCCCCATAGCCGGCCGGGTTAGGGTTAGGGTTAGGGTTAGGGTTAGGTTAGGGTTTTTTGGGGAAAACCCACTGCTAAAAAGCAGCAGGAGTCCCTGTTGCATTGTCCATCCCGAGACCCGTCCTCAGCATCTCAGCGCTCATTTAGGCCCCCAGTCTGTCTGGTTCCCAGGAGTGTGATCCAGCGTCTTTCTGCTGATCTCCTCTGTGTGGTTGTCCATTTTGGATTATTTTCTATTATTGTGACCTGCATTTTCTCCCAGCTGTGCTGGAGCAGGTGTCTGACTAACGGAGTGTAAATATTCTTTCTCTTTGTATAATTGTATTTATGTTGTGCGAATCTTGTGGAGAGAGCGCTCCCTGTTTCTCCTACATATTGAGCTTTGCAACTTTTGCAGGACATTAAATAGACACAATTTATAGTGGACAGTTTTCCATTAGACATGTTTTTAAATACTTCCCCTGTATACTGATTATTAAACCATCTCCTCTGTTTAAAGTATTGCCCTCTGGTGGTGGAATTATGGGATGTTTTTGGTGTGACTTTTGCCCTCACTAAGAGGTCCTGTAAGTTCTTATTTTTGCGAAACGCTGGCATAATAGTATATTCTTCTAAATTTTTGGAAGTGTCATTCATTGATTTAAAATTTGTTCTACATTTATTAACTAAGTCCCTAGTGGACGGTGAATATGTCGTAATAAATGGGAGGTTAGAGGTCACTGTGATGGGTCTGCTTTCTAAAAAGTTTCTAAGCGCTTTCCTACAGAAAGACTTAGAGTATCCCCTAGTGGCCAGAGCTCGAAAGAGAATTTTAACTGCCTGGAAGAAGTCTTCAGGTCTGGTGCATATACGATGAAACCTGAGTAATTGTGCCTTAATGAGGCCTGCAAAAGTGTGCTTTGGATGGAAGCTGGTTTTGAAGAGTAGAGCATGACTGTCTGTCTCCTTAAAGAATACTTTTGTATCTAGTGAGGCCGAATTGGAGAAATTATCACCTTTAAAAGTGGTGGTGTCCAGGAAGTCGACTGTAGACATACTCCATGTAGATTTAATTTTTATGGAGTCCCTGTGCGTATTCAGAGTGTCTATAAAGATCTCAAACTCCTCCTTAGAGTGGGTCCAGACACCCCATATATCATCTAAATACCTATAATAATGTAGAGGCTTCAAACTACATGCCTTAAGGGCTGAGTCCTCCCATTGTGCCATAAAGATGTTGGCATAGGCCGGAGCGAATTTTTTGCCCATGGCCGTCCCTTTAATTTGTAGGAAATATTCCTGATTAAATACAAAGTCATTTCTATTCAAATTGATTTCCAATAGTTGGAGTAATTCTTTTTCTGGCCTGTGCTTATCTGGATTTTTTTGAAAGGCTGCTTTAATAGCTTGTATGCCTTCTGTACTGTCAATATTTGTGTATAGACTATCAACGTCTATAGTGAATAACAACGCGGTTTGTGGGATTTTTAAGTCCGCCACCACCTTAATAAAATGATAAGTATCTTTGACATAACTGGGGTGTGTCACTGAAAGGGGATTGAGAAATGCATCTAGATATTCAGCTGTACGGTAAGTTTCGCTGCTACAATCAGAGACAATAGGTCGACCTGGGGGAATTTCATTTGGTTTGCTCCACATTGTAGGATCCTTATGTATTTTAGGTAGCATATAGAATATTCTAGCTCTGGGTTCGGCATTACCCATTAAGTAATTTTTTTGTTTAATATTAATAAATTTCTTGTCATATAATGATTGAATGATCTTATTCACCATTGGAATTGTGTCCCTGAAGATGGGTTTTTTTAGTTTGACATAGTATTTAGGGTCCTGCAGTTGTCTATATCCCTCCCATAGATACTGTTCCCGGTCCATTATTACAACAGCGCTTCCTTTATCTGCCGGTTTAATAATAACATTTTTATTCCTAACTAAGTCTGACAAGGCCCGGAGTTCCTGTGTATTGAGGTTTGGTGGAGCCCGATGTATATTAAAATGATTATTAAAGTAATTTAGATCTTGGTTAATTAACCTGCTTATTTCTGGTGGAATTTCAGATTGGGGAGGGGACCAGGTGGATTTCTCCGTAAAAGGTACTCTTTGTGAGGATGGTGAATCCTTAAAATATACTGCTAATTTAATCCTTCTATGATATTGTTGCAGGTCAAAACGACCCTGTGCCACAATATCTTTGTTGGTGCCCTTTGTTGGGATAAAATTTAGTCCCTTGTTTAGGAGAGAGAGTTGTGCATCTGTACATTTGAATGTCTTTGATAAATTAATGACAGTTTTAAACCCCTCCTGTACAGGTAGGTTACTGGGGATAACTAATTTAAAATACTAGACCAATGTTCGAAGATCCTGCTCGCCGTCTCCGGAGTCCAGTGGATGTTGTCAGGACCCGTCTGGAATCGTGCAGTCGGCAGCATGGGGATGTAGTCCTCCAGGGATGCGATGTAGTTGTTGAGGCCGTCCAGGCATTGTCTCTCCTTCACCGGTAGACCAGGGTCGTAGTTGATTTGGGGGACGTAGATTCGGCTGCAGGGGAATTGTTGTCTCGCCATCCTCATCATCCCTTGGAGTTGCTTGATGGCGGTCTGCTTTGTTCTCTGGATTCTATTGTTTATTCCAAACGATAGAATAATTTTTTCCACCTCCAGTTCTGAGGAGACGGACTCCAGGATCCCCTCAGCATGTCTGAATGTGGCTCCCGGGAAAGAGTCAATTTGGAGGGTTAGGGTTAGGGTTAGGGTTAGGGTTAGGTGTGATGACCCGATGAAACGTTTGATGATCGTCTGTAGATTTCTTTGTGTTCGTCCTAGAGACCTGAAATTTGGTGTGTGGGTTTGTTGTACAGGGCCTCACGTTTGAGCAAAGTCTGGGGCCCCCAGCTGCTTTCCTTGATATGGCTGTCATTGACCCCTGTTGATTTGTGTGTTTGATGATCGTCTCTAGCTGAGGCCCGGTTGGGGCTAGGTGGCTTAAACTCGGGGTGTATATATGCCCTACAGAGCTACACGCCTGAGCAAAGTCTGGGGCCCCCAGCTGCTTTCCTTGATATAGCTGTCATTGGCCCCTGCTGTTGGTGTTGGTCAGGTGGATCAGTGATGAGGGTACTCTGGCACCAACTAGTGGAGCAGACTGGTAAAACATGCAATTGTGCTACTTTGAAAGATCCAGCAGACAGGGTTATTGCTGGGTGCAATAAAAACACATTTAAAGGACTTTTTGACACAGCACTATATTGGGGGATCCACCAGAGCACCCTCTTGCAAGATCTGTTGGTTTGAGCTCACTGGCTAGCTGCTACCGGAAGTTAGCTTTCTAAAGGGTCTGCAGAATTGTGCTTTATGATTATCACTCAAGGCAACCGGGTCAATGTTCCCATCAAGTATTGAGCAGATTTGACCTTGTCCTGAGGAGTTATTAACCTTTGAAGGGGCTTAATTGGTCTTTTTTCGGGCTTTTCAAAACCCTCTCAGGCAGAGATGCTGAGGGCTACAGAGTCAGGGCCGCCATGGTTGGGCCCCACTGGGGAGTGGGTACAAGGTGGAAAAGAGAGCTAAGCTCTGCCATGTTTAGAAGAAAAAAAGCTTTGTTCAGCACAAGATCTGCAGGTGCTCTCAGATCCGTTACAGCGTACAGCCTTCCCAGCTCCCTGATTTCAGACAGCCAATTAACTCTTGTGAATGCTTTGGAGGAAATTTCACCACATGGCCTCCTTGTGGGCCCTGTACAGAGCGTCTGTGCAAAATTTCGGATACATTGTACAAGCCGTTGTGAAGTTATGGACACTTTTACATTGATCAAAGGATATGAAAAAAGGAGGGAATCTGGAGCCAATTTGACCTTTTGGACGGTTTTTGGGTGCCTTAACGTGCAGCTACTGATCCCAAACTTTAGGCCATCTATGTTCAGGTGCTCCTCTCGGGCTGAGAAAAGGATCCAGGTCTCTAACTGGTTTTAAAGTATTAAAATAGAATTAAAAGACTGGTTTCATAGCCATTTGGGTGTGCGTGGCTGTGTGTGTGTGTGTGTGTGTGTGTGTGTTTGTGCATGTTTGTGTCTGTGTGTTTGTGAGAGCTTGTGTGTGTGTGTGCTGTGTGGGTCTGTGTGTGTGTTTGTCTGTGTGTGTGTGTCTGTGTGTGTGTGTGTGAGTGTGTGTGTGTGTCTGTGTGTGTGAGTGAGTGAGTGTGTGTGTGCGTGTGTGGGTCTGTGTGTGTCTGTGTGTGTGTGTGTGTGTGTGTGTGCGCGTACATGTGTGTGTGTTTGTCTGTGTGAGTGAGTGTGTGTGTGTGTGAGTGTGTATGTGTGTATGTGTATGTTTTGTGTATTTGTTTGTGTGTGTGTGTGTGTGTGTGTGTGTGTGTGTGTCTGTTTGTGTGAGAGTTTGTATGTGTGTGTGTGTGTGTGCGTACATGTGTATGTGTGTGTGTGTGTGTGTGCGTACATGTGTATGTGTGTGTGTGTGTGTGTGTGTGCATGTTAGTGAGCGCTTGTGTATGTTTTGTGTATTTGTTTGTGTGTGTGTGTGTGTCTGTTTGTGTGTGTGTGTGTGTGTGCGCGTACATGTGTGTGTGTTTGTCTGTGTGAGTGAGTGTGTGTGTGTGAGTGTGTATGTGTGTATGTGTATGTTTTGTGTATTTGTTTGTGTGGGTGTGTGTCTGTTTGTGTGAGAGTTTGTATGTGTGTGTGTGCGTACATGTGTATGTGTGTGTGTGTGTGTGTGTGCGTACATGTGTGTGTGTGTGTGTGTGTGTGTGTGTGTGTGCATGTGTGTGAGCGCTTGTGTATGTTTTGTGTATTTGTTTGTGTGTGTGTGTGTGTGTGTGTGTCTGTTTGTGTGTGTGTGTGTGTGCGCGTACATGTGTGTGTGTTTGTCTGTGTGAGTGAGTGAGTGTGTGTGTGAGTGTGCGTGTGTGTTTGTGTGTGAGTCTGCTGTGGATAGCTCGACCTTTGGCCTTGGCCTTCTATTCTGTCCTCCGGTGGAAGTTGGCATATTCTCAGGATTTTGTCTGTGTGGCTCGCCCGTTCTCACCCGTGGGCGGGGTCTTCTCCACCAGTGGGCTCGGTCTTGTCTATGTTAAGGTGTGATGACCCGATGAAACGTTTGATGATCGTCTGTAGATTTCTTTGTGTTCGTCCTAGAGACCTGAAATTTGGTGTGTGGGTTTGTTGTACAGGGCCTCACGTTTGAGCAAAGTCTGGGGGTTAGGGTTAGGGTTAGGGTTAGGGTTAGGGTTAGGTAAGGGAAAGTAAAGGCTCCATCTGCCGTATACGGCAGGCGGAATGCACGGGCTCACAAAACAAAACATTCCTCCACTCTCTTCAAGACTTGTTTCCCTCCTATCCACCATCGATGATACTTCCATTGTTCAAGTTCAGGTAAGTATCAGCAGGTATATTTTTAATTCAGGTAGGTACCAACAGGTAAGTTTTTCTTGTGTTTGTACTTTTTCTGATGTGTATATACACCTTTCTGGTGAGTTTCACCCTTCTGCCTAAATGGTCCAGTTTGTCTGTTTTTCTTTTTACTGTCCAAGAATGCATGTACTAGATCTTTAAAAAAAATATAAAAAATATATAAAAAAGATATAAAACCCGGATAGATAAAAGATTTAAAATATTCAACTGGTTGCAGGTGAATATTCTCAGTCACCTCACTTTTAATTTAACTGTTTCATCCATGTGTCTAACATTTTCTCCCCTGTTCTATATGTCCAACGGGTTAAGTCCCTAGGTTTAACTTCAAACTGTCCTTCCCCCACACCCATCAAGACTCTCTGGGTCCTTTTTAGGAAGTCGTTGGTCTGCTCTATTAGGGGCCACGCTTCAGGCTCAAGGCGTGTTGAAAACTGGATCAGTGGTACAAAGATTTGTGCTTGAGGGAAAACCCTCTTTACCACCACCATCAGGGTCCCAAACTGTTTTTTAATGGTGGCTATCTGATTCCCCCTTAAACAGTTGTTCAGCCCCACCGAGAGTACCACCTTCTGAGTCGTAGAAGACGGATGTAGCTTTTCCAGGACCGACTTAAGATGGTGTATAGAGGCTCCTGGGAAACTATCTATCTGTACCCCGGCATAATTGTGCCCTGGGATTCTAGATAGGTTTGAGTCCCCCAAAATTATCACTGGCTCACGAGCCTTCAACACCCAAGACACGTTCTTCCGGTAAGTAGTTTTGTGGCGAGTAGGTTTTGGCAAGGAGAAGCGGGTGATGTTTTCCCCGGCTCCCTCCTGTGTGCTTCCTGGGCTAGATGGCATACTAAGTTGTGGACAACCACTCCCCTCGATCTCGCTATCCCCCTCCTCATACTCCGAATCTGTGGCCAAGATCTCCCGACCACTTAATGTAATGGGGACTAAGCCAGGAAGGTCCGACTCCCCAACCACCACGTTGTTAAACTTCCCTCCCCTCTCTCTCCCTTCTAGGATGGTTGGATCGTCTGTCAGTGCCTCTGTCACTCCCTGCCTGTCAGAGTGTCCCAAGAACTCCAGGTCAAAACTACCCTGGATCTCCCGACTCTCCAGTGGACCACAAGGTAAGTCTATTCTGTGTACCTCCACCGAACATTCCCGGAGTCTCTGCCCTATATTAGGCCCAAGGTTAGGGTCAGTATTGGGGTTGGGGATAGGATTTGGATCGGGGACAGGATTGAGGTTGGGGTTAGGTTTGAGATTGGGGATAGGGTTAGAATTGGGGTACGGGTTGAGGTTAGGGTCAGGGTTGGAGCTAGAGTTAAGGTAAGTATTAGGATTGGGGATAGGGCTTGGGTTGGGGATAGGATTGGAATTGGGGTTTGGGTTAGATCTGGGTTTGTGGTTCGGGATAGGATTGGGGTGCAGGTTGAGGTTAGGGTCAGGATTGGGACTGGGGTTAAGGTGAGTATTTGGATTGGGAATAGGGCCTGGATTGGGAATAGGATCAAGTCTAGAGCCAGTGTTGGGAGTTCGTCCCTGACTAGGCCCCGATGGGAGGGGAGGCCATTCTGCCTCATCCAGTATAGTTGTCCGTTCCGGATTTATCGAGGGAGATTGTATATAATCTTTTACGAGTAAAGTCAGGGTGGCTATGGTGGCATTAGTCAGACGACGCCTGTATCTTGCTCTTCCATAGGCAACTGCCTTGTCTAGTGCCACTCTCGGGAAATGAGGTAGGTTCTGTAGCCCTTCAGCAATCACCAAATCATAGTGGTCTCTTAGAATTTTTAGGTTGCACCTCATCCACTCATCTGTGTTTTTCTTAACCCTTGCTGTTGTGTCCGGGTGGGGGGATGATGGCTTGATAAAGTGGGTCAATTTGTTGGCTTGCCTATACATCCCCACAGGGAACCTGCCTGATTGTTCCGACTGTTCCAATATTTCGACATGATGCATCGCCTGAAGCAATCTGAGCAGACGTTTTTCAACCCTGTATCCTGTCTGTGGGTTCTGTGGTCCCTCATGATAGGTTGGAGTCCAACCTCTGTGATCCTTATGAGCTGCCCCAACCTGCCCTCTATTTCTAAACATTATTTAATTCCCCACTCAATGGATGAACAAGCTAAAAGATAACAAAAGAGATAACAATAGGATGTCAGTACCCAAAGACTTAATTTCTAATTATCTCCACCAGCACAAGATATATATTTTTTACTATGTCTGCTATTGCAGATGTGTAATCCTATGCAATCTCTAAAATGGTGGAAAATAAATAATTTAAAAGACCCACTAACAGGTCGAGGAGATTGCTAAAAAGTCAATGGGACTAGAACCTATAAATATCTAATCAAATACCAGTTGATTTAAAATACCAGGTAAGTATAAGAAAAGGTAAGTAAACCCAAGGTAAGTACAAGAATATACAATCGTGTATAGACTCTGAAGAGTGCTTTTAAAAAACACTACAACATCACACGCCGAGGGGAAGGTTCGCTGACTTTCATTCTCTTAGTTCTCTCTTCCCTCTTATGTGAAACCGGGCCTAGTTCATAGCAGACCCTGTATTCAAAATAGGGAAATCTAATCTCTAATGAAGCTTTTATGCCAAAAAATTAAAAACCAGCTATTTGTGGCTCCCAAGCACTCTGTCGCTGCCAATGTATTTAACTAAAAACACATGCTTTAAGGTGTTTGAAAAAACACTACCAATAACACTAAGATAAGAAAATACAAATGGCCACACTATAAAAAGACACTTGAATTGTGTCTGTACACACACATGCACACCACACATATACACCCACACACACACACACAAACACACTAGAAGATGGCTGAGTGCTGGGTTTTGGCTAAAAAAGGGGGGAGTGCGTCCTACTGTTTTAATTTTATTAGTTATCGTGTATGGAGAGAACCTGCTAATAAATACTTAAAAATGGTTTTAAAAAAACCCAAGTATTTAAAAGTCTAACAGAGAGAACAAACTATAAATACTTTAAAGCGGGTTTTTAAAAAATCCAAGTATTTAAGAGTCTGCGTACCCGATGGTATAAGTGCTAAAATGCTATAAGTGCTGATAAAAGCAAAAAATGAGCTCCTGACGTTTCGGCACCACGTGCCTTCTTCAGAGGATTGAACCAAACTGAGAGGTCCTGGCCGTTCTTGTAGTAAGCTGGGTGAGAGGGGGATGGGCCCAACAGGTGGCTCCTAATTCCTTCACTCCCACTCAGGTGACACTCATAATAGTATTCAGGTGGTAGTTCATTACATTGAACCTGAACTAAATTGAACCCTGGCAGTCACAAAGTACAACTTTTTAAGTAAACCTCGTGCAAGAGGATATGAAAAAAATACCTTTTATAATGTAAATGACCCATGAAAAAATAAATATAGAGAAGGAAACATAATCCTACAAGCTTCTCAATGTTCTTCTAAACCCAAAACTTTCCCCACAGGGTCCAGTGGTTATTAGGGCCTATTTCTAGGTTCCCCTAGACCTGAACATTGAAGTCATTTGTTTATTGGTCTTTTGGAGTTTGGGGAGGATGTCTAAAAATATATTTTTTACATTTTTGTGGCGCTGGCAGGTTAGGTAAGGGAAAGTAAAGGCTCCATCTGCCGTATACGGCAGGCGGAATGCACGGGCTCACAAAACAAAACATTCCTCCACTCTCTTCAAGACTTGTTTCCCTCCTATCCACCATCGATGATACTTCCATTGTTCAAGTTCAGGTAAGTATCAGCAGGTATATTTTTAATTCAGGTAGGTACCAACAGGTAAGTTTTTCTTGTGTTTGTACTTTTTCTGATGTGTATATACACCTTTCTGGTGAGTTTCACCCTTCTGCCTAAATGGTCCAGTTTGTCTGTTTTTCTTTTTACTGTCCAAGAATGCATGTACTAGATCTTTAAAAAAAATATAAAAAATATATAAAAAAGATATAAAACCCGGATAGATAAAAGATTAGGGTTAGGGGTTAGGGTTAGGGTTAGGGGTTAGGGTTAGGGTTAGGGTTAGGGTTAGGTTTGGGAAAATAGAAATCTTTTAGTCCAAACAGGTGTTGGACTAAGATGCACGGGCTCGGGAGCAACTTTTTAGTCCTCTTATTTCTCCATTAAACAGTTTACTCCAGATCCTCTCACTGTGTTCATAAAACTATTTAGGGTTTAAAAATAGGGGAAACGTATACCTGTGTTATGTTTTGTGCTTTCAGGTGGACGTGTTTCGGCCTTTGTTTGACCCACATCTTTCTCCTGTAGCGCCATAAAAGGTAAGTAAAACCCACTATTCTGTGTCTTAATCAGACATAAAAAGATAATCAGGTAAGTAAAAGGGATATGGTTGTGGTTAGGGTTCGGTTTAGGATTGGGGTCCTAAGGGTATGGTTGGGTTTAGGGTAAGGTTTTTTAGGGTCAGGGTTACACAAATGTGCATACTCCCCCTACACCCTAAGACTCCAGGTATTCCCATCCCATCGTGCTTAAAAAGGCCGAGTTGGGGTCAATAAAAGGGAAAAAGACTACCGACAATGATCGCCATTGGTGTAAAATGTGTTATCGGCCTTCATTTGACCCACACCTTATCCCAGGGCACCACAAAGGAGAGGTAGGTAAACCCCCTTAATACATTCCCATCCCCCCGTGCCTTAAAAAACCGAAGTTTTGGGGTTAATAAAATAGGGGAAGAGACCACCCAACGATGATCGCCACCGGAGCAAATGTGTGTTTTCGGCCTTTGTTTGACCCACACCCTGTCCCAGGGCACCACAAAGGAGAGGTAAGTCAAACCACCATCCTATTGATGTTCTTGGACCTAAGGGGAGCCCAGAGGTAAGTGGAGGGGATATCCAGGTGTGAGTATTCCCTCTAAGATTGTATTTTTAAAAAAAGACGACACATGACAAAACACCGAGGGTTAGGGTTAGGGTTAGGGTTAGGGGTTAGGGTTAGGGTTAGGGTTAGGGAAGGGAAATTAAAACTCCATCCGCCGTGGACGGCAGGTGAAATGCACGGGCACACAAAACAAACCATATTCCTCCACTCTCTCTTTAAGATCTTGTTTTTTTCTCTTTTTTTACCTATCGCTGGTCCTTCCATTATATAGGTACAGGTAAGTCCCAACAGGTAAGTTTTACCCTTTGAATCATGTTCCTCTTATTACCCTCTTTCGTTCAACCCACTTGGATGGACAGTTTTTAATTTTTCTATCCACTGTCTTTCTTTTCTTATTCTCTGTTTTTTTGTCCAGCATGTTCCGGATTCCAAACCTGAGATGGAGAGGTTGTTGCTGCCATGTTCTCTAAAATGGGTATACACGACGGTAAGTTTCTCAGTTTTATTAATAAAATACATATGCTGTTTGAGTCTCTGTCGCAGACTGTTCCCAGTTTCTCCCACATACAGTCTGCCACAGGCCTTACATTCCACAGCATAGACCAGGTTGACTGATTCCAGCCCCAATTTTTGCCAGACTGGGGCCCCCCGGTCCGTATGTACGTTCCTGATGAACTTCACCCTCCTGTATACCTGGTCCAGTATGTCTATTTTCTTTTTACTGCCCAAGGACGCATGTACTAAGTGCTCTTTTAAATTCTTGTTCCGTTTAAAAGCTGCTATAATTTTAAAATTGGCCATTGGCTCCACCACACTCTGGAGTGTCTTAAAGTTTTTCTTTATTTTGGAGTTCAGGGTTAGGGAGGCAGGGGAGAGAATGGACACAAATGGGATGATCTTTTCCCCATCTTTATTACCTCTCTCAGGTCTATCCCCCCGTCCAATGCTATCTCTCACCTCCGTCCTAATTGTTTTGAGGAACGTTCTGCTGTATCCTCTTGGTCGGAGGGCTTTGAACAGGGTTCTCACTGCCACCTCCACGTCATCCTCCACCGTGCAGATCCTATAATATCTTATAATTTGGGATTTAATAATCCCCCCATAGGTATGTTTGGGATGATAGCTAGATTTGTGCAGGAGTGCATGCGTGTCGGTTGGTTTGAAAAAGACCCTGGTTCCCAACCTCCCCCTCCCCTCCCCCCCCATAACAAAGACCTCCGTGTCAAGAAATTCAATCTTCTCCTTTTGTAGATTGTATTTTACGGAGATCGACGTGTGGTGTGCATTTAAAATTGAAATGAACTCCTTGAACTCTTGTTCCGTGTGGTTCCAGACACCGAATATGTCATCCAGGTACCGTGTGTACAGGGATGGCACCTTCCCGCATTTGGGGAAGACCGTCCGCTCCCAATCTGCCATATAGATGTTTGCATAGGCTGGAGCGAACTTCTTCCCCATCGCGGTTCCGTGCACCTGGAGATAGCACCTGGAGTCGAATTCAAAGTCGTTCCTTGTCAGGCCCAACTCCAAAAACGTAAGAAGGGCCTCATCCGGTCTTTCAGAGTCCGGGTACCTCCGAAAGATATCCTTGACCGCTCGTAAACCGAGTCCTGTCTCGATGTTTGTATACAAAGAATCAATATCAATCGAGAAGAGCATTGACCCCGGCAAGATACGCACTTTCTTTATTATATCCACAAATTCATAGGTGTCTTTGATGTAACTTTTGTGCCGCTGTGACAAAGGGTTGAGATAAAAGTCAATAAATTCTGCAATTCTATAGGATTCACTCCCGCAGTCCGAAACAATCGGTCTGCCGGGAGGAATCCGGTGAGGGACTGTCCACGTCCCAGGATCTTTGTGAATCTTCGGTAGAAGATAAAATTTCCTGGGGCGTGGAGGATCCTCACCAGACAGATAATACATTTGCTTTGCACTGATAATTTTTCTTTCCCACAGGTTTTGGACCAGGCTCCGGATCTTGGTCTGCGTCTCCCGCTGTAGGGAGCCCGCTAAAGGTAAGTAATGTCTTGTATTATTTAACTGTCTATTGGCTTCTGTTAAGTACTGATTTCGGTCCATTATCACAATTTTTGACCCCTTGTCAGCAGGTTTAATTACAATATCTTGGTTGCCCTTTAACCGGGCCAATGCTCTCCTCTCCCCCTCGGATAGATTTTGTTCTTTCTCGCTCCTGTACTGGACCCTCTCGAAATTCCGAGTGTCCCGCCCGATACATTTTTTAATGGGGTCTGAAACAGACTCCCATTCAGGCTCCCACACTGAGGGATCAATAAAGGGTACCCGGATTCGTTCTGTATTGTATTCGAAATGGTCCAGTAACTTTAGGCGTCTGTGATATCTGTGGAGGTCTCTCTGCAACTCATCCTTGTCTACTGCCCGTGGAGTTGGGATAAAAAAGAGGCCCCTCTCTAGCAGTGCCTCTTCGGCCTCTGATAAAACAAAAGTAAGTGAAAGGTTTAAAATATTCGACTGGTCATGGGTGAGTATTCTCGGTCCCCCCATTTCTAGTTTAATTGCTTCATCCATGATTCTATCATATTTCTCCCCGTTTCAGGTGTCCAATAAGCTAAGTCCCCAGGCCCCACCTCAAACTGTCCCTCCTCTACCCCCACCAAGACTCTTTGAGTCTCCTTTAGAAAGTCATTGGTCTGCCCCAGCAAGGACTGCACTTCAGGCTCGAGCCGTGTTGAGAATTGAATCAGTGGGACAAAAAATTGTGCCTGAGGGAAAGCTCTCTTTGCCACAACCATCAAGGTCCCAAACTGTTTCCTGATGGTGGCTATTTGGTTTCCCCTCAGGCAGTTGGGTTAGGGTTAGGGTTAGGGTTAGGGTTAGGGTTAGGGGTTAGGGTTAGGGTTAGGGTTAGGGTTAGGGTTAGGGTTAGGGTTAGGTTAGGGTTAGGGTTAGGGTTAGGGTTAGGGTTAGGGGCTAGGGAAAGTCAGCCTGGTGGCACGGATTTAACATGGAGGTGAATGGGTAAGTGTCAAATTTGTCATGTTGTGACATGTTGTCACAGTCACAGCGGCACACTGACAATCGCTGCCCGCCCCAAAGTCACTGGGGCCGGCCTCAGTCACCTGAGAGGCCGGTCCCTGTGTGTGGATCTTTCTATTCGATCCGGGACTCCGGGTCCGGGTCTGGCTCCATGGGTCTGTCCGGACCCCCCACGTGAGTCCACAACCCGAATCTGGGGTCCGTAGCACCTTCCCACGTGGAGTTATTGATGAATGAGCAAAATAGCCCCCACCTTTTTTTTCCTCCTCACTCGCTGCAGTCTGTGACAGCCCCCACCTTTGGGAAACACTCCGAACGACCTAGCTCGGGCTCTGGACCACCTAGAAGGACGCGGTTTGGACCGGTGCACTCCAGGGACCCGGCCCTACACCCCCGAGTCCTCCAGGAGCGAACCAGAGCGGGTTAAGTCGCCCGCATGCCCGAAAAAGTGCTATTTATTCGGATCAAACACAGTGTGTTGTCCCTGTGGTATTATTTAATGCGTTGTGGCTGTCTGGATGGGGCTTATGAGACCTCCAGAGACCCCCAGCGACCTCCATAGCTGTTTATTGGTGATCTAAATTCGGGTAAAATTAATTAAAGCCCCTCAGAGGGCTCCAGAGGGGACTTGTGACTTATTTTATCCATGCCAAAGTGCTTCTCTTCTGGGTTGATGCTTTCCCTCTGCTCTAAGTGCTGAATAGCCTCTCATGATAAGTGATCAAGCCGAATTAGAGGCCTCTCAGGTCGGATTAAACTGGTCTGTGTGGGTCCTGGGACTCTTAAATACTTATTGAATGGTCTCTTACTTCGGGTAAAATTAATTAAAGCCCGTCATGGGGCTCCAGAGGGGACTTGTGACTTATTTTATCCATGTCAAAGTGCTTCTCCTCTGGGTTAATGCTGTTTGACTGCTGGGTTTGTGTCAATGTCCGCCCACCGGTGGAATCAACTGGTATAACATGCCGATTTTGACTCTTTCTTCGGATTAAACTGCTTTGTGGGGGTCCTGGGACTCTGAAAAAATTATGGAAGGGGCTGTTGGTGCTCTTACTTCGGGTAACATTATTAAAAGACCGTCATATGGCTCCAGGCGGCACTTATGCCTTGTTTTACCCGGGGGATGCTGCACTCTGCTGGCGCAATAAATGTACTACAACCGGAGCGGTTTTAATTCAATTCTCTCCAGTTTGATCACTAAATTGGGTCTAGTTTGGGCTGTGGAGGTCCTAGAATGATGCGGTTTGGACCGGTGCACTCCAGGGACCCGGCCCTACACCCCAGAGTCCTCCAGGAGCGAACCAGAGCGGGTTAAGTCGCCCGCATGCCCGAAAAAGTGCTATTTATTCGGATCAAACACAGTGTGTTGTCCCTGTGATAATATTAAATGCATTGTGGCTCTCTGGAGGATTTGATAAGACCCCCAGTGATGAGGGGACATGTCTGGGCATAACCCTGAGGTCTGACCCCCCCTGGATGATTTCATGAGACCCGTAGTGATGAGGGACTCTGTCCGGGGTGAGGTGTGTGATGAGACCCCCCCTGGGAGACCCGTAGTGATGAGGGACTCTGTCCGGGGTGAGGTGTGTGATGAGACCCCCCCTGGGAGACCCGTAGTGATGAGGGACTCTGTCCGGGGTGAGGTGTGTGATGAGACCCCCCCTGGGAGACCCGTAGTGATGAGGGACTCTGTCCGGGGTGAGGTGTGTGATGAGACCCCCCCTGGAGGATTTCATGAGACCCCCAGTGATGAGGGACTCTGCCCGGGCTGAGGTGTGTGATGAGACCCCCCCTGGAGGATTTCATGAGACCCCCAGTGATGAGGGACTCTGCCCGGGGTGAGGTGTGAGGTCTGACCCCCCCTGGGAAGATGAATAACACAGCCAGCCTTCACACACCATGTCTGGGCGAAGCGGTTCGATCTGACCCCCCAGGGAAGACCTTGGTCGGGATCTGGCTCCATGGGTCTGTCCGGACCCCCCACGTGAGTCCACAACCCGAATCTGGGGTCCGTAGCACCTTCCCACGTGGAGTTATTCATGAATGAGCAAAATAGCCCCCACCTTTGCGCACCGCAGTCGCTGCAGCCCCCACCTTTGGGAAACACTCCAAACGGCATAGCTCGGGCTCTGGACCAGCTAGAAGGACGCGGTTTGGACTGGTGCACTCGGGCGGCCCTCCTCTACCCGACGGCGGTGTCCGGGAGAAGATCGGAGCAAGTTAAGCCCCCGCCCCGGGGGAGAGAGTGACGCAGAATGATGAGAGGAGAGGGGATGACTGTACAGCCCCCCCAGGAGTCAGGGACCCAGCCCGGGCGAAGCCATGTGATCTGACCCCCCAGGGAAGATTTTATAAGCCCCCAGTGATGAGGGACCCATCCCGGGTGAAGGTGTGTGATCTGACCCCCCAGGGAAGATTTTATAAGCCCCCAGTGATGAGGGACCCATCCCGGGTGAAGGTGTGTGATCTGACCCCCCAGGGAAGATTTTATAAGCCCCCAGTGATGAGGGACCCATCCCGGGTGAAGGTGTGTGATCTGACCCCCCAGGGAAGATTTTATAAGCCCCCAGTGATGAGGGACCCATCCCGGGTGAAGGTGTGTGATCTGACCCCCCAGGGAAGATTTTATAAGCCCCCAGTGATGAGGGACCCATCCCGGGTGAAGGTGTGTGATCTGACCCCCCAGGGAAGATTTTATAAGCCCCCAGTGATGAGGGACCCATCCCGGGTGAAGGTGTGTGATCTGACCCCCCAGGGAAGATTTTATAAGCCCCCAGTGATGAGGGACCCATCCCGGGTGAAGGTGTGTGATCTGACCCCCCAGGGAAGATTTTATAAGCCCCCAGTGATGAGGGACCCATCCCGGGTGAAGGTGTGTGATCTGACCCCCCAGGGAAGATTTTATAAGCCCCCAGTGATGAGGGACCCATCCCGGGTGAAGGTGTGTGATCTGACCCCCCAGGGAAGATTTTATAAGCCCCCAGTGATGAGGGACTCTGTCTGGGGTGAGGTGTGTGATGAGACCCCCCCTGGAAGATTTTATAGCCCCCCAGTGATGAGGGACCCTGCCCGGGCTGATGTGTGTGATCTGACCCCCCAGGTAAGATTTTATAAGCCCCCAGTGATGACGGAATCTGTCTGGGGTGAGGTGTGTGATCTGACCCCCCAGGGAAGATTTTATAGCCCCCCAGTGATGAGGGACCCAGCCCGGGTGAATGTGTGTGATGAGACCCCCCCTGGAAGATTTTATAGCCCCCCAGTGATGAGGGACCCTGCCCGGGCTGATGTGTGTGATCTGACCCCCCAGGTA